>JABMCL010001074.1:1657500-1740000 GCA_018857735.1 Alviniconcha marisindica | reverse complement strand
CTACCACTGGATAGGCCCCAGTTCACTGACAGCTTACCCTCACCTACCATTAGGGACAGATTCAGCTAAATAAGCCACAGTTAAATGACGACTTAATGACTTACCACAGGAGGTACGTTGAACTACAAAGACCACACCCTACCTTTGTGTCTTGTGCACCCTACCTCTGTTTCCATTGCACCTACCTCTGTGTCCATTGTACCATACCTCTGTGTCCATGGTACCCTACCTCTGAGTCCAGTGTACCTACCCCTGTGGCCATTGTACCATACCTTTATGTCCAGTGTGTCCATTGTACCCTACCTCTGTGTCCATGGTACCCTACCTCTGTGTCCATTGTACCTACCTCTGTGTCCATGGTACCCTACCTCTGTGTCCATTTTGTACCTACCTCTGTGTCCATGGTACCCGACCTCTGTGTCCATTATACCTACCTCTGTGTCCATTGTACCTACCTCTGTGTCCATTGCACCTACCTCTATGTCCATTGTACCTACCTCTGTGTCTGTTGTACCTTACGTCTGTATCCATGGTGCCTACCTCTGTGTCCATGGTACCCTACCTCATTTTCGGTGGTACACTACCTCTGTATCATGATACCCTACGTCTGTATCCATAGTACTCTACCTCTGTATCCGTGGTACCTACCTCTGTCTCCATGGTACCTACCTCCGTATCTGTGGTACCCTACCTATATTTTTGTGTGGTGCCCTACCTATATGTCCGTCGTAAACTACCTCCATATCTGTGGTATGCTACCTCTGTGTCTGTGGTACCTCTGTGTCCGTCCTGCTCTCAGCAGCCTTCCAGTCCAATAGGAATGAAGTAGAATCATTGTGTTGCTGCTTTTTCAGACCGGACAACTCAGACAACAAAAATGTGAGAGCGCACAATCTCAAGTCCTATCTCCACACCAAAAATCAGTACAAGCCACCCTATCAGCAAAACCAACAGCAGATGAAAATGCAGACGGTGCATCTGCCAAAGCACCAGCAGCAGAGTCTCTTGGCTAGCATCATCTCCAAAGACCACGCCCTGAAGCATGAAGAGGCCAAGCACGTGGGCAGTGTGCCTCTCACGCGTCGCTCACCTTCCCCTCGCCCCGTGCCCGCGCCAAGAGATGACGCCAAGAAACCGCCCAGCGCCAGACGCCGCAAAGAGTCGCTGCCGGCAGCAGCGCTAGGCAGACCGGGAGACGGCGAGCCCGTCAAGCAATCGGAGGCCAAGGGTCCCGAACACAATGGCAAGAAGAACGATCAGCCCCACGCCGCCTTGGCGGACTCCAGTAAAGGCGATGTTGCTACGACAGACCCTCCTGCTGCTCAACAGGCCAGCGTTGTCAAAGATCCGTCTTCCAACGGAAAGTCGCAGGAAAACAGCCCCCCCGCTAACAGCCAGCCCAGTGAGCCCAAGGACGACAGCCGGCAGAAGAAGGACGAGTCGGAGGGGACTGGCAAAGAACCCCCGGCCAGTGCCAGCAAGCGGGAAGACACTCTGTCCACACTGCCCAAGACCGCAGAGCGGCAGCCTGTTTTGCCCACAGAGAAGCCCTGCCGGCCCCAGCACGGCCCCAGGCCCTGTGTGACGGAAGTGGAACACCAGCTGGTGGAACGTCTGCGGCAGCAGATGCTGAATCACGACGAGGTTCTGCTCCGCTACAAATCCACCTCGTCCTTTCTCCAGAAGTACGTTCAGTCGCACGTTGGTGAGCCCGCCCGTCGACAGCTGCAAGCGGCTGGAGAACCAGAACAGCCGGGACCTCATTCAAAGCTGGAAGACGCCGCTGACGCCAAGCAGGCCAAGGCCAAGGAGGCGTATCAGACGCCCAAAAAGACTTCAGACGCCGTCGCCAGCCGAAGACGTGGTAAAACGGTTCAGAAAACAGACCCCAAGGTGAAAAAAGTACCCGAAGAGGGGAAAAAGGCCGAGAGCGAAGGGCCGGCCGGTAATGGCGACGAGCCGTACGACTCTGCAGTCCTTCGCGCCATCAAGGCGGAGGAAGAGCACGAGAAGAGCGGCGCCAGAGCGGAGGTGGCAAGCAGCGTGTCCAGGCCCGTCAGCCCGCTGGACGAGAGCGAGACGAGTCGCAGAGCCACAGCGGGGTACGGCGACTGCGACCGCAGCTCAACGCACGAGGCCGGCCGGCGCCTGGCCAAGCTCCGGAAGCGTTTGGAAGACTCCTTAGAGCAGATACAGAGGCAGCCTGGTCTGGACAGGGAGCTCGTAGAGAAAGCTCGATCGGTCAAGATGAAAAGGCGAAGGGAGGAGCTGGAAAAAATTGTGCTGATGAAGAATGATATTCTGGAGTTCAGTTCGCTCAGCAGAAGCTTCCGACTGAAGGAAACCAAAGAGGAGTGTAGCACGAAGCCCGCACCGCCAGCAGACACGCGGCTCTCTATCGAGGTCCCTGAAAGCGCTCCACAAGTTTCGTTGCCCCAAGCGAGTAACACGAGCGACGAGAAAGCCGACGTGCCAGATGGCGAGCCTACCGCTGGTACCAGGCAGAAACCGCCCAGCGGGCCAGGGGCGCTGGGTGCGGAGAAACGAGACCACGCCACAACTCCCTTCAACTGCAGCCCTTTCAACGCTTCTCCAAACGCCAATACTCACAGTGTTGCTGACGGCAGCCCCGCAGTCTCGGAGACAGCCAGTGTGTGGGGGGGGTTCGGAAAGTGTCCCGAAAAGAATATAAATGCGGAAGACGAGCGAAAATCGGGCAGCTGTGACGTGCCGTGTAAAGCAGATCCATCAGAACAAGCCAAATGTAAAGCAGTTACCAATATTTCTGACAACGTGACACTTTTAGTGCAAACTGCGCTCGATGCGACCTCAAGATCAGAACCTGTTGGAGCAGCCGCTGAGCACACAAGGGGCGTTTCACGACGAAGCAGGAAGATTCTGGATGAGGACAGTCTGGATGCCATACTCGAACACCAGCAAAAACGGAGAGAGCACCTGCGACAGAGAAAACGAAGTCCCATCAAGAACACAGAAGCGGCACTGACGGACAAAGCCCGGGGCGATCACGACGCCGTTCAAGCAGCGGACGGCACGGAAACTCGTTCTGAGCCTCTGGCCGCTCAGGACTCGGGTTCAAAGCAGCAAGTGGGTTCTGCAGAGAAAGGGAATCAAAGTGGAGGGGCGGAAACCAAATGCTCCAAGCAGTCAGCGATTAGCTCTCGCGGTTCTCAGTTTCGTAACCCGTCCACACCGCGGGTCAGTGACCTGGAGGCAAACAAGGAGAGCCGAGAAGAAACTGCTGGGGTTGGAGACCAGGCGCCACTGGTCCCCGGCTCGGACACCAGTCACTGTGCGTCAGGGCGCAGTCTCCGTTACCCTAAGGCACGAGGAGCCGGACGTTAAGCCGAGCGCGCCTGGACCTTGTTCAGAAGCGAACATCTCCTCCGAGAAGATGTGGAGCTCTTTGGACACGGAAACCGCTCTGCTGCTGGAGCGGGAAAACTCGGCCCGCAGGAGGGTGAGGTGGAGGCGCCAGGCGGAGAGAGCGGAGCGACAGCGCACGGGGGCCGACGACCGCAAGACACCGCCACCCATTCCCCCCAAGATGACGCGCTTGAACGACATCGTCGACAGCAACGCCAGGTTACTGAAGTGCGGCGGTCAAGAAGACAAGCCCCCTGCATCGTGCCGAGACGGTTCAGCGAGGATGGAAGCCGAAGCCAAGGAGCCGGCAGACGGCACGAGCGCGCCGACCAGGGCGGACCCCCAGGGCTGTGACGACAGTGTCCGCAACATGACGGCGTCGTCCAGTCTCGTGCGCGGCTCCTTCATATGCGCCGTCAGGGACAAGAACGCGGCTGTGGTGGACGGGCAGACAGGGCTGGTGAATAACTTTCCGGAAAACGTGGAGATCTGCGAGGAGAGTTCTTTGACTCCCAGCAAGGCCGCCACCGTGTTCGACCCGAAGGTTCAGCTGGAGAGGGAAAAGGAGAAGGTAGAGGCTGAGCGAGCCGCTAGAAGCAAGATGGAAGGGATGCCCTCGCCTCAGTTCAAAGCCAACGTGCATCTGTTTGAACAGGCGGCCGCCAGTGACGTGATGTCGACCCCCCTGTTTCCTGATTCCAAGGTGAAGGCCAACGTGAAGATGTTCGAGGTTGCAGCCAGAGGAGAACGTGCCGCGTCTGTCAGTCCTGAACGTCCGGTGGGCGGCCGGACCGCGCGCAGCCCTTCTGCCCGAGGCAAACTGGACTGCGTCGTTTGACCGGTGTTTGACCACTGCTTGACCAGCGTTTGACCAGTGCGTACATGGCGGAGAGAGCCGGCGGCGTGGCGGACAGCTTAAACTGAGCACTGGGCCCCTTTTCTTTCTTTTGTCACAAGGGACTCGCTGAGCACCGGGCCCCTTTGCTTTCTTTTGTCACAAGGGACTCGCTGAGCACCGGGCCCCTTTGCTTTCTTTTGTCACAAGGGACTCGCTGAGCACCGGGCCCCTTTGCTTTCTTTTGTCACAAGGGACTCGCTGAGCACCGGGCGCCCTCCTTTTTCTTTCTTTTGTCACAAGGGACTCGCTGAGCACCGGGCGCCTTTTCTTTCTTTTGTCACAAGGGACTCGCTGAGCACCGGGCCCCTTTGCTTTCTTTTGTCACAAGGGATTTAGGTGGGAAAAGGAGTATTTTTTTATTTTATTTTTATTCTTTAGTATTTCATTGCTTCTGCGGTCTTCGCGGAAATCGGATTGTAGCTTAACAGGAAGGATGAACGGGGAGTGGGGGGTGGGGGGGTGGGGCGGGGGGGGGGAGGACTCCTTTAATGTAGAGAGAAAACATCATACATAGTCCAGTTGTTTACATAAGTGTGTGACGGATTTTTAAATTGTGGTGTGTGTGTGTGTGTGTGTGTGTGTGTGGACGCCGGGGTGGGGGTGGGGGTTGGGGGGTGCTATTTTATGTTCCACATTAAACAGATTGCGTCTTAGCGTTAGGGCTGTTTAACTGTTCTCTTCACCATCTCTTGCCCCGCTTACTGCCAACGGCAAGCTGTGAGAAAGAAGCGGCAAGCTGTATTGTCTAACACGTTCAATAACCCTTCTTAGCCCCTGCTGCGCGGTACTCTGCCCCTGGCATCGTCACCACGGCTGTCTTCGGGGTTTCATCTTCAGTCCTAGCACCGCATTTTGCCACACTGTCATAGCATCATTTTAATATTCACTGACTGCGCTGAAGCGGCCTAGGTGTGTGCCAGTGAATCGTATAATAATAATGAGGAACTGCTCCTTCTTTGCTGGAGGGCGGCACTTGCTAGGTCACCGCGCCCCATCGGTACGAGTCATCTCAATCGCTAACAGCGATCAGTCTAACAACCATATGCACAAGAATTAATACGAATTAAAAAAAATGAACGTGGCAAATGCTACAGCGCAATGGAATGGAAGTAATGCAAATTTTATAGTGATTTAAAAAATTAAAAAACCTATGTGTACTTTATAAACAGTACGTATGAACAAGGAATCTCACTCATGCTAGTGTCATGTTGAACCCCGCATGCATGCTTGCCTCTGTGTGTGTGTGTGTGTGTGTGCGCGCGCGCGCGTGTGTGTGTGTCTGTGTGTGAAACAATGTAAAAATAAGTGATTTAATATGCTTAAGGAGGTTGCAGTTAAAGAAGAAACATTCATCCCTTTACTTGTCTAAAAAGGACAGAATATTCTTGTAAGATGCAAGCACATTTCAGATTTTTTTTTCTTTTTTTTTTCACTCGCATAAAAAGAAAAATCGTGGGTGTGTACTGGTAAAAGTGATCAAAACCAAACTAAAATCGTGAACGTTGTTCCAAAAAGTCACAGCATTGAGAAACCTTGTTTGGCGAGTGACGAGCAGTGGGACTGGACGTACAAAACACTGTCACGTGACCTAGCAGGCCTTTCGCGCGCCACGGCCGTCCGGCAGACAGCTACTTACTGATGTCGCCCCAGGGGAAATAACCACGTCACGGCAGACGGCAGATCTACCGTCACACTCAAGGTGACGGCGTTTTGTCATCCCATCCCGCTAATAGTCACGCAAGTCGTTTTCTAATTTCGATTTATAGAACAAACGAGACATTTCAGAAGAAAATCCTTGAAGATTTTATATATCGAATCTGTACACCCGAGGAAGGCACTTGTGCCGAAACTTTGGGAAACTTTTAAGCCAACTTGTTTTCTTTCATTTTCTCTGTTTTATTGGGAATGGTACATATAAACCAAACCCGTCAGCTTGGCTTTGCAGTATGCTGTATTTTTTCAGGAAGATTATCCGATTAAAATCCAACTTAGTACGATTGTTACTGACGTCGACAAAATCGTGCGTAACTTGATCTTCGTGGATTTGGCGTGGTTTCAGGGGAGCTACGATTAGTCCTAACTCAGTTGAAACTTTAAACACTGGCTCTTTCACGTACACTATTTAAGTGAGACAGATCTGTCAAAATTTGCATAGCAATAACCACCTTTGAACTTGACGGTGGCCTGCCAGTTTCCGTCACCCGTTTTAAGGTTCCAGTAGTGGCAAAGTGGTGTAAGCTAACAAAACTCTAATTAAATCCAGTTCAAACTGTGTATGTCTGCTGTACGTTGTTGTTGTTGTTTTTGGTTTTTACAACTGATGGCAAGTATAATACTGGTGTTTCTCAACTTATTTATATAAACACTTGTCAGGCACCTCGTCTAAAGATGAGCCCTAAGCGATTCACTATGGCCACTATATAGCACTGTTCCCAGCTTCCCTGCTTCTGAGCAGACCATGGTTCAGGAGCTGTGTGAGAGTCGAGGTGGACGTCCTGGACTGTCCGTCCTAACGAGCCTTCTGGTTTCCGTGGACGTAAAGAATTATTTCACTGTGCTTCGGCATTGGTCACAACTTGTCCCTAATATTTAGTAATATGTCAACTGACATCTGAGGACATAAAGCATCACTTCATCATCATCTGAGCAGACCCCATTGCGCTCTAGTCATATGCAGTTACGTGACTGTCGCTTTACGCAGCGCGTTTTAATGTCCACCGAAGTGGTTACAGCGCTGCTTAGTTGTTGCATAGTTGATGCCACGTAAAACTGCTGCCATCTCGGCACACGTTCTGTGTACACCATACAGCCATGGACCTATAATCATATCTAGGTCATTGATACAACCGTGCACCACTTTACTGTGTCACTTCATTCGAAGCCACATACGTAGTATGCATGGATATTATCGGCGCTCTACTACTGAGATAAAACGCCCAGTCCCCAAATTTGTTCAAGCAAGATTCTTGAAACTCATAATCATATTGAGTCATAACAGTTTTATCAAGCTCATAACATTGCTTTGTCTACCTTAACCTTTACATATCCACACAGGTTTTGGTGATCTTGACTTTAACAGAAGGTTGGGTGCAGAAGACGTTTCAGAATAATTAAGGCAGTTATTTTCTTGCTCCCACTTCAATGCGAGCACACTGAGTTTCTGTGCTTCTGAAGAGATCTCGTTCATATACCAGTAGTTTTTCACTGGCACAGCAGATTTGTCCGTTTTCCCTTGCGAATTGCATGTTTAACACATTTACTGTTGTAAATAATTTTGATATTTATATATATATATATATATACATACCTGAGAAAAACAAGACACCATGGGAGCAAGAGGCTGTGTTTTAAAATATTTTTTTAAATACAAAACACTGCTTTTATATGTATGGGATTAATAATTTCACGTCAGAGGCATAACCATCACAAATCACTGAATGTCTATTTAATGTCTTTTGTAATACACGATTCAAGAAGTCAATAATGTCTAATCAGCACGAAAATTAAAATATTCATAATCATGCATAAAGTGCCTTTGTTGTTCTCCCACCCTCTGATTCCCTTCACAGACACATGTACACACAGACAAGCTTAAAAGCACACAAGCATGTACACGCATGCACACACACACACACACACACAAGCTAAATGAGCAGCCTTATAATATTATTCTTCATGTTTATTGTTTGTCAAAAGTGAATATATAATAAACAGAACAAGGCCAAAACCCCAAGCTGGAATGGTGAAAATGGAATGACATGGAATACTGTGCTCAAATACGAAACAAAATGGTTTCTTTTCAAACACAACAAAAAATAATATAAGAATGTGAAACAAAGATGACCACTAGAATTCTGGAGAAGAAGAAAAATCAAAACACAGAAAAGGTTAAATAGGAAACTTGAGAGAGAGAAAATTGGATGGTACAAAAATGAATTTTTGGGGGGTAGACCCTTTCTTCAAGATTTCATCCAACTGCAGGCTATGTTTTCATTCTAATTCTGTTTGTCATGTAACCGTTTCTTCATCCATTTGCTGCTTGAAAAAAGGGCTCTAGCCCAAACATTTGCACCGTTTCCTACTGTCCAATTAAAACAAGGGTTCCCTTGAACCTTTGTGTGTTTTGATCAAGATCAATACAATTCACAGAAACAGTGGTCTGGGTGAAATCAGTCACTATCTCAACAAACAAAAAATGATGCTGAACAAAAATTAACAACAATATATAAATAGCAATACAAATTGCACATTGGTAATCCTGCCATTTGCTGTAGTGGGAAATTTGACACGTAAAACCATGGCTGTCATACAACAGCCCAAGCTTCCCTCAACCAAGTGGTTTACTTTTTCAAGCATTTCACTTCTTATCAGTTATTGCAATCTTAGAAGCCTAAGGGCAAAATTTTAAATGAAAAATGTATACATTTACCCAAGCAAGCACACAGGATCCAAGACTACAGTGCACAGCATTTTCCCTCTCTCTCTCTCTCTCTCACACACACACACATACACAACATGCATGCACACAAACACACAAGCACTGATACTAAACAGCTGATTTAGTTTTACATTCATTAGTTCTGTTTCAAGCAAAACAATTATGAATCTTGAGTAGTTAGTTCTGGAAGCCCACTGTAAGTAAAACACAACACCCCCAGCCCCCCAACCCAAGCGTGGGTTATGTTGGAAGCTGCAGGGAATAAATAGGTATCTGTTGCAAACATACATCATAATGGATTGTAGAACAAACTGCAACAGCTTTTTAAAAATGTATTTCTGCTGGCAAGATATACCTTACCTGACGGCTGATGGCAAAAACAAAACAAACAATAATAATAATAATAAATACAAGGACTTCAGTAGTTAAATATTCTTGAGACTAGTTGATAAATATGAAGCAAAAATAAATATATATATATATATATATATCACTTTATTGAAATAGACCGTAGAAGTTTTACATATGCTGAGTAAATGGAATAATGCCTTGACTGGAACAAATTAGTAAACAAATTTTTCTGTTTGACAGACAGTGGATGAAATCACTCAAGAAAATGTGCAAAATGTACCAGTGCTATGCAAGCCTGCCATGAAAGGGTGGGTGGTGCTAGTGTGGTACAGGCTACAGGGCAGCACACAGAACCAACAAAAAGCAGCAAAATAACATGGGTACTGTGAGTCTGTATTTTGGGTGGCAAAAAAGTAGTATTGCTGAGTATTACAAACAGGATTAATTAGAGGAATTAAGTCAGATCAGGACAAAAATCTTATTCAAAGATATAACATCCCCCACCATGTGTGTTTGTGTGTGCCCTCATGCATGCCTGCATGCAAACGGCCTCTATGGCACAGTCAAACAAGTGAAATGGCTAGAAACTATTGCAATATTTAACAATAGTCGAATAACTCGTGCATGTACGTGTGTAAATGAGGGAGAGAGCTGGAGTAGTTTTGATCGGACGTAGTTTGAATGTAAGTGCCTTGAGCTCATTGAGGAGAGATGCAGATATTTTTCTCTATATTATATGTTCTATATTACACATATTCCCCGGCCCATGTTACCTTTCTGTGTTAATGCAAAAACTCAATATGTCTTTCCCTCCACCAGTATCAGTGGGACAGGACAATAAAACTTCAGACATACAAAACTACACACACACACGATATATATATATATATATATATATATATATATATATATATATATATATATATATATATACTGTCTTTAAACCAAAGCAGTTCTGCTTCTATCTGAAGACAGGCATCCACTTCAACCTGAATAAAATGACAAAATAAGAATAAAAACAAATCTGAAATGAAGGTGATTGCCAACATTCTGGAAAAAAAAAGATCAAATTGCACAAAAGGTTAATAAATAAAATAATAAAAAAAGAACACTTTTCAACTGGGACCAGTAATTAGATTTTAACATTCTGTCAAGCAGACTGGGTCACCTCAGGACAATCAAATGTCATAAGCCCTAAGTAAGCACGCAAGTCCCTATTTCAAAACTATTCTCATATTTGTGCACACTTTTTTGTACTGTCCCATTAAAAAAGCATGGTCTTTACGTTTAACCTTTTTCATGTTTTCATCTATGGTAAGAGTCTATATGATATATATATGCTAATTTCAAGCTGTAGGAAGTGTAGCAGTAGAAGACCAAAGGTTATACCATCAGATATATATACACATGTACAGATATTTATTATGCTCAGCAAAAAAATTTTTTTCTCTTTCTGTTAATCAAACTAAATTATGCTTGTTTTTACTGTTACTTTACAGCAGGAAGTAAATCAGAACAAACCATAATTTATCACATGGTTTACAACTTTTGGTAAACCATTCCAATGATGTCAGCATTCATGGCATCTTTTGAAACACCATCAGCAAATGTGGAACAGAATCCGATGTGCTCTGATTATTGCTAATTGTGCAGTATTTTACTATTTCATCACTGATGGTTGTAATTTAAGCCTCAATGGATGACATGCCTGTAGGATTTTACAAGGTCAGACTTCTGCACTCCATTGGGCGGTTCAGTGAAGCTGGTTTGCACGAGTGAATGCCCTTTGTAATCTTTCGTGCAAGAAGTTGCGAGAGGTCACAGCGTCACTTCCGGGCTGATTTCTGAGGAGGCGTTGCTTCACACTGTGTATAACAGTGGAAGTTGAACGTAGAATTGCAAAGCAGTAAAAATGCCATTATTGTTGCGTTTGCAAAAATTACAGGGGAAAGGTGATGGAGAATGGAAAAAAAGTATCTTTACATCATTTTTCGGCTAACCAGAAGATCACGGGTTCATGGAAAAAATACTTTTTTTGCCATCCTATAGCACGAGAAACAAGTTATTGCTTGTTGCCAGACACGTTTTGACTATGGACCTTCAAAAATGCCTTTAAAGTTGGCACTGTAAACTTCACAAATTTATTGTCACCACCTTCCATTGTTAAGAAAGTATGCACTGGAAGTAAAAACAGCCAAGGGACTTAAGCGATGCCGGGCAAAAGTCAAAGGAGTTAACAACCTCGCCTGAACTGCCTAATAGTATGCTGCTGCAGATTCAGCAAACTGAGCGAAGGACACACTCAAAAGATGGCAAACACAAGTGTGCATTCAAATTTGTTTTCAAATTCACATAACGGTGGTGGTAGTGGTCGTGTGGAAAAGGGGGATGAGGGAGTTCACATCAATTACCACATAATTAAAAACATTCTATACATGTCAAGTTAGCTGTTTATGTACAGTAAAACTTATACAACCTGTTTCTTATTTTGTGGTAAGCCATCCAACACCATTCCACAACCTCAAGTTTTACAATCCATTTATCCATCGAGAGTTGCAAATTCAACTGAAGTATGTATGTTCCATAACCTTGCCACAGCACAGCTTAATCACACAATCAAAGCAACAGAAGTCTACAGTTGTACATTCTACATTCTTGCTCATCACATCCTATGCAGCAGTCATGCACACATGCAATGAAACCAGTAAATTACATGTTACTTTCACAGAGAGACCTTCACCACTTTCAGTTAGATTGCAAATTAACCCCCCAGGAAAACCATCAAAACACCAATACATTCACAAGACCAAAAAAGTCCAGCTTCAAAGGCACAACCACCTGACCAAAGACCTGGTGAAAGACTGCCATTGTGAGAGTGTCCCTCAGAGTGAGGCCACACTGCTCACCGCTCACGTGAGTGTCCCTCAGAGCGAGGCCACACTTTGCTCACCGCTCACATGAGTGTCCCTCAGAGCGAGGCCACACTTTGCTCACCGCTCACATGAGTGTCCCTCAGAGCGAGGCCACACTTGCTCACCACTCACATGAGTGTCCCTCAGAGTGAGGCCACACTGCTCACCACTCACATGAGTGTCCCTCAGAGTGAGGCCACACTTTGCTCACCGCTCACATGAGTGTCCCTCAGAGCGAGGCCACACTTGCTCACCGCTCACATGAGTGTCCCTCAGAGTGAGGCCACACTTTTCTCACCACTCACATGAGTGTCCCTCAGAGCGAGGCCACACTGCTCACCGCTCACAAGAGTGTCCCTCAGAGTGAGGCCACACTTTGCTCACCACTCACTGGGTGTCCCTCAGAGTGAGGCCACACTGCTCACCACTCACATGAGTGTCCCTCAGAGTGAGGCCACACTTTGCTCACCACTCACATGAGTGTCCCTCAGAGTGAGGCCACACTTTGCTCACCCTCACATGAGTGTCCCTCAGAGGAGGCCACACTTTGCTCACCCTCACATGAGTGTCCCTCAGAGTGAGGCCACACTGCTCACCGCTCACATGAGTGTCCCTCAGAGTGAGGCCACACTGCTCACCACTCACATGAGTGTCCCTCAGAGTGAGGCCACACTGCTCACCACTCACATGAGTGTCCCTCAGAGTGAGGCCACATTGCTCACCCTCACATGAAGTGTCCCTCAGAGTGAGGCCACATTTTGCTCACCGCTCACATGAGTGTCCCTCAGAGCGAGGCCACACTTTGCTCACCACTCACATGAGTGTCCCTCAGAGTGAGGCCACACTTTGCTCACCACTCACATGAGTGTCCCTCAGAGCGAGGCCACACTTTGCTCACCACTCACATGAGTGTCCCTCAGAGCGAGGCCACACTTTGCTCACCACTCACATGAGTGTCCCTCAGAGCGAGGCCACACTTTGCTCACCACTCACATGAGTGTCCCTCAGAGTGAGGCCCACTTTGCTCACCACTCACATGAGTGTCCCTCAGAGTGAGGCCACACTTTGCTCACCACTCACATGAGTGTCCCTCAGAGCGAGGCCACACTTTGCTCACCGCTCACATGAGTGTCCCTCAGAGCGAGGCCACACTTTGCTCATTGCTTTCTTTTTTAAAGGAGAACTGAAGCACAGAAGCATCATGGGCACTATCAAGAGGAATGGACTAAAAGAAATACACAGCAGTTCTTGCACTCAACTGATGGTCCTGTTTGTTAAAAACCAATGTTTGAAAGTTATGAAACTACAACTGTGAGGGCTTCCATGCTGTTCCCAGTAATCTGTAAAAGTGCTGTCATAAGCAAGGCTGGTATGCATGGCATAAGTATCCAATACACCATAAGCCACTTTTTCGGCTATTCATTGGTGAAGAGCAAACCAACATGGCTGCACTATGAGGAGCTCAAATTTGAAGCAAAAAAGTACTTCTTTGGTAGAGTACTTATACTATTATAGAACAAGCAAATGAAGCCTGCAGGTGGAAATGTTTGCACATTTGCTACATTTTCTGGCCAGCCTGCATCTTCACTATGGTTTCTCTGAATGTGTTTTATTCTCAATGAACTCCTCACCAAAGACCACCCCGCTCTTAACATCATTCTCTGAGGACTCGGGGGACAGTCCTTCACTGTTCCACTTCCTACACCTTTCACTGGTCCACTGTCCACACCACTGATGTTAACATCATTTTCTGAGGACTCGGGGGACAGTCCTTCACTGTTCCACTTCCTACACCTTTCACTGGTCCACTGTCCACACCACTGATGTTAACATCATTTTCTGAGGACTCGGGGGACAGTCCTTCACTGTTCCACTTCCTACACCTTTCACTGGTCCACTGTCCACACCACTGATGTTAACATCATTTTCTGAGGACTCAGGGGACAGTCCTTCACTGTTCCACTTCCTACACCTTTCACTGGTCCACTGTCCACACCACTGATGTTAACATTAGAAATATCTCTGTTCATTTGAATACTGTTCAATCAGACATGGGTATAGTAAGCATATAACATCATCTGTTAGCCTGGAAATGTGCAAACGGCATGTAACTAATACAATATTTTCGCACACACGTGCCCACACACAATCACACCTTTTTATTACAGAAAAAATATCAAACAGTGCTGAATCAATAGTGATAGATTGCACAAAGCAGCCAGGACGTGAGGTCTGAATCTAGATTTGAGCGCCAAGTCAGGGTTGGATCAGGAAGAACTGAGAAGTGAGAGTATTCTGCATGACATGCGTGCCCAGTGCTGCCATACACAACAGGAATGAACAACAAAAAACAAAATTGACCCAGTAACAGCAGCACAATGGACCACTCCCAATGAATATTCAGGAGGTGAGGTCACCCAGATAAACAACATCAAAAGCAAGGCTTAAGAGTTTAGGCTTTGCTTCAGTGCGGATCACAAACTCTCCACTTCCTCTCATCATTTCTGCAAATCCCAGCCTCACTTTCAATCTTGTGACCTCCCATGACCTAGGTCAGTAAGAATGCATAGCCCACACAAAGAAACATGCATGTTTAAAAGTATCACAAAACATGCAAAAAA
Source organism: Alviniconcha marisindica (assembly GCA_018857735.1). Lineage (NCBI taxonomy): Eukaryota > Metazoa > Mollusca > Gastropoda > Provannidae > Alviniconcha > Alviniconcha marisindica. Next base: position 1,725,396 of record JABMCL010001074.1, on the reverse strand, counting down.
AAAAAATTCTCGCAATAGTTTATGGTTTCCTTTGGATTTCATTGTCATGGAAAGGCACTCTGGGTCATTCAACATAATATGTACTGCATGTAATTGCTTTTTGCACACAATAATAGAACAAAAAGTGCAATTTATGCTCAGTAAATTCACAATCAAGATCTCTTCATTTGGCATGTCTTCATCAGCTCAGTGACTTCATAATATTAACCAATCAGCTGTGAATGTCAACATTTGTTGAAAATTTTAAACACTGAACAATTACTATTAGATCAAAAAAATGATGTCAGTGATCAGACTAGAATTTATCTCAGCATATCTCTGTCTCTCTTTTGGATGCCTGGATCAGTTTAGATCATGCAGCAAAAATATACAGGTTTTCTCCTTATTTTTGTATACACATTGTATTTTAACCTGACCTTGCAAGAACTTGCTGAGAAAATGCAACTTTTAGATTCACCTTCCCAATATAATGGAACAATGTCAAGCTCACTAAAGCTGGGATGAACCAGTAGAGCTGAATAAAGTTTATTGATCATCATGCAAAGCTTCAAAATTCTGACTCAACTAGTATAAAAAAAAGTCTTAATGACCTTGTAATTAACTCAAGGTCACCAGAACTGGTATAAATAGGCAGTTAGTTACCTTACACATCATGCCCAGTAAACCATGAACATAACAATAAAAATTAACATGGGGGTAAAACAGTATAAAAACATCAAACATAACTTTACAACAACAAAAATCACAACAAATCAACAATGTCTCTGCTCCAAAAATGTATATAGCTCCATCAGTACTCCATTATACTTTGCAAAAGTATGTCCACATCCAGACTCTCCCAAACAGATCAGTCACTAAAAGAGATCAGTCGCTAAAAAATATCATTCACTCTCAATGACAAACATCACTTCAGTCTTGAGGAGGAATGGGGAAAATAAGTTGAATGAACTGAGGCAGAAATAAGAAACACGGAATCCTTGGCAGTAGGCAAAGCATAGTGAAAAGATGTAAAGTTCAAAGAGCACCACTATGCAAAGCTTGAAATTTATTGTATTATAATTTACATTACTGGGGTTCAAGGAAATCACAATAATTTACATTAATGCCTTGAATGGGAATGGACAGGCAGGCGGCCTAAATCTGACCATTACATAGACCCACAGTTTTCATGCTAGTCAGTAATATATTACCTACTACTTCCTATTTACAATTCCTATCAGTTTCAAGCTTAAGGCAGTCCTTCATTTCCACTGATGAGAATAAAGCTGCACATATTTATTACGAAAAAGGAGAGAACCCTGCTATGAGGTATGATCCCAAACTAGTGATCAAACAGAAATAGACAGTCTGGATGCACCCCTTCCAAAGGACAGCATCCCTCCAAAGCACTCTCCTTCAAAACTCATGCGCTGTTGCAGCACCTGAGCCAACTGGAAAATGCCTTCCAGTGTTCTTCTATGGGGATCGTTTTTTCAGCTCTGAATTCACCACTTTGACCAGGTCCTGGATGCCAGAAAACATCCTGTCAGCTAGTCTGTCTCCCAAGAGAGGAAGCAGTGGGTGGGGCAAGAGGTCTTTTTGTCTCTCAAGATACCCAGTTACAGCCCTTGTTTTGTGGGGTCTGACACTGTCATGGAGAAGGACAAGATTGTGGGTGGTGAGGATTGCATGCTGGCTGCTGATCGCCTGTACAACTTCGGGTAAATATATGTCTGTAATCATAATACAACCCCACTCTCCTGTACAACTTCGGGTAAATATATGTCTGTAATCATAATATAACCCCACTCTCCTGTACAACTTCGGGTAAATATATGTCTGTAATCATAATACAACCCCATGGTGGTGCTGCTAGCAAGCAAAGCGTTAACTCCCACTTGTGAAAAGTGACAGTTGTATAACCCTTTGCCATTTCATGACCCTTGCCAGAAAGCTTAATGGCTGTTTCTAATGATGTATAATTTTGCACATTAAGCCTGTTACACAGTCTGATAAAACAGTTTTATCACTAGTTTTGGATCAAACCTCTTATAAGTACATACACACAACATTCCAGATCAGACAAAAGCCTTTCAAGACATGACATCATAAATTCTATGATTCACTAGTCTTGAATCCATAATTTCTATAAAAACAGCAACAACAACAAATGTCCAGAAAATATCCATAAAGAAACAAAATGCTAAAACATCAAAGCATGACATCATTTCCTGTCTTCTGAGACACCCAAACAGGATACATAACGCTAAGTAAAATAGACTTCAATAAAAGTTCAAACCAAATGTTACCATCTATCCAGATTTCACTGATCTTTGAGTGCCATCTCTAACCAGTCATCATCTCCTTCTGAAGAGTCATCCTCCTCCTTTCTCAGCAGTTTGATGTACTTGACACGTTCTTTCTTAGGAAGACAGACCTGGATGATGGAATACACAAGGCACCAGGCACCAGAGAAGGCACTGGCACCCCAGAAGAGAACAGACGCCCCATAGACATGGTAGACGAGGCCGGACACAAAGGAGCCCATGGCAAAGCCCAGCCCAAAGTACATGGAAGACAGGATGGAGCGGATGCTACGATCCATGGCTGAGCCAACATTAAACTCATCATAGCTCAAAATAGCATACCACAAGGCAGTGTGGGTAAAGGCATTGGTGAGCTCAGCTGGCAGAACAGCCCAAGGGGTCCAGAGGAATGCGTAGTAGAGGACACGCAGGGCCAGGGCCAGCAGGGAGAGAGCCACCACCCCGCCATTGCCCAGCTTCCGGACCAGCTTGTTGCTGAACACCAGCATGGGGGTCTCCGCAAAGGCGCCGATGGACACGCACAATCCCATGGTCACCTCCGGGGCTCCCAGGTCCTGCAGACGCCAGAAGAGGAAGTTGTTGAAGGAGGCATACACCATGCCTGCCACGAGTAGGGTGATGACAAACAGGAACCCCCGGCCATCGCAGCAGATGACACGCAGACCTTTCCCCACCTTGCTGCTGTATTTCTGCTTCACCGGGGGTGGCATGGGGAAGTAGAAGGCAAGGAACAGGGTGAAGATGATAAAAATGCCAAACACATAGAAATGCAGGAGGAAGTGGTGAAGGTTGAACATCATCTTGCATGGTGTGTAATCCACAATGGCTGCCACAATGATGGGGACAAGAGCGAAAGCCAGTGACCCCCAATAGCGCTGGCGGCCATATTTCTCCATGTCATCAATTCTCTCCAGGAAATCAAACCAGGCATCATCGGCTATCTTTTCCACTGGGGAGCTGAAGAACTCACCAAATATGATGACCAGCAGGACTACGAGGAACAGGAGCAACTTCTTCTCTTCCAGAGTGGTAGTCAGAACACCAACTTTGTTTTTCAAGGTGTTCAAAAAAGTGATGTTTAGGGTTCTTGGCCATCGGTTGATGGCACGTTTCAAAGCTGAATGACCATCTGCTGTCTGGCTGTCCTCCAGATCCATGATCTGCTGAATTTCTGCTTCAGTGAGGTTTGCTGCAGGAACATAAATTTTGGCATAATTATACAGTTCATGGGCTGAAAGCCCAAGGGCTTTGATTTCACTCAAAGAATGCCCAGTGGCTTCTTTAAACCAGTCTTGATATATTTTCAGGTCTGCATTAGTCATGTCTGGCTGATTTCGCACTCTATTAGACTTGAAGGTGTCAGAGGTGTTGGGGTGTTCAGGTGGTGGAGTGAGCGTGGGTGGAGTGATGGAATGCCCAACCTTCTCTCCAGCCGAATCCTCCACATTGTGAGCACCACCATCAATGTCACCAGTGCCAGGTGTTGCTGAATCGGTTGGCACTTCCATTCCAACATCCTCACCTGAAGAAGTAACTGAGGAATTACTGACAGCTCCAGTCTTTTCACCTGAAGGTCCAGTCTTTTCATCTAGAGGTCTGGTCTTTTCACCTGATGGTTCAGTCTTTTCACCTGAAGGTCCGGTCTTTTCATCTGAAGATGCAGTCTTTTCACTTGAAGGTCCAGCCCCTCCAGCTGAAGGTCCATCCAAGTGGCCAGGCATTGTACCAGGTTGCTGAGCACCGGCTCCCGGACCCTCGTTTTGCTTGCTGTTGCCAGCAAGGCTGTGGTTGGCTGCAATAGGCAGGGTTCCTGAGGCATTCCCATCCTGCTCACCGTGATCAGCTGCAGGCTGGCAGGCCTGAAGGTTGCCCACCTTGTAGTAGACGGCGGTGAAGGACATATACATCAGCCCCATCATGAGGAGGGAGAAGACCAGCACAAGCCGCCGTTTGTTGTAGGCAACAGCGCAGCGAGCCCACAACGGCGCCCACACAAAGCCCGTCAGGGTCTTGGCAGCCATGATGATGCCGGTCTCCAGGGCAGAGAGACCAAGGAGGCGAAAGAACAGCGTGAGGAAAGGCAGGAGGGAGGCCTTGGCGGCAGACAGGAAGACGTAAAAGGTGTTGCAGATGGTGGTTGCCCTCAGCAGATTGACAGGCGTTTCCATGCTGCCGGTGGTGCCAGAAGTCTTCTAGGTGATCAGTGTGTTTGGTTCATGCGGTCTGTGACCAGAGTGCAGTCAGAGGGAGGTCCTCTGTGCATGCACACCTTAGCTACACCTATCCGTCAGCAAGCACAACACCGTCTCCTCATGTCCACATTCCTTCCACTTTCTGAAAATAAAAGGCGAACATTTAGTGCTTTGAAAAAGCACACCACTGCCTCGTGGACCATTACCAAGGAATATTCATGAAGTGAGGTCACCAAGGTACTGAGATGAAAAGCAATGCCTAAAGTGAAGGCAACTGTGCTGACATGAAATCTCAACATGCCCTGGCCATTTCTGCACAACACGGCCTCATTTTTTATCTCATTACCTGCAGTGACCCGGCTCCTTAGGAATGGTCCATCTAGCTACTGATACATGTACATATGTACCAACATGCAGGGAAAACAAGTTCTGACAGCTAAAACATCCATTTAAGGTCCAGTTTGTTAAAAACTAACATTTGAAACATGGCTGTAAGTGCAGTCTTTTCATGTGGAACAGCATGTGCCTGTGATGTAAAAAAACAAAGCCATCATGAGAGTCAGAGAAGTATTTCTGTTGTCCATGTTTTCAGGCCAACCTACACTTTGCTTGGCATCCTCTTTATGCCAGGCTGCTCAGACTGCTGATTAATGCCTACAGTGACTTCTACAAGCATTTGTTGTTGACTGTAGCTGCAGACAGACAAGCCAACTGCTTTCGTACTTCAGTTACACCTGTCAGTGTTGTAGTAACAGCACACATAATCCTTTCCTTTTACCTTTACCCTTACAGTTTGAGAGATGGGGTGATTGAACTTTACTAAACAAGGAGGAAGATCCAGGCACAGGAAGCTGGTGAGGGAAGGAATGGGGGGGGGGGGGGGAGAGTGGAGGGAGAGACAGGGAGGGGGGAGGAGGATAGAGAGAGGAGGGAGGGAGGGGAGGGAGAAAGAGGGAGGAGAGAGAGATGGGAGAGGGAGAGAGAGTAGGGATGGAGAGAGAGGAAATAAGAGAGGGACAGAGTGGGGGAACTAGAGAGAGGGGAAGGAGAGATGGAGAGAAGGAGAGGGAGAAGAGAGAAGGGGAAGGAAGAAAGTGAAAATGAGAGGAAGAAGATGGGAGGAAGGAGAGAGATAAATACACATACTGGTACACACAGGCACAAGGGAAGGGGAGGGGGGGGGGAGAGACAGAGAGAGAGAGACAACATTAAACTGCGCACTACCGGAAGCTCATGAATACAATCTGCAGCTGTTGTATGGTTGATTTACTGCAGTCATGCACAGATGTCTGCATGGTCATGTGATGGATAATTGACAAATCAATACATGACCATTTTGATGAGAAGCCTCCATCTGGCCTATTACTAGCCCTTACCTGAGGCTATGTTAAACTGACCAAATCAAAGAATCAACACACAAGGGAGTTAATGAGTGCTTGAAATATGTAACACAACAACAACAACAACAAAGACCTGAGTCACAAATGGTAACTTGCACCTGGCATGTATGTAAAACCAAGGTACATAAACTCCACCAGAGGTACATCCTCAAAGTTGTTGTTTTTTCTCACGAAGTCAAAGTCTCAAAGTTGGGTGCTTTCTACAACATTGTCCACTGATGGGCCTCTCCCAAAGTGCTCCTACTACTACTAGTGCAAGTGAAAACGGCATCCCATTTCAGTTTGCATCCATTTGTTATAACCAGTGAGAAAGGGAGGGTGAGAGAGCATGTTTGTGATCAGTGTGTGTGTGTGTGTGTGTGTGCGTGCATGTGTATGTGCGTGCATGCATGCATGTGTACATACAGTTACAAATGACCTCGTGTGGTAGACAGGACATTAAAATACACTGACAACTAGAACTATAAGCATGTGCATGCAAGAAAGAGAGAGCATGTGCTCCATATTTCAGTGTAATTTACACTCAGTAAGTAGTTAGATTCATGATGTAAGATGGACATTACAAGAGTTTTCTTGTGTTTCAATTTAGTTTCAGTGTACTACAGGCTTTGTATCAGCTGGGTATATTGCTACAGTGACCTCCTACTGACTCAGTGACATCTGTCTCTTAAGTGTCCAGCATAGTGAACCCACAGTGAATTCTGTACAATGGTGAGTTCCACAAAGCAAGTTCAGCATAATGAACAGCACGTTTCGCAGTGAGTTTTGTCCAGCATGACAAAACCACTGTGATTTCTGTACAACAGTGAGGATTGCACAATCAGCAGAGTTTTATAAAGCAAGTTTAGCACAATGCAGTATGAACAGCAAGTTTTACACAACTCTGAGCCAGTTGACAATAGGCCCCCTGCTCAAAAAGTAAAACAAGCAAATACCAGCAAAAGGCTCAGATCTATCCAGGCACTGTTGAAAACTGTTGATTGCCATGGTGGGTCCCAAGCCTGCGAATACCAAAAGTAGTGCTGTTATCTGTCTGGCTCGCACACAATTTTGCAACAGGTGAGAGAGGCAGAACTGCAACTGGATAAGAGCAGAACTGTTCTTAAAACAATCTCTGTCAGTGTGTTAAGTGTCATGTTTGGTTGTACACATTTTTTTCAAGACACTGCATTTGCTGTATGCCATTTCTAAAGTGTTTGCGACCCCTGGTCTTGTGTGGGTCCTGAATGCAAGTCCGTTTAGCCTAGCTGGTAAGTGGACAGATGTCACTTTGAGTCTGCTTTGACACGCCTTTCTCTTCAAAGTTGTGGTTCATGGACACTGTTTGACTGTGACTTTGTTCCTAGACAATGAATTAAACATTAAAAATGGCTCATGACAGGAGATTTAAGATATAATGTATAATCATCTACAATGATATGACACAACTTACAACCATTTGAATACAAAATTTGACTCAGATCATATTCACTCCACCAGTCAAGACAGTACCACATCCCCCACTCACACACACACACACGCACGCACGCACACTCACTCTCTCACACACACACACACACACACACACACACACACACACATCACTCTCTCACACACACACACACACACACACACACACACACACACACACACACACACACACACACACACACACAGACACACACTCACTCTCTCACACACACACACGCATGCACACACACGCACACACTGAAAGCCTGTGAGGAAGGAGGAGAGGCTTGCTAGAGCCTATTTAGACTTAGAGCTCAGCAACCCTCTATTTTGTTTGTGATTGTATTATGTGTATTTTACTGCCCCTGATAAAATCCTGACTGCAAAAATGTACAACACACAAATACCACAGAGCAGTGAGGATGAAAGAAGTACAAGGAAGGAAAACAAGATCATAACAACACACACAACAGTGAAGAACATCAGTGACATGAACTAACACAGGCTGCAGTTTAGTCAAATCATTCAGCTATGGATGCAAAAGTTTTGGTGTCAATTTTTAAAAAAAATGCAGCTACATCTTGAATTTAGGTATATACTTCAGGCATTACACAGAAACACTGTGCGTACAAATATTAACAGCTTAAATTCTAATAAATGCAGATGGCATGGTACTTGTGTCCAACACCTTCAGCTGGAATCCGCCTACCTTTTGTATAGTTTATACATCAGTATTATGTACAGGTCTCTACAAGGCCAGGTGAAGAGAGAAGAGAAAGGTGAATACTACAGGACAGGTAACTGCACAAAGCTAGTCAGCGCAACAGCTGCTGTGCCTGGAGGGTAGGGTGGGGGTGGGGGTGGGTGGGTGCCAGCTGCTGACTCACCCCACCCAACAAAGGCAACTGACTGTCTCAGCCTGCCGCCTACACACAGGCTGATGGAGGCACAGCCTGTGCAGCAGATACTGAGATAGTGCTGTGCTCGATCTGCTGGCCAGTCATGCTTTATCAAGGGAGGCTGTCCACACAGGCATACATCATGTGCACAGGATGTACACTTGCAAGTGCAAATATATACTTTCTGTGCAGATGCATGTGGTATGTGTGTGTGTGTGCATGTGTGATGTGCATGGCGTGTATGTGTGTGTGCATGCACAGTGTCACTGTGTGTGTATACATGTGCAATATCTACGATTCTCAATTTGCTGGGTCTGATTTATAATTAATCTATACTAAACACCCTCACTGTTGCTTTTCATTACATAATAATAATATATAATAATAATAATAAAGAGGATTCCTAGAGTGCCCACCTACTGCACAGGGTGGGAGCACAGAGCGCTTTACAATACTCACACCAACACACACACACACTCGCGAGTCAGATGGAGGAATAGGCACAGCTGTGAAAAACAGTTTAGACACAGTTATTGATGAGAGTCCTCTTATCCCTTCTCTATTTACTATGTGTATGATAATGATTTCGGTATAACTGGTCAGATGACAAATTTCCAGTATACTAAATTAGGGACAATAAAGTTCTTTTTGTGTTTTCGCATAATTGCATTTTGAAATCAGCTGACCTCTCTTTTAGCTTGATAGCTGTGCCCACTTCGGTCACACAAGCAGAGTGAACAACACAAGATTGGTTTACATCATGTCAGCTGATGACATATTACTCTCCAAGCTTCCAAATTTCCATGTCCAGTTTGTCCATCTCCTCACTACAGCTATCTCAGGTCATGTCATCTGACAGCAGCTACTGAGCCTTACCCCCTTCTCCACACAGTAAAACAGTGAAAGAATACCATTTGTCCCCCAACTCCACTCCAAACAGGACCCTTTCTCAGTGATTGCGCTAAACATTCTTTAGACCATTGTGCTATCTATAAGGTGGCGAAAGTGGTTCACAGAAATTGATAAGGCAGTCACTGTAGCCAGTCAGACACAGCTGTCTATACTACTACTAGAGATCTAGTAGCAAACACCCTGTTCCTTTCCCTGTCTAGCACGCACACACACACACACACACACACACATGCATGCATGCACACACACACACACACACACACACACACGCATGCACACATATACACACTCTCTCTCTCTCTCCCTCTTTCTCTCTCTCTTTCTGCAGTGTTTAATGTATTTTATTTTATTTTTATCCCAATATATTTTTTTCAGAACTAGTCAAACAAAATAACAGCGAATACATGTCACCAACTGTTGACTTTCTTTTCTGGTAAATCATAATGATCTTACGCTGTAAGTGTAAGATACTAGCAATTACACATTATGGCAAACCCTGCTTCTCCATCCCTGTAAGTTTTTTTTTCTCCATTTCTAATCTACATATCCAGCTGGCACCTCATTTTTGTCCCCCAGCATACCATGTGCTTGGCTCACCTTAAGGCTTAGAGCTGCACAGACCCAAGGCACTTTACCTCTGTTTTCAAGAAAAAGTTTCGTAGTTTGGTTGCATAATTACTAAATTAGGCTAGCATTAACTCAATATCTGGAAACACCAAACATCTGCATAAATGCCAGTGCCTCGTGTGGAGATTATGAGGATGTAGTGATCATTGTATGTAATGTTTTGTGTAATAATGTTGCTGGCAGTGTCTATTAATACTATGAGAGATTGGCTTTGGACAGACTTCCCTTCTGTAATACTTACAGCACTGTGGGTCAGCGCACTGTTTGGAAGGACCTGTGTGCTCACTAACTTTGTACAACTACAAGTGTCACAATCTCATTCTCAAACAAGTCTGGACTTATCATGAAGCACCACACATTGACACAACTTCACTGAAATTCCACACTCACAATCACATGATCAATAAAGCAAATGGCTACACTGCCTGCAAACCACTCAAATGTTATGATGTGATATGGAACAATATATACAATATGATGGCACCACTGTGTTACATACAGCGCATAACTGTTGTAAGAAAAAATTATTTATACAATTATTTTTTCATACAACGGCCTGGCGTTTATTGATCATTGATCGGACGTTTGCCATAAATATGCCTGGCGTATTGTCTAGCGTTAAGTAACTGAAACAGATCGTATCGGACAGAAGAGATGTTTGAGATAAAAACCTGTGCAGGTAACACAGTGGGTGGAGGTCACTAACAACGGTGCCATCGCACGTTACAGGCCTACTTTCAACAGTTCCATGTGCAACAACCCATTCCGTGTCACTAGTCTGTCTCATACACCACAGGCAGCTGACCCGATTTTATATCCGTTGTGGTGTTATAAAGTAAAGTACATAAATTGTTAGTACAGAGCAGCGTCACTTTCCTCACAGCCTGCATTGCCCCATAAAAAGTTGTACAAAATGTTCATACTTCTCTGACGTGTTCACCTGTTGCGCTTTCATCCATAGCGGCCGCACGCTACTGCCAGAAAGTGAAAGTACGACATAAAAGGTATGCGACAAATGTATGCCCATTAGAAACATTTATGGTAAAACTTGACTGTCAAATAAAATTTCACTTCGTCTCAATGAAGGTTTTTCAAAGTTTGCTTCCAAATCTCTGCTTTTTATAAGAAACTGTCAGTTTCTCTTTACGACAACACAAACTCTTTATGACGACATTTGCCAGCGTGTAAAGACACGAAAATGGCTGCCCCGTCACCAAGAGAAGCCGGTGTGTCATCTCCAAATGAAACTGCATCCCAGTCTCCAAGTATTACTATGGAGAGGGAAACTAGCGAACAAAATCAGGTTCAGCCTAAAACGCCCTCCAGCGATAATGCACCGGCGGGCTTTCAAGAGACCATGTACACAGTAAGAAAGCGGAAGTTTTTTGCTTGTTTGATTTAAAATAGATTAGAGTAATTCGTAGTCATGTTTAGTCACTTTTTTGCCTGTATGATAAGTTTAGTTTGATTTGCTTTGTGCGCAGATGTAGCGAAAGATTATGATCAATACACGTTTTGTGTAAAATATGCATTCCTTGAATCAGTGAATGGTCACTGGTGGGGTGGTGCATTTTATAAATGCTTCACACTAATCACAGTTTTGGCTTTGAAATTTGATAGGACCCAGAAGCCACTTTTGCTGCATCGTGTAACTTGTCAGGAGCCAGCCCAGTGTGCAGCACGCATGAATATCACTGCGCACATTAAAATTTCCATGGTGCAGAAGCACAGATACAGCATAACATTAACAATGCCTATGCAGTGTATCACATTCACAAACGGCCAGCCAACTACAAGTACAATCAGTTTTCACTGATTCTTCAGAACATGGTAATCTAATCTGATAATGATTGGGCAATAACACGTTGGAGATGAACAGTGCATGAATTCGTTATTTCTCAGACACCATGACTTGCTGAAACAGATAAAGTAGCTTCAGCAAACCCAGTTTTTTTTTTAACAGGGGTAGACAGCCTGTTGCACAAAGCCTGTTGCCCATTACATAGATTGATAATGATAGTTAAGAGGCCTGTGAAACAGGCTACAGGATGGCTTCAGCACCTTATCCAGACTGGCCCTAAACACGTACAAATTCTTTAACTTGAAGTTTAAGCATACATTTGTAATTGTATAAGTGATATATTGACAACAAAGATTCAGTGTACACACACACACACACACATACACACAAGCATGCATACATCCACCATGTGCGCACATGATACGTATCTCCGACTATATAATAGTATATGAGACCAGATTGAACTCACAATGCTTATAATGTGATTATATGTGAGCCTGTGCCAAAAGGTGCTCCGCGAGGACCATCCATTTTTTGGTCGTAAATGCTTCTTCAGGTTTAAGTTTTCTCTGAACAAACCTAACTTTATCTGAAAGAGTATGCATCAAAGAGATAATAAAGATAAACTTGACTCCCAAAGTCAGTTTTGAGTTAGTAAAATATGAAAATTTACACCAAGTCCGGGCCGAAAATCGGCAAAGGAAGGGTGGACATTTCAGGTGCAACGCTTCAGTTGTCGTTTTGTTTGTATCTTTCTTCTTTAGGCAATTTTCCCTTTGCTGCCTGACAGGACATAGTCAGAGCTTTTTAATGCTTGAGAAAACGGCTCATAACTATTTGTAAAATCTGAATAATTAAAATAAACATATGTTTATTTCGATTGAAACGCATTGGGTCCAGTTCCGATGCTGACGAAAACGTTCGTCTGCTACTATTCACTGCGGACTTGTGGGTGGTGAAACAAAGAAGCTGTTGCTAAAATCAGTGTTTAGTCAAAGCAGTGATAATAAAAGCGTTGGATTCCGTTCTTAATAAAATAAAAAATTCAAGTTTAAAATTTCAAGTTTTTATTTTGTCAGTCTGTTACGATCGAAGAATTACCGTTTCTGGGGATAAACTCAATTTTGTGACCGCGGCGTTTTGCACAAAGCACGGCCATGTTTACCCACAGTGCTTTGCGCCTACTTTCTCTTCAAACATGGTGTCAACAAGGAACGGTGAGTGAATTTTCGATTTGGGTCATGTACCTTTTTACAGTTTCGATCAAATGTGATGTTGCGTCCAACAGATTAAATAGTTACTTTTCATTGATACAGCGTTATTTTTGCATTTTCATTCGTAATTGTAAGCGAAGTGACCATTATTAAACAGGTTTCGGTCGGCAGTGTGCAAATTCAGAGTGATGTCTTCGTTCGATAGCCAGCTGTTTCTCGGATGACACAAGCGGGCCTTAGGTCAGTGTTTCAATCGCGAGTGACAGAATTTTGCACAGTAATGTCCAAGTTTCGATCAACGAACTAGTTTTTTCTTAGTGTTTGACTGAAAGAGAAAAACTTATACGTTCAAGTGTTTACTTCATAATGGCGAAAATACCCGTGTTTACAACGGCACATGTTTCGGAGTTGATTTGCCGCTGTCGGACAGCGTTTTTTTCATTTGTTCCGTCGATCGGAACAGCATGATGCCATGACCCAAATTCTTACTCCTCAGTACACTTCTGCAACTCTACAGGTTTATTATTGCCATCTGTGATGTGAACTATGAGTTTAAAAAAGGGCATAGCCATAAATTATCAATTTATACAAATTGTACAAACACACAGCAACAACAACAAAAAGAAGAAAAAAGAAAAGAAGCATTACCATGACATTAACATTGTGATTAGGGAGATGTTTTTTTAAAATTTATTTTATCTTCCCAGGCCTTCCCATTTCCCTGGGATGAATAAAGCATATTGTTATTGTTGTTTTGATTCTATTTCTAGCAGGACAGATGCATTCTAAAGTGTGTGCTGAAACTAGTGAAAGCCAGAATAGAATTTCTTAACTGATGTAGTTTTATATGTGCATTGCAGTACAAATACAATACAGTGCAGCATATAAAGTAGAATTATTGTGACAATTCACTATAAATATGCAACATGAAGACAAAAAATTCATACAACACAAAATACAATACACTGTGGCACAATGTAGGGTGGGGGTGGAAGTTAGTAGGGATGAAGAGACCAAATGAACAGAAATTTAAAAAAGGAGGGGGTAACCTGGTATTTGTGTTATTATGTTTCAACTACAGCACTATATATATATATATATATATATATATATATATATATATATATATGTTAGTAATATTACCTAATGTCTGATATAGATATGTATATATATATATTCGGGGGAAAGTCAAAACACACACACTTGCGCGTGCAGACACACACAGTATCTTATATGCATGTAGGTCTCCAGAGTTGCATACCTATAAATAAGGAGACATATCTTCAAAAACAGTTGTTATATTGCCTTATTTTGTACATATGCATGTTTCTTTTCAGGCTAAAGAGGTCGATGCTCCAAAGGGCAAGAGCAAGTGTTTTTCATGACACAGCAGGGACAACATTAGTGGAGCATGAAGCCAGATTCGTCCTGGGAAGCACTGCAGTACTTAGGAACAGCAGAGAAATAAAGATATATACATGTCTCAATGCTGAAGTGCCAACTCACTGAAAACAAATCTTTTAAATTTATTAGGATGGGAAGAATTAGTGTTAACATGGGAAATTCCCTATGCTTTGTCATCAGTTTCCAGATTTTGCATTACTGTTTCTGGTTACTTACAATGTGTTACAGTTGTTATTCCAGGTAGTGAGACTTGAATGCCAAATCAATGTCTTTCGTAATTGAATTTTACCTGCTGTTAACAATAGGGTACAGGGTGAATGTACATTTGTAATTCACATGGTTTTCTGTTTTGTCAATGAAAGAATAATAATGACAACTTGGCTGTACTTTTTCTAAGTCACATACTGACTGTCCAGTGTTACATATTCCATTGTGTCCTCTGATATGCGAGGCATCCGACAGTGCATTACTTTAAATAATGGTTTCGGCCTTGTTCAATATTTACAGCAATGTGTCAGATGTAGGAAACTAAGTGATTTTATTAGCTGTGCATATGTTTTACAGGAAAGGAAGTGTTGTGTCCACCATAGAGTTGTTACATCCAACAGATAAAATGCTGAAAAAGGGCCTTTGACAAAATTACAACTATACAAGCAACTTGTTTAGTGCTGCAGTCATTAAAACCACTACTAAATCAGCTGGTATTTTTTTGTAGGGAAATCAGCACTGTTATTTTATAAGCTGTGTATTGTGAGCATGGGAAATGTTATGTCCATCCAATAATCGTTACATCCAACAGATAAAATGTAAAAAAATGTTGATGACCTTATTTCATGCTGCAGTCATGGAAACAACTATGCTTCATAAATTCTAATAAACACATCCTATTTTTGATTCAGTGTTGTGTTTCATTTTCATTTTATTAAAAAAATTAAGGTGGCAGTCTGTCGGATGTAACACGGGACATCATTGTTATGATTTTGAATATGAAATAAAAAGTAATTGAGTCAATTTAAGTTTTACTGTCTTGTTATAAATGATGGATGTTTATTTTCCCCACAGATTGATAGCAATCATTAAATTCAAGGATTAAATCAAAACAAACATTGTGTCCTGTGTTGCATCTGACAGATTCAGGTGTCCGTCTTTAAATGTCTTTTTCTCAGACTCACTTCATCAAGTTATCTTTTTTAGACCTGAAATGTATATAAAAAAGACATCTTTTAAATGGTGTTACTTGCTAAATGACTTTTCTGCTTTTATTTTTCACTCTAATGTCCACCTTCTAAGCAGCACCTTTTGGCACATGCTCATGTATGTTCTGTGTGTGTGTGTGTGTGTGTGTGTGTGTGTGTGTGTGTGTGTGTGTGTGTGTGTGTGTGTGTGTGATTAATTCTGATGAAGACATGTAACTAAAGTGGAAAGTGTCAAGACACTTTATTCACCCTGTGTTTGCATCCACTGGTGTCCTTGGTGTTTTCAGTTCATTGGTCTTACTTCTTCATTGGTTTCCATCACAGAAAATGCTGAATCCAATGCTGGATGACATGGAGAAGAGGGTCGCAGTGTCTTCAGAAATCTTGGACAGAATCAACAAGTGAGACTTTATCTCTTGTTTCCCATTGAGCACAGGGCAGTGCCAATGACAGGCACACACTGGCACTGGCATGACAATTGTGGGAAGGTCACAGCACATCATAAATTAAAATCAGGAAATTATTCCATTCCCCCCCCCAATCCCTCCACATCCCCCTTCCATTTCCGGTCATAATGTCTTCATGGTGCATGCTCCAGTGATCACACAAGACATTTTTCAAACCACTGTGACAGCTGTAACTACTAAACTAGTGTAAGATGGTTAAAGAGTAGCAGGAGTCGTGCTGTCCTTTAGAGATTGCGTCAACTGACTCAAAACATTACGTATTTTGCATCTGTGGTACAAAAATGTGTAGGGCATAACTTAGACTAGAGTGCACAAACAAAGCCACAATGATGGAGTAACTTAAACTGATGTAGCTGACAATCTATAAAGTGAGCAGACGAAATGGTAATCCATGCAAAAACAACAAAAATTCACAAAAAGTTTGAATAGATCGAAATATCATACACGGCATCATTTTCTGAAGATGAACTGCATGATGTCAACAAACCCAGTTCTGGTCTGCTGTGGGATTTGGTAACAAGATGGAGTTGAAATCTAGACTGCTGTCATTTGTTGTTGTTTGTAATTCAATGTCAACGCGCATTTTGTTTTATTCTGGTATTCTTGATAAATTCTGGTACACGCTGACAGTTAGACTACGAGTATTGAGTCGTTCCGAATTGCATGTTTGCTCTGTCAATTAACCTGTAATTATCACTGAGCAGTTTGGCAAGATATGTGATTTCTGGCCAGTCTGATACGGAGACCGAATCGCCTCTTCCAGATACGGATTCACTAGGATTCAATTTCAGATATTAATTAATCATTCTTCAGAAAAGTATGTGAATATTATTCACAGACAGGGCACTGCTGACTGTAAGCACATAGATCAGAGGGGGGGGAGAAGGGGGGGTATTGTGGAGTGTAGCTGATTATTTTCCTTTTGGTTTGACCCTGTTTGTGAGTAATCTTGTCCATCAGTTTGTCTTCTGTTCGGTCACAGACAGATGGAAGTGGAGAGGAAGGAGAGAATGAAGAAACGCCTCTCTTCCCACATCCCCGAGGCCTTGCAGGGAGGGTGAGTTTCTCCTTCATTTCCTCACTTTGTTGGTCAGCTAAGAAAACCTGCCTTTCAGAGCCCTAAACAAAGTGAGCTGTTGCCGCAATGAGTGACAAAAAGTTTAAAATTTCAACTTCTCTCACTTTGGGGGCCCACTGTACTGCTGTCCAGTTGGTCAGAGGAAGTTGTCAGCGACAATGGGGAAAAGCTGTTGTGGGTTTGAAAAGGAAGTAACTGGGTATTTGAAAGTTTAATTGAGCAAATGAGTTGAGTTTGTTTGTTTCATTTACCCATCCACAGGAATGGTAGGTTTGTTCTACTTTACTGTAAAACTGTCCGACTCATGATCTAGGTTTGTTCTACTTTACTGTAAAACTGTCCGCCTCATGATCTAGGTTTGTTCTACTTTCCTGTAAAACTGTCCGACTCATGATCTAGGTTTGTTCTACTTTACTGTAAAACTGTCCGACTCATGATCTAGGTTTGTTCTACTTTACTGTAAAACTGTCCGACTCATGATCTAGGTTGGTTCTAGTTCAGTGTAAAACTGTCTGGCTCATGATCTAGGTTTGTTCTATTTCATTTTCACTGTAAAACTGTCCAACTCATGATCTAGGTTTGTTCTATTTACTGTAAAACTGTCCACTCATGATCTAGGTTTGTTCTACTTTACTGTAAAACTGTCCGACTCATGATCTAGGTTTGTTCTATTTGTAAAACTGTCTCATGATCTAGGTTTGTTCTATTTCTTTACTGTAAAACTGTCCACTCATGATCTGGGTTTGTTCTATTTTACTGTAAAACTGTCCACTCATGATCTAGGTTTGTTCTAGTTCAGTGTAAAACTGTCTGGCTCATGATCTAGGTTTGTTCTATTTCATTTTCACTGTAAAACTGTCCAACTCATGATCTAGGTTTGTTCTATTTTACTGTAAAACTGTCCGACTCATGATCTAGGTTTGTTCTAGTTCAGTGTAAAACTGTCTGGCTCATGATCTAGGTTTGTTCTATTTCATTTTCACTGTAAAACTGTCCAACTCATGATCTAGGTTTGTTCTAGTTTTTCACTGTAAAACTGTCCAACTCATGATCTAGGTTTGTTCTATTTTACTGTAAAACTGTCCGACTCATGATCTAGGTTTGTTCTAGTTCAGTGTAAAACTGTCTGGCTCATGATCTAGGTTTGTTCTATTTCATTTTCACTGTAAAACTGTCCAACTCATGATCTAGGTTTGTTCTAGTTCATTTTCACTGTAAAACTGTCCAACTCATGATCTAGGTTTGTTCTACTTTACTGTAAAACTGTCCGACTCATGATCTAGGTTTGTTCTAGTTCAGTGTAAAACTGTCTGGCTCATGATCTAGGTTTGTTCTATTTCATTTTCACTGTAAAACTGTCCAACTCATGATCTAGGTTTGTTCTAGTTCATTTTCACTGTAAAACTGTCCAACTCATGATCTAGGTTTGTTCTACTTTACTGTAAAACTGTCTGACTCGTGATCTAGGTTTGTTCTATTTTACTGTAAAACTGTCTGACTCATGATCTAGGTTTGTTCTATTTCACTGCAAAACTGTCCGACTCACAATGTAGGTTTGTTCTGTTTCACTGCAAAACTGTCCAGCTAACAATCGCTTTTCCCGGCTCTAAGTGTATACGAAAACTCATTAATCTGGGCATATAATATACATTATATTCATTGGAGTCCATGGTGTCCAGATTCATGAGTGTTGAGTTGTCACTGTAGTCTGACATGATAATATTTCTGATGTGGTAGGATGTAAAATGATATGTATGACATACTGTAGATTGTTGCACATGTGTCATATCCATGACAGGGGCGAGTCAGCAGATTCAGTGCTGAGGAAAGTGGAACAGCTGATATTCTTTGCAGAGATTGAGGGCACTGATGAAGTTCAACTGCAGTGAGTATTTTCACTGTTGAGTCTTTTTTCTTTGCTGTAGAATGTGTTGGCCAGGTCCTGATGTGAAAACTGTCAGACCTTATGTGGAGGATTTTGAAGTTAGTTATTTTGTTCTTGAATTTTACATCCCATCTATTCTGTTCTTGAATTTTAACATCCCATCTAACATCCCATCTATTCTGTTCTTGAATTTTAACATCCCATCTAACATCCCATCTATTCTGTTCTTGAATTTTAACATCCCATCAGATGTTCAGGGTCATGTCAGGATGAAGGATTTGGAAGTGTGTGATGTGAACATTGTACAGTTTTGACATTATTATGGTGAATTGATGTTAGTGTGCTTAGATATGACGTAAAAATCTTTCACCAAAAGAAAAAGAAGGAAAAAGAAGTGAATCTGTCATTTCTATGTGTGTTTACTGAGGGAGAAACTGAATTGAATTTCACACTACAGAAGAGTACTGCCACCTTCATTTATTTACTTGGCTCCAGCATTGTGCTCTTTGCCGCTGGTGGAGAAGCACTGTGTGCTGCAGGTACTGATTCGTGATAGTGAGCACTTTTGCATTTTCCGCTTCTAGGGAACATGTACGGCTGCAAGACCTGGACACAGTGGGCAAGACCTCGCTGGTAGCCAACAGTCTCAAGGCCTACCTGACCACACTGAATGAGCCCGAGCTGAAGCGAGTGGCCTCCAAGGTCAACTCTGACTGCCAGCTCTGGCTCTCACGACTCTTCAGGTACAGTCAGTTGTTGCTGTGTAGTGCTGTAGCTGTCTGTTCCTCTCCATACTGGTGTCTGTCAGTTGCTGCTGTGTAATGCTGTAGCTTGTCTGTTCCTCTCCATACCAGTGTCAGTCAGTTGCTGCTGTGTAGTGCTGTAGCTTGTCTGTTCCTCTCCATACCGAGTGTCAGTCAGTTGCTGCTGTGTAGTGCTGTAGCTTGTCTGTTCCTCTCCATACTGGTGTCGTCAGTTGCTGCTGTGTAGTGCTGTAGCTTGTCTGTTCCTCTCCATACTGGTGTCTGTCAGTTGCTGCTGTGTAGTGCTGTAGGTCTGTTCCTCTCCATACTGGTGTCTGTCAGTTGTTGCTGTGTAGTGCTGTAGGTCTGTTCCTCTCCATACCGGTGTCAGTCAGTTGCTGCTGTGTAGTGCTGTAGGTCTGTTCCTCTCCATACCGGTGTCAGTCAGTTGCTGCTGTGTAGTGCTGTAGCTTGTCTGTTCCTCTCCATACGTCGTCAGTTGCTGCTGTGTAGTGCTGTAGCTTGTCTGTTCCTCTCCATACGGTGTTTCAGTTGCTGCGGTAGCTTAGGTCTGTTCTTCCTTTTTTCCTGGGTGGGTCTTTCTTTTGGGGGTGTCTTGATGCTTATTTTCCAACTGGTGTCTGTCAGTTGTTGCTGTGTAGTGCTGTAGGTCTGTTCCTCTCCATACGGTGTCAGTCAGTTGCTGCTGTGTAGTGCTGTAGGTCTGTTCCTCTCCATACCGGTGTCAGTCAGTTGCTGCTGTGTAGTGCTGTAGCTTGTCTGTTCCTCTCCATACCCGTGTCAGTTGTTGCTGTGTAGTGCTGTAGGTCTGTTCCTCTCCATACTGGTGTCAGTCAGTTGCTGCTGTGTAGTGCTGTAGGTCTGTTCCTCTCCATACTGGTGTCTGTCATTTGTTGCTGTGTAGTGCTGTAGGTCTGTTCCTCTCCATACCGGTGTCTGTCAGTTGTTGCTGTGTAGTGCTGTAGGTCTGTTCCTCTCCATACCGGTGTCTGTCAGTTGTTGCTGTGTAGTGCTGTACATAGGTCTGTTCCTCTCCATACTGGTGTCTGCTGCAAGTCCTGTTTCACACAGCTGTAGTTTGATTGTTACTAAACTGTGAGCACAGGCCTGCTGATGTTAAAGGGGACCCCAAGCAAAAAGTGTCATGGCCTTACCAACAGGAATGGAATAAGAAATATACTCACTCAGTTTGTGGTCTTGCTTGTTAAGACTGACCCTTGAAAGTCGCAAAGAATTGCCATTTTGTGTCCTGCAGTCTGCGTCTATGATTTCGTGAACAAGGCCAGAGTGTGGTAGAACTGCAGATTACATCCAGAGCTCACCCTTTTCTGCTCTTCTTTAATAAAGAGCAAAGCAACCTGGTTGCACCCTGAGTAGCCCTGGGTCCAAACA
Source organism: Alviniconcha marisindica (assembly GCA_018857735.1). Classification (NCBI taxonomy): domain Eukaryota; kingdom Metazoa; phylum Mollusca; class Gastropoda; family Provannidae; genus Alviniconcha; species Alviniconcha marisindica. Next base: position 1,704,410 of record JABMCL010001074.1, on the reverse strand, counting down.
AAAAGTACATCAGTTGTATAAATGTTAACAGAACAACCATTATCTTACAAAGCCTGCAAAAAGGAAAATGCACAGTTTCAGCTTTTTCATGTCAACTTGGCTCTCGGTTTTGGGCCCCTTTAACCCACTTGGCCTTAGACCAGCCGCTGCCCTTTCGCTACGAAATCCCATGCGAAGGGAAGTAACTGTGTCAAATTATCCTGGTATACAACTTTAAAAATCAATAATAAACACCAAACAAAAGTTTCGGCTCACTTTGTATTTTTCCCAGTTTCCAAATACAGTGTTCTTGTATATCCAACAGGTTTTGTTTTTTTCACGCAAAAATAAAAGCATTAAAAAAAAATCTCAAGTCAAAAATATCCGCATCTGAATGTCAGGTTTTGGGGTACCTACGGGGTAATCGACTGCAAAATTTCCAGTTTAAAACTCCAAAGATGAAGCTCCGTGAGTTTGTTAGGGTGCCCACGGTAAGCGACTGAGCCAAAGTTGCAGTTCAAATCTCGAAGGATGAAGCTCCGATGCCATTGCTAACAGTCGGGCTTTTGTTTATTTTTGTGCATCTATCGCGTGTCCATCTTGCAACTTTGAAAATTCACAGCGTCTCTCATATTCAACTGAACTTCGAACAAAGGACATCGCCAGAAGTAGTAAACAATAATGGAAATGAGGCTACAAGTCTCACAAGAATCCCGTTCCTTTTTGCATAATGTGAGCTGCTAGTTTGGATCATCTGCTAGCCAGCTGCTACCGGGCGGTCTGGGGTTTCGCGGTAAGGCAAAAGAGCGGGTGGTGACGGACGGTCTGGGGCCAAGTGGGTTAAGCTCAACAAGACTGTTGTGTGATCAAGTTAATGTGTAAAGTTCTTCACTGAATTCAGTTGTTTTGCCAAAGCTGCTTTATTGAGGTCACTTACATTCTTGTGTACATGGAACTCAACATGCCTCAGTTATCAAATCCACCCTGGCATGGAAGTACAGATGTTGCACTCGCTTAGCTTATAGTAGGTGCTAATATTGGAACAAATTTATTGTGATGCCACTTAATTTTGCCTCATTTATTTAAGGTCATCTAGTCCATTTGGGACAAACAGAGTGTTTTGCTTGCTTTGCCTTTGGAATAGTAGTTGAAAATTGCAACTCTGCTGGGTGTTTGAGTGATGTTTTGTGTTCCACTGAGTGATTTCCTGCTTCAGGTTTGAGGGGTCATGCGTGATGTACCATGATGATGAGCGTGAAGGGCTGGTGCGCGTTTGTCGCCTGGCTCTCTACCACCGCTATCCCAAGTACGCCACTGATGGCTTTGATGCTCTCTACTCCCGCCCCCCCGTCATCTACCTGAGCGCAGCCGCCAAGCCAGGACTGGGCCACTACCTGTGCTTACAGGTGATGGACTGACTCTCTCACTCTTCTCTTTTTCTCTTTCACTGCTGTTTTGTATTGAAGTGTCTCCCTCCACACATTGACATCTGTATGAAATGCCCCTGTACACATTTTGACATCTGTATGAGGTGCTCCAATGCACATTTTGACATCTGTATGAAGTGCCCCTGTACACTTTTTGACATCTGTATGAAGTGCCTCTGTGCACATGTTGACATCTGTATGAAGTGCCTCTGTGCGCATGACATGTTGACATCTGTATGAAGTGCCTCTGTACACATGTTGACATCTGTATGAAGTGCCTCTGTGCACATGACATGTTGACATCTGTATGAAGTGCCTCTGTGCACATTGACATCTGTATGAAGTGCCTCTGTGCGCATGACATGTTGACATCTGTATGAAGTGCCTCTGTGCGCATGACATGTTGACATCTGTAATGAAGTGCCTCTGTGTGCATGACATGTTGACATCTGTATGAAGTGCCTCTGTGCGCATGACATGTTGACATCTGTATGAAGTGCCTCTGTGCGCATGACATGTTGACATCTGTATGAAATGCCTCTGTGCGCATGACATGTTGACATCTGTATGAAGTGCCTCTGTGCGCATGACATGTTGACATCTGTATGAAGTGCCTCTGTGCGCATGGCATGTTGACATCTGTAAGAAATGCCTCTGTGCACATGTTGACATCTGTATGAAGTGCCTCTGTGCACATGACATTTTGACATCTGTAAGAAATGCCTCTGTGCACATGACATGTTGACATCTGTATGAAGTGCCTCTGTGCACATGACATGTTGACATCTGTATGAAGTGCCTCTGTGCACATGACATGTTGACATCTGTATGAAATGCCTCTGTGCACGTGTTGACAACTATTCACAAAGGCATTTGCTAACACCGGGCCCTGGTTGTTGTGTCTGCAGCTGGGACTGCCGCTGTCCTGTATATGCACGGTTCCCTGCAACACTGTCTTTGGCGCCAGCAGCAAAATGGTAAGTGCGGCTTGTATCTAAGGCCCATCTGTTTGCTGGTTGTTGGGTGGAAGCGTCAGCCCATGTCAGGTACTGGTCAGCACCATTATAGTGCTGGTGTTGGGTGGAAGGGTCAACCCATGTCAGGTACTGGTCAGCACCATTATAGTGCTGGTGTTGGACAAATCAAACTATGTAGCACTGAACATGAATGTCCTGCAGTGGTGACAACTTCAGATTTGATCTGGACAGTTTTGGATACACTGAAGTTGCACTTTATCTCTCATGCTGTTCTGATTCTGTCTCTAAGAAAATTGTGTGTGTGCGCGTGTGTGCACCATTTGATGGTAACAGGATGTTCAGAACTGCTGTTAACTGTTACATCTGTCTGTAAGAAGAATGCTGAGTGTTTCACTGTAAAACTGTTACATCTGTAAGAAGAATGCTGAGTGTTCCACTGTAAAACTGTTACATCTGTCTGTAAGAAAAATGCTGAGTGTTTCACTGTAAAACTGTTACATCTGTCAGTAAGAAGAATGCTGAGTGTTTCACTGCAAAACTATCATAAGGTGCCCATTTATTTTGCCTGCTGCTTTTCCCCCTCCAAGTAATAGCATGACATTGTCCTGATTTTCTACCCTTGGTAGCAACATGTCCCACCCTATTTGATAGCATGAAATACCTTATGACTATCCCGCTTGTTATGATAGCATGAAATACCTTATGACTATCCCGCTTGTTATGATAGCATGAAATACGTTATGACTATCCCGCTTGTTATGATAGCATGAAATACGTTATGACTATCCCGCTTGTTATGATAGCATGAAATACGTTATGACTATCCTGCTTGTTATGATAGCATGAAATACCTTATGACTATCCCGCTTGTTATGATAGCATAAAATAAGTTGTGACTGTCCAGCTGGTTATGATGGCATGAAGTAAGTGGTGACTGTCCCACTGGTTATGACAGCATGAAATAAGTGGTGACTCTTCCACTGGTTATGATGGCATGAAGTAAGTGGTGACTGTCCCACTGGTTATGACAGCATGAAATAAGTGGTGACTCTTCCACTGGTTATGATAGCATGAAATAAGTGGTGACTGTCCCACTGGTTATGATAGCATGAAATAAGTGACAAATGTCCCACTGGTTATGATAGCATGAAATAAGTGGTGACTGTCCCACTGGTTATGATAGCGTGAAATAAGTGGGGACTGTCCCACTGGTTATGATAGCATGAAATAAGTGGTGACTGTCACACTGGTTATGATAGCATGAAATAAGTGGTGACTGTCCCACTGGTTATGATAGCATGAAATAAGTGACAAATGTTCCCACTGGTTATGATAGCATGAAATAAGTGGTGACTGTCCCACTGGTTATGATAGCGTGAAATTAAGTGGGGACTGTTCCCACTGGTTATGATAGCATGAAATAAGTGACAAATGTTCCACTGGTTATGATAGCATGAAATAAGTGGTGAATGTCCCACTGGTTATGATAGCGTGAAAAAGTGGTGACTGTCCCACTGGTTATGATAGCATGAAATAAGTGACAAATGTCCCACTGGTTATGATGGCATGAAATAAGTGGTGAATGTCCCACTGGTTATGATAGCGTGAAATAAATGGTGACTGTCCCACTGGTTATGATACCATGAAATAAGTGGTGACTGTCCCACTGGTTATGATAGCATGAAATAAGTGGTGACTGTCCCACTGGTTATGATAGCATGAAATAAGTGGTGACTGTCCCACTGGTTATGATGGCATGAAATAAGTGGTGACTGTCCCACTGGTTATGATTGCATGAATAAGTGATGACTGTCCCACTAGTTATGATAGCATGAAAGAAGTGGTGACTGGCTGACTGGTTATAATAACACGATCTAACTTCTGACTCTGCTCCCCAGGACGTGGCCATGTTGGAGAAGCTGATTCAGGATGACATAGCTGCTGCCAAAACCCCAGTGCTTCTGCTGGCCTTTGCAGGTACTGACTCCAGCATTGCACATCACCTTTTCTGTCATGTGTGTTCATTTCAGTGTCGTGTTGTCTGTAGCATTACACAGTGTCTTTTCAGTCACACGTTTTGTTTGTCATGTAGACTGCAGCAATATGCAGCGTTGTTTCAGTCACATTTTGTTCATTGGCCTGTTGACACCAACATTACACAGTGTCTTTTCAGTCACACATTTTGTTCATTGGCCTGTTGACACCAACAGTATAGAGTGTCTTTTCAGTCACACGTTTTGTTCATTGGCCTGTTGACACCAACATTACAGTGTCTTTTTCAGTCACACATTTTGTTCATTGGCCTGTTGACACCAACATTACAGTGTCTTTTTCAGTCACACATTTTGTTCATTGGCCTGTTGACACCAACATTACAGTGTCTTTTTCAGTCACACATTTTGTTCATTGGCCTGTTGACACCAACATTACAGTGTCTTTTTCAGTCACACATTTTGTTCATTGGCCTGTTGACACCAACATTACAGTGTCTTTTTCAGTCATACATTTTGTTCATTGGCCTGTTGACACCAGCAATACGCAGTGTCTTTTCAGTCACACATTTTGTTCATTGGCCTGTTGACACCAGCAATATGCAGCGTCTTTTCAGTCACACATTTTGTTCATTGGCCTGTTGACACCAACATTACACAGTGTCTTTTCAGTCGCACATTTTGCTCACTGGGCTGTTGACACCAACATTACACAGTGTCTTTTCAGTCACACATTTTGTTCATTGGCCTGTTGACACCAGCAATATGCAGCATCTTTTCAGTCACACATTTTGTTCATTGGCCTGTTGACACCAGCAATACACCTTGTCCTCTCAGTCACACATTTTTTTCATTGGCCTGTTGACACCAGCAATACGCAGCATCTTTTCAGTCACACATTTTGTTTATTGGCATGCTGACACCAGCAATACACCTTGTCTTCTCAGTCACCACACCAAAGAGTTCATAAAAATTATATGTGTGGTTGGGGGGGTGGAGGGGGCAGATACCCTGCAGTGTTGAGGTGTTGAGTGTGTGTTGAGGTGTTGTGTTGAGATATTGAGTATGTGTGTGTGTGTGTACGTGTTTCAGGCACCCCAGCAGTGGGCCACGTTGACAACCTGCAGCGTCTGCAGGACATCTGTAAAACCAACAACATCTGGCTGCACGTGGAGGGGTGAGGGTTGTGCTTTGTGGGGCCAGCATGTGTGTTGTGGTTACTCTTCTGGTCTTCAGGCAGATCTCTCTCTGTCTCTCTCTCCCTCTCTCTCTCAGTATATGTTTTATTCACAGCTGGGAAGCTACAGCAAGTTGTTAATGAAACTTGCAGAGTTGGGCAATAAGAGATATAGATAGAAGATATATATATAGAGATATTGTGTTTTGTGTAAAAATTCAGAGCCCCCTCTTCTGTTTTTCCCCGTTTTTGATTATTTTTTTTACTAAAATGTTTTGGGAATGTGGACAAAATTTATATATATATTTAAAAAAAATCATACCCTTTTGTTTAAATTTGGTGTTTTTTTTGTTATTTCCACACAAAAACAGAGCCAAATGATGAGAATGAAGTTCTACAGTATCTTTCTCAAACTTTTGCACATCTGTTCCGTGGTCTTAGATAAATAAATAATAGATTTTTGGTGCCCAGTCAACCATGGGTGTTAAAAATCAATTATCTAAGACCAAGGAATATGTTGGTTTGCACAAGGTTGAGAAAGGTATTGTGGGACTTCCTTCTGGTCATTTTGCTGTGTTTCCTGGGCAAATAAAACAAAAAGAGACAATAAAAATTATTGCACATCACTAACCAGAAGGTTAAACATCAGTATAGGCCTTGTTTTACATAGCTTTCACAGGCAGGGGAGACCTGTGCACCTTCCTTGATCTTGCGTTTTGCCTGAATTTGCGTCACTGGGCTAGGGGTTCACATCATGCTTCCTTTTCCTCGGCAGGAGTTACCTGGCCACCTTGACGCTCTTCTCCGTCCCCTCGCAGGTGTCCCCAGCCAAGTCTGGGGACAGCATCACCGTGACGCCGGGCACCTGGCTGGGGGTGCCGGGCCTGCCCAGTGCTGTATCCTTCACTTGGACTGCCTTCTGGGCATTGTGGGCACTGCAGTGTATGTGTGGGTCTCTATGGTGCGCCCCCTCTCTAAGGCCACCCAAACAGTCCAGCAAAGGTGGTCTTAATAATGGGGCACTGCGGTGCATGTGTGGGTCTCTGCAGTGCGTCCCTCTCTAAGGCCACCCAAACAGTCCAGCAAAGGTGGTCTTAATAATGGGGCACTGCGGTGCATGTGTGGGTCTCTACCATGCACCCCTCTCTAAGGCCACCCAAACAGTCCAACAAAGGTGGTCTTAATAATGGGGCACTGCAGTGCATGTGTGGTCAGTACGCCCCCTCTCTAAGGCCACCCAAACAGTCCAGCAAAAGTGGTCTTATAGCGGGGTGGTCTGAAGTCAGGTTTTAGCCACTGCCTTGGAAATATGAAAGCAAAGGCTACTTATTCAAGTGGAGTATCTTTGATTTTTTTTAGTAATGACATGAAGTATAGGTTTGTTTGTTTTTATTATTAAGGTAAAATATTGTTGGGTTTTTATGGAGGTGAAGTGTAGGTGGGTTTTTTGTTTTAGTGAAGTGTGTGTGGGTTATTATAGAGATGAAGTATAGTTGGGCTTTTGCTGATGAGTTTATTTTTATTTTAGAAAAACATTACTTCTGTGAAGTATGTTTGGGTCCTTGTTGAGGTACGGTAGGGTTAGAATTTTTCAGATTTTTTTTTTTGAAGTGCAGCATGGTTGGTTTTTTCTTCTCTTTTTAACCAGGTCCACACATTGATATTGACCTCATTTCTTTAACTGGTGCTCAGACTTTGTTCAAAGAATCGGATGCAACGTTGATGCATGCAGCAGGCCTGAACACATTTAACACGGCACTGAAGCTGAACTGTCTGCCCTACTGGATGTGTCTGCTGACCTTGGGCCACCAGGGCATCGTTTCTCGAATCACACACGCCTGTGATCTGGTCAGTGTCTCATGGGCTGGACATCACACTGTATCATTAGAATGGCAGGGCTGTCTGTGTCAGGTTGACCGTTCACCTTCTCACATTTAGCACACTTATCCAAAGTCTTGTGTCAGCCATCACATCCAGAACTAGCACACTCATCCAAAGTTTTGAGACAGCCAACCACATCCAGAACTATCACACTCATCCAGAATCTTGTGTCAGTCCACCACATCCAGAACTAGCACACACATCCAAAGTCTTGTGTCAGCCCACCACATCCAAAACTAGCACACACATCCAAAGTTTTGAGACAGCCAACCACATCCAGAACTATCACACTCATCCAGAATCTTGTGTCAGTCCACCACATCCAGAACTGGCACACACATCCAAAGTCTTGTGTCAGCCCACCACATCCAGAACTATCACACACATCCAAAGTCTTGTGTCAGCCCACCACATCCAGAACTAGTACACACATCCAAAGTCTTGTGTCAGCCCACCACATCCAGAACTAGCACACACATCCAAAGTTTTGAGACAGCCTACCACATCCAGAACTATCACACTCATCCAGAATCTTGTGTCAGCCCACCACATCCAGAACTAGCACACACATCCAAAGTCTTGTGTCAGCCCACCACATCCAAAACTAGCACACACATCCAAAGTCTTGTGTCAGCCCACCACATCCAGAACTAGCACACACATCCAAAGTCTTGTGTCAGCCCACCACATCCAGAACTAGTACACACATCCAAAGTCTTGTGTCAGCCCACCACATCCAGAACTAGCACACACATCCAAAGTCTTGTGTCAGCCCACGACATCCAGAACTATCACACTCATCCAAAGTCTTGTGTCAGCCCACCACATCCAGAACTATCACACACATCCAAAGTCTTGTGTCAGCCCACCACATCCAGAACTAGCACACACATCCAAAGTTTTGAGACAGCCTACCACATCCAGAACTATCACACTCTTCCAGAATCTTGAGTCAGCCCACCACATCCAGAACTAGCACACTTATCCAGTCATGTGTCAGCCAACCACATCCAGAACTAGCATACACATCCAAAGTCTTGTGTCAGCCCATCACATCCAGAACTATCACTCATCCAGAATCTTGTGTCAGCCCACCACATCCAGAACTAGCACACACATCCAAAGTCTTGTGTCAGCCCACCACATCCAGAACTATCACACTCATCCAGAATCTTATGTCGGCCCACCACATCCAGAGCCCAGCCTGATTTGTGCTCAAGGTCCAGTGACGAAGACTCTTTGGGCTTACACACAACAGCACTGCTGCTGCTTGTCTCTCTGACTCACTGCTGGTTGGACTGGCTGACGGAATGGTTAACTCACTGCCTGTTAGGCTGCTTGCTAGCTGACGGAATGGTTAACTCACTGCCTGTTAGGCTGCTGGCTAGTTGACTCAGTAGTTGACTCACTGCCTGTTAGGCTGCTGGCTAGTTGACTCAGTAGTTGACTCACTGCCTGTTAGGCTGCTTGCTAGTTGACTCAGTAGTTGACTCACTGCCTGTTAGGCTGCTTGCTAGCTGACTCAGTAGTTGACTCACTACCTGTTAGGCTGCTTGCTAGTTGACTCAGTAGTTGACTCACTGCCTGTTAGGCTGCTTGCTAGTTGACTCAGTAGTTGACTCACTGCCTGTTAGGCTGCTTGCTAGTTGACTCAGTAGTTGACTCACTGCCTGTTAGGCTGCTTGCTAGCTGACTCAGTAGTTGACTCACTGCCTGTTAGGCTGCTTGCTAGTTGACTCACTGCCTGTTAGGCTGCTGACTAGTTGACTCAGTAGTTGACTCACTGCCTGTTAGGCTGCTGGCTAGTTGACTCAGTAGTTGACTCACTGCCTGTTAGGCTGCTGACTAGCTGAGTAGTTGACCCACTGCCTGTTAGGTTGCTAACTAGCTGAGTAGTTGAGTCATTGCCTGTTAGACTGCTGACTAGCTGAGTAGTTGACTCACTGCCTGTAAGGCTACTGACCAGCTGACTGAGTAGTTGACTCACTGCCTGTTAGGCTGCTGACTAGCTGAGTAGTTGACTCACTGCCTGTTAGGCTGCTGACTAGCTGAGTAGTTGACTCACTGCCTGTTAGGCTGCTGAGTAGTTGACTCACTGCCTGTTAGGCTGCGGAGTAGTTGACTCACTGCCTGTTAGGCTGCTGACTAGCTGAGTAGTTGACTCACTGCCTGTTAGGCTGCTGGCTTGCTGACTGCCTGACTGAGTGGTAGACTTACTGACTGATGAGTGGCTGTGGGCTAACTGATGAATCGATGGGTGACTTACAGATAGTTGACTGACTAGTTGACTGCCTGGCTGATGACTGACTGGTTGGCTAGCTGGTACTGACTAACAGATGAGTGGCTGTCTCACTGGCTGACTATGTGACCGTCTTACTCAGAATCTGTCAGTACTTTGTTTTGACACCTTTTCCTACATACACTACAAGTCCAGAAGTTGTCTTGCATTTTTTCCCCAATCTTAGTTTTCTGACTTTGTAATGACTGGCATGTGGTTTGTGTGTGCTTATGTGTGATGAAGTGTTGCCCTGGTTTTAGTGAAGAGTGTGTTTGTCTGTGTGAAGGCCAAGTGCCTGTACGACAAGCTGGATGCCATCACCACCATCAAGCAGATTGTGAGTATTGTCAGAGCCAGCCATTGGGCAGGGCAGTCTCTCTTCACTGTGGCAGTGTTCACAATGTTATAGTTCACTCTGCTAGAAAATCTGTAGGTCTCTTTGACTAAGTGGCTTCTCATACAGTGGTCCAACTTCAGCTGGTATTTCTTCTTTTAGTCTAGTCATATATTGATGTACTAACATTCCCACCATCATACTTTTTGGGGGTTTTCTTGTAAGTTGTATGTTCATTTTTAGTTGTTGTTTTTTGCTCCTTGATTGATTTGGGGAATTGCATAAACACAAGCAATATCTTTAGTCAGAACTGTGTAATATATAATGATATGATATTTATCATAATTATTGTTTTTATCCTCTGTCTTCTGTGCATTTTGTTTCCCTCCCCTATTTCAGCCTCAGTTGCAGTTGAAAAACCAGGTACAATTACCACTGCTGTATTTGTCTTTTGTCCAGAGCCGCGAGAAGAAGGAGACCGCAAAACGAGAGTACAAGTCTCTGGTGGAGCTTCTGTCCAAGGCCATCAGTGCTCTGGTCAGTTATTCGGCCTCCACCACTGTGACACTGCTTCATTCTGCTCTTTTGCCTCTACCACTGTGACACTGCTTCATTCTGCTCTTTTGCCTCCACCACTGTGACACTGCTTCATTCTGTTCTTCTGCCTCTACCACTGTGACACTGCTTCATTCTGTTCTTCTGCCTCCACCACTGTGACACTGCTTTCATTCTGTTCTTCTGCCTCCACCACTGTGACACTGCTTCATTCTGTTCTTCTGCCTCTACCACTGTGACACTGCTTCATTCTGTTCTTCTGCCTCACCACTGTGACACTGCTTCATTCTGTTCTTCTGCCTCCACCACTGTGACACTGCTTCATTCTGCTCTTCTGCCTCTACCACTTTACACTGCTTTATTCTGTTCTTCTGCCTCTACCACTGTGACACTGCTTCATTCTGTTCTTCTGCCACTGAAACCACTGCTGTACCCCTTGCTGTTCATTCTGCTCCTCTGCCACTGTGACACTGCTTCATTCTGTTCTTCTGCCTCTACCACTGTGACACTGCTTCATTCTGTTCTTCTGCCTCTACCACTGTGACACTGCTTCATTCTGTTCTTCTGCCTCTACCACTGTGACACTGCTTCATTCTGTTCTTCTGCCTCTACCACTGTGACACTGCTTCATTCTGTTCTTCTGCCTCTACCACTGTGACACTGCTATCATTTGTTCTTCTGCCTCTACCACGTGACACTGCTTCATTCTGTTCTTCTGCCTCCACCACTGTGACACTGCTTCATTCTGCTCTTCTGCCTCTACCACTGTGACACTGCTTCATTCTGTTCTTCTGCCTCTACCACTGTGACACTGTTTTCATTCTGTTCTTCTGCCTCTACCACTGTGACACTGCTTTCATTCTGTTCTTCTGCCTCTACCACTGTGACACTGCTTCGTTCTGTTCTTCTGCCTCTACCACTGTGACACTGCTTCATTCTGTTCTTCTGCCTCTACCAATGACACTGCTTCATTCTGTTCTTCTGCCTCCACCACTGTGACTGCTTCATTCTGTTCTTCTGCCTCTACTACTGTGACGCTGCTTCATTCTGTTCTTCTGCCTCTACCAATGACACTGCTTCATTCTGTTCTTCTGCCTCTGCCACTGTGACACTGCTTCATTCTGTTCTTCTGCCTCCACCACTGTGACTGCTTCATTCTGTTCTTCTGCCTCCACCACTGTGCCCTGCTTCATTCTGTTCTTCTGCCTCCACCACTGTGACACTGCTTCATTCTGTTCTTCTGCCTCCACCACTGTGACCTGCTTCATTCTGTTCTTCTGCTCTGACTTTCTTCTGTTCTTCTGCCTCTACCACTGACACTGCTTCATTCTGTTCTTCTGCCTCCACCACTGTGACACTGCTTCATTCTGTTCTTCTGCCTCTACCACTGTGACACTGCTTCATTCTGTTCTTCTGCCTCTACCACTGTGACACTGCTTCATTCTGTTCTTCTGCCTCCACCACTGTGACACTGCTTCTGTATTTTCACTCCTGTTCTGTAATTGTGCCACTTTGTTGATTTTGACAATACCCCACAAGTTCCTAATGGAACAATCATCCTTGAATCCACTGTACCTTGACTGCAGTCAGGTTTATTGTTGTCTCTGCAACATGACTTCTTCCACTGCCTTAACAACAGCAACAAAACGTCCATTTGTTTATGCTTACAATACAGTCAGGATGCTGCATGTGTTACAATGAACTCTGAATGCATTCAGAGGGCAGTTGTTTCTCTTGACTTCCCACAAGCACTGCCAACACAGGAGAAACAGGTGTAAAATAAATCAACTTTGCAGTTTTCAGACTTTGTGTCATGATGATTTATGTTACACTAAACACAGCATAAATAGTGTAATTCAAAGTGTTACCCTGCTAACTACTTGTGCTAGGGACCCTGCTAACTACCTGTGCTAGGGACCCTGCTAACTACCTGTGCTAGGGACCCTGGTAACTACTTGTGCTAGGGACCCTGCTAACTACTTGTGCTAGGGACCCTGATAACTACCTGTGCTAGGGACCCTGCTAACTACTTGTTGGGGACCCTGCTAACTACCTGTGCTAGGGACCCTGCTAACTACTTGTGCTAGGGACCCTGCTAACTACTTGTGCTAGGGACCCAGGTAACTACCTGTGCTAGGGACCCTGCTAACTACTTGTGCTGGGGACCCTGCTAACTACTTGTGCTAGGGACCCTGGTAACTACCTGTGCTAGGGACCTTGGTAACTACTTGTGCTGGGGACCCTGCTAACTACCTGTGCTAGGGACCCTGGTAACTACTTGTGCTGGGGACCCTGCTAACTCCCTTGTGCTAGGGACCCTGGTAACTACCTGTGCTAGGGACCTTGGTAACTACTTGTGCTGGGGACCCTGCTAACTACCTGTGCTAGGGACCCTGGTAACTACCTGTGCTAGGGACCTTGGTAACTACTTGTGCTGGGGACCCTGCTAACTACCTGTGCTAGGGACCCTGCTAACTACCTGTGCTAGGGACCCTGGTAACTACCTGTGCTAGGGACCTTGGTAACTACTTGTGCTGGGGACCCTGCTAACTACCTGTGCTAAGGAGATCACTGTTCTTGGCCTCTGCTTGAGGATGTGGCTGTTGAGAGGCGATGCAGGCTGTACTGTCCAGTGGTGGCCTGATGGAGGGTCTTGTGATGAGGGCCCCATGTTTCATGAAGTTGGGGGGGGGGGGGGGGGGGTTGGAGCAGACCATGTTGTGTCCAGGGTTGTTGGGTTGTGCTTCACCTGAGGTCTGAGGTTGTGGTGTTTTGTGTTGCAGTTGGTGTTTGAGATGGTCAGTCCTACAGTGGTGTTCCGCTATGCTGAGGACACTGCCGGCCCTGGTGAGTCTAGCTACCTCCCTTTCCTCTCCCCACCCCACCCCCCACCCCCCACACTCCCCACCCCCTCACTCCCCCACATTTTGAAAAGGGTTGTGTCTCACTTCAGTCAACTCTGTGTTTGATGCAGGTGCTATAGTTGCCCCTATGCTGTGAGACAGGGTTGTGTCTCACTTCAGTCAACTCTGTGTTGTTTGATGCAGGTGCTATCGTTGCCCCCTGCACTGTTAGACAGGGTTGTGTCTCACTTCAGTCAACTCTGTGTTGTTTGATGCAGGTGCTATCGTTGCCCCCTACGCTGTGAAAGAGGATGAAGACCGGCCTGAGAGAAGTGATGACAACATCTACTATAATGCTCTCAACATCTGGGTGAGTGCAGTGGTTTATGAACTCTTAGTCTTTGAGTGCAGAGGTTTATGAACTCTTAGTCTTTGAGTGCAGAGGTTTATGAACTCTTAGTCTTATCTGCACCACTGCTCATGTGAGTTCAGGGTCTATGACTTCATACAACAGAGTAGAAATAATATGTTGTAACAGGGAAAAAGCATCAGTCCTGTAATCTCTGTCTCTCCCTCCACTTTGTGCAGTGGGCAGAAGTAGAAATATGTTGTAATAGGGAAAAAGCATCAGTCCTGTAATCTCTGTCTCTCCCTCCACTTTGTGCAGTTGGCAGAAGCACTGCAGAGCAGTGATCCCAAGGTTCCCGTGGAGACAGTGGAGGTGGAGAGGGAGGGGGTCTGCATCAGGTACTGCCCTCTGGAAAATGCTCAAGGTAGGATCTCTCTCTCTCTCCTTCTCTCTCTTCTCTCTCTCTATTCTCTCTCTCTCTCCTCCTCTTCTCTTCTCCCCTACTCTCTTCTCTCTCTCTCTCTCTCTCTCTCTCTCTCTCTCTCTCTCTCTCTCTCTCTCTCTCTCTCTCTCTCTCTCTCTCTCTCTCTCCCTCCCTCTCTCTCTCTCTCTCGTACCGACTTTCACCACACTATGACTTACACTGTGGACTAGGCATGGAAGACAAGTGAGCTGTCTCACTGAAGATGGTGACATGAAGAAGACGGGAAGATTTCTGTTTAATACCAGTGCCCTGTAGTCATCTGGTTGAAATGTTTGTGTGGATGAGAATGTGTGTGTGTGATTGGGTACATGTGTGTGTGTGTGTGATTGGGTATATATGTGTGGGTCCATGTTTGTATGTGTGTGTGTGTTTGGGTACATGTGTGTTTGTGTGTGTGTGTGTGTGTGTGTGTGTCCACATGCATACATACATGAGTGGTTGTGTGTGTGTGTGTGTGTGTATAGAGTTACACACAGTGAGTGCCAGCCTGTGATGCCTCAGTTGCTGAGACTACAGGGTCTGTTGCCTTGTCTGTATTTTCAGCCAAGGGAACCACAAAGGAAGACATGGAGCAGTTTGTCAAATCTCTTCAGTTAAATTTGGTGAGTGTCGATGTGTAATCAAAACAAGGCCTAAAATCAGCATCTGTCTCTGGCATTGTTATGTGAAAACATTTGACTGACTGACATTGTCAAACACAACTTGCACATGGTCATGAACACATGAAGATTTATGGTAACAGAATCATTTGTTTTAGTGCATGCATTACGTGGAGATTTGGAATATGGAATAAGATGAAAGAAGAGTGTAGAAAGTTTTCCCAGCTGTCTTGACAAAATAATAGACAATCCCTGTTGCATAATATACAGTAAACACTGAAACAGCAGGTACACAGGTAGGACTAGGTAGCGGTGCTTTTGTGGCTGCTGGTGTCTTACCCAGGTAAATGCTAAAACAGTACGTACACATTGGCCAACAGGGCAGCACTGCCGTTGTCTTACCCAGGTAAACACTAAAACAGCGCATACACTGGCAGACAGGGTAGCACCGCTGTTGTCGTACCCAGGTAAACGCTGAGTCAGCACATACACTGGCAGACAGGGTAGCACAGCCATTGTCTTACCCCGGTAAACGCTGAGTCAGCACATACACTGGCAGACAGGGTAGCACAGCCATTGTCTTACCCCGGTAAACGCTGAGTCAGCACATACACTGGCAGACAGGGTAGCACAGCCATTGTCTTACCCCGGTAAATGCTGAGTCAGCACATACACTGGCAGACAGGGTAGCGCTGCTGTTGTCGTACCCAGGTAAACACTGAGACAGCACATACACTGGCTGACAGGGTAGCGCTGCTGTTGTCGTACCCAGGTAAACACTGAGACAGCACATACATTGGCAGACATGGTAGCACTGCTCTTGTGACTGCTGTAGATATCCAGGGAGTCTCAGTGACGTGAATTTCCCACTAGATGTCAGTGAAGGTGAAGAGGAGGTGTCCTTTAAGAGGCTGTTGAGATTTGTGTGGGCCAACAGTGGTCGGTAATCATTTCTCATCACAATCGGTCTAGTGAAGAATATGCGTGTGACTCTATGTAACTATGTGTGTGTAAGACGATGTGTGTCCCCATGTGTGTGTGTGTCACCATGTGTGTGTGAGAGACAATGTGTGTGTGTCACAACGTGTGTGTCACTATGTGTGTCTGTCACAACATGTGCGTCTGTGTTACAGTCTGTGCTGAACGCCTCCACAATGCAGAGGAAGCGGTTCCAGAGCATCGTGGCCTCACAGCCCAACCTGAAGCTGGTCCACCTGCAGAACTGGGCCGGTCTGGGGGCTGTCAGGTAAGAGGAACACTCTAGCTGGTCCACCTGCTGAACACTAGCTTGTCCACCTGCTGAACATTAGCTGGTCCACATGCAGAACACTAGCTGGTCCACCTGCAGAACACTAGCTGGTCTACCTGCAGAACACTTTAGCTGGTCCACCTGCAGAACACTCTAGCTGGTCCACCAGCAGAACACTAGCTGGTCCACCTGCAGAACACTCTAGCTGGTCCACCAGCATAACTCTAGCTGGTCCACTTGCAGAACACTCTAGCTGGGCCACCTGCCGAACACTAGCTGGTCCACCAGCAGAACACTCCAGCTGGTCCACAAGCAGAACACTCCAGCTGGTTCACCTGCAGAACACTAGCTGGTCCACCTGCAGAACGCTCTAGCTGGTCCACCTGCAGAACACTTTAGCTGGTCCACCTGCAGAACACTCTAGCTGGTCCATCTTCAGAACACTCTGGCTGGTCCACCTGCAGAACACTAGCTGGTCCACCTGCAGAACACTAGCTGGTCCACTTGCAGAACACTAGCTGGTCTACCTGCAGAACACTCTAGCTGGTTCACCTGCAGAACTGGGCCAGGCTAGGGGCTGGGACGATTGTTTTGCAGCAGTGGTGATTTCTTGTAGCCATGACTGGTGATTGTTTTCAACGGTGGTGATTTCTTGCAGTAGTGAGTGGTGATTGTTTTCAGCCATGGTGATTTCTTGCAGCAGTGGTGACTGTTTTCAGTAGTGGTGGTTTCTTGCAGCAGTGGTGACTGTTTTCAGTAGTTATTTCTTGCAGCAGTGGTGATTTCTTGCAGCAGTGGTGACTATTTTCAGTAGTGGTGGTTTCTTGCAGCAGTGGTGACTGTTTTCAGTAGTGATTTCTTGCAGCAGCGGTGATCTGCTTGCATTAGTAGTGATTGTTTGCTCTAGTGGAGATTGTTTATGGTAATGGTGATAGTTTGTAGCCATGGTGATTGCAGTGGTGGTGATTGAGATTGTTGCTTGCAGCTACATACCTGACATGTATCTGGGGAAAGAAGACCTGAGGGAGGAAGACCAGACATCCATCAACAACCTCAACGCTGAGGTCCTGCACCAGCTGAAGGCCAAGGACACCGCTTTCTCCATGGGTACACTCACGCTTGTTTTATCTTGCCATGCTTACACAAGAAACTGATTGTAACTACCATGCAACTCATATACGCAAAGAAGTCTCAGTGTGACTGTGGGTGAAAGGTATATCATAAAGGGTGGATTTGTGCTGTCTTAAATGAAAGAACCGTATTGATGCGCTTAGCAGAAGAAGGAAAAAGAAGAAATTGATTGTATGTACAGAGGTCACGCCAATCTACTTGTCAAGCCCGCAAATTATGTAAGGAGTAACTTGACGGTGTGCAGCTGTGTCCCCAGGTCAGACAGACACAGGCTGCGTGTGTGTGAAGTATTTGCCCAGTGGAGTAACCCTTGACGGTGTGCAGCTGTGTCCCCAGGTCAGACAGACACAGGCTGCTGTGTGTGAAGTATTTGCCCAGTGGAGTAACCCTTGACGGTGTGCAGCTGTGTCCCCAGGTCAGACAGACACAGGCTGCATGTGTGTGAAGTATTTGCCCAGTGGAGTAACCCTTGACGGTGTGCAGCTGTGTCCCCAGGTCAGACAGACACAGGCTGCATGTGTGTGAAGTATTTGCCCAGTGGAGTAACCCTTGACGGTGTGCAGCTGTGTCCCCAGGTCAGACAGACACAGGCTGCATGTGTGTGAAGTATTTGCCCAGTGGAGTAACCCTTGACGGTGTGCAGTTGTGTCCCCAGGTCAGACAGACACAGGCTGCGTGTGCGTGAAGTTCGGGCTGATCACGCAGGACACGGATGTGGAGGAGCTGGTAGGGCTGGTTCAGAGCACAGGTCGGGATGTGGAGGAGTCATCCAGGGTGAGTCAACATGGGGGGGGGGGGGGGGGGGTGTCCAGGGGTGAGCAGTGTGGGGGAGGGAGGAGTCAATGGGGGGGGGTGTCCAGGGGGAGTCAGTGGGGGGTTGTCCAGAGGGTCAATGTGGGGGGAAGGGGGAGTCGTCCAGGGGGAGTCAGTGTGAGCATGGGGGGGGGGGGGGTCCAGGGGAGCATGGTGGGGGGAAGGGGGAGTCATGTGGGGGGGGGGGGGGGGGTTGTCCAGAGGGTCAAGGGGAAGGGGAGTCATCCAGGGGGTCAGTGTGTGCATGGGGGGGGGTGTCCAGGGGAGTCAGTGTGGGGGGAGGGGGGAGTCAATGTGGGGGGGGGGGGGGGGGGGGTTGTCCAGAGGTCAGGGAAGGGGAGTCGTCCAGGGGGAGTCAGTGTGTGCATGAGGGGGGGGGGGGTCAGTGTGGTGTGGGGGGGGGGGGGGGGTGTCCAGAGGGCAAGGAGGGGAAGGGGAGTCAGTGTGTGCGGGGGGGGGGGGGGGGGGCGGGTCAGTGTGTGCATGGGGGGGGGGGGGGGGGGGGGGCGGGGGGGAATCATGTCTGTGGGGAAGGTGGGAGCGAGGTGGAGTCAAGGGGGGGGGGGGGGGGGGGGTGTGCAGGGAGAGTCAATGTGGGGGGGGGGGGGGGTGTGCAGGGGGAGAGTCAATGGGGGGGGGGGGGGGGTGTCAGGGGGAGTCAATGTGGGGGGGAGTCTGTGCAGTGTGAGTCAATGTGGGGGGGGGGGGGGGGGGGGGGGGGGGGGAGTCGTCCAGGGGGAGTCAATGTGGGGGGGGGGGGGAGGGAGTCATAGGGGGAGTCAGTGTGTGCATGTGGGGGAGGAGGGGTCGTCCAGGTGGAGTCAATGTGGGGGTGGTGGGGGGGGAGTCGTAGGGGGACTCAATGGGGGGGGGGGGGGGGGGGGGTCATCCAGGTGGTCAACTGGGGGGGGGGGGGGGGGGGGGGGGGATTCATGCTGCCAATTTGACATGTGAGCTTTTAGCCTGTACTAGAAACTATTGGGGATGAGCTGCTTAGGAGAAGTTATCATGATGATTGTCTGTTTGTAGAGTGCTCTGAAAGCAGACATGATGATGGTGATTGTCTGTTTGTAGAGTGCTCTGAAAGCAGACATGATGATGGTGATTGTCTGTTTGTAGAGTGCTCTGAAAGCAGACATGATGATGGTGATTGTCTGTTTGAGAGTGCTCTGAAAGCAGACATGATGATGGTGATTGTCTGTTTGTAGAGTGCTCTGAAAGCAGACATGATGATGGTGATTGTCTGTTTGCAGAGTGCTCTGAAAGTAGACATGATGATGGTGATTGTCTGTTTGCAGAGTGCTCTGAAAGCAGACATGATGATGGTGGTTGTGGTTTGTAGAGTGCTCTGGAAAGTAGACATGATGAGGTGATTGTCTGTAAGGCTATGAAAGTAGACATGATGATGGTGATTGTCTGTTTGCAGAGTGCTCTGAAAGCAGACATGATGATGGTGATTGTCTGTTTGTAGAGTGCTCTGAAAGTAGACATGATGATGGTGATTGTCTGTAGAGTGCTCTGAAAGCAGACATGATGATGGTGATTGTCTGTTTGCAGAGTGCTCTGAAAGAGACATGATGATGGTGATTGTCTGTTTGTAGAGTGCTCTGAAAGCAGACATGATGATGGTGATTGTCTGTAGAGTGCTCTGAAAGCAGACATGATGATGGTGATTGTCTGTTTGTAGAGTGCTCTGAAAGCAGACATGATGATGGTGATTGTCTGTAGAGTGCTCTGAAAGTAGACATGATGATGGTGATTGTCTGTTTGTAGAGTGCTCTGAAAGCAGACATGATGATGGTGATTGTTTGTAGAGTGCTCTGAAAGTAGACATGATGATGATGATTGTCTGTTTGCAGAGTGCTCTGAAAGTAGACATGATGATGGTGATTGTCTGTTTCCAGAGTGCTCTGAAAGTAGCCACAGTGACGATCAGTGTCCATTTGTACAGTGCTGTGAGCATCCAAGGGAAAACCATTTTAATGACGTACTGGGGCAAGCAAGAGAACAAACAGCACCCAAAAAAAACTAATGGCGGTGATGGTGCAGCCATTGATTTGAAAACAGATGCATGTTGATACAGTATAGCCACACAGCCTGTCTGTTGTCCACCCAACAGATTGCTCTTACACCAGCCACCACTGCCGCAGTACTTCCCAAAAGAGACCCTTCTTCTGGGCATGGGCATCACAAGTAGTGTTTGGTTTTTGTCTGCAGTTCCTGGAGTCCATGTCAGAAGTGATCTTGAAAGGCATCCAGGAGGCAAATGAAGAACTTCAGAGAGAGAACCAGGACAAGCTGCAGCATGAGGTGAGTGAAGCTGTCTGGATGACAGTGACATGTCAGGTTCAGACAGGAGTCTGTTTACACTGTGCCTGTCACTTCCATGTCAGGTTCAGACAGGATTCTGTTTACACTGTGCCTGTCACTCCCCAGGGGGGTCAAGGTTAAAAGACAGGAGTCTGTTTACACTGTGCCTGTCACTCCCATGTCAGGTTCAGACAGGAGTCTGTTTACACTGTGCCTGTCACTCCCATGCCAGCTGCAGGCAAGGGTCTGTTTACACTGTGCCTGTCACTCTCATGCCAGCTGAGGCAAGGGTCTGTTTACACTGTGCCTGTCACTCTCATGCCAGCTGAGGCAAGGGTCTGTTTACACTGTGCCTGTCACACTTATCCAGACATACCCACTGTCAGTCTTTTGGAGATGTCCACCTCAGTTTGACAAAGACTGTTTGTACCGGTGTCAGACATCCTCAGGACTGGTGCCAGTCAGCCATGAAATCAGTGATGAAGAACGAACCCCTTGCAGGCATCTTGCTGGATGCTGCTGCGCAGCGAGTCACTTTGATTCAGCTGGCAGCCACACAGGTGTAGCAACAAATAAATGTTCATGTCATTTACTGGATGGGCGGGATGATCCAAGCAATCAAGTTGCCCAGTGTTGCAAATATTGTCTCCTTTCTGTCTCTCCATCTTTCCTGCTTTGCCTCTGTCACACTTGGTCTCTCTCTGTTTCCATGGAGCTTTCTCAATGCATGTCCCTCCCTGTCCCTCACCCTCTCTCTCTCCCTCTCCCTCTCCCTCGCTCTCTCTCTCCACTTCCACTGGGACTGTGTGTGCAGGGTGTGCTGAGACAGATCCCCATGGTGAGCTCCGTGCTGAACTGGCTGTCGCCCATCAAGGAGGAGGTGAAGGGGCGCAGCTTCAACCTCACCTCGGGCAAGATCGTGTCCACGCAGGACACCTACAAGTACCACATGCAGATCCAGGAGGACGGCGCCAGCGTGGCCGGCAGGGCCAGGAGCTCCACGTCCAGCAGCCAGTCGGTGGCGGAGGAAAGGCAGACGGAGGGCAGCACCACGGCGGGCCAGGTGAAGGCGCTGCTCATCCAGCAGACCCCCCCCTCCACCCCCACGCCGGGGACAGGGCCCACGGCCGGTGTACAGCTGGCGGAGCAAGCAGGGTGAGTCGGGGGATGCTTGAGAGAAACAGGTTGAGGTGGTGTAACATCCACAGGACACAGAGTGGGGGGGGGGGGGAGGGGGGCGACAAATGGAGGTGGTGTAACAGCCACAGGACACAGAGTTGGGGGGTGGGGGGGGCAACAAATGGAGGTGGTGTAACAGCCACAGGACACAGAGTTGGGGGTGGGGGGGGCAACAAATGGAGGTGGTGTAACAGCCACAGGACACAGAGTGTGGGGGGGGCAACAAATGGAGGTGGTGTAACAGCCACAGGACACAGAGTGTGTGGGGGGGGGGGGGGGGGGGACTTAAGATACCCCTATATGTTCAGCACTAAGATACCTCCGTGAGTCCGGCACTAAGATTGTGTGTGGATGTGGAGGCAGGAAATGATGTGTGTGGATGTGGAGGAAGGAAATGATGTGTGTGGATGTGGAGCAAGGAAATGATGTATGTGGAGCAAGGAAATGATGCGTGTGTGTGTGTGTGGAGAAAGGAAATGATACCCCTATATGTTCAGCACTAAGATACCTCTGTGAGTCCGGCACTAAGATTGTGTGTGGATGTGGAGGCAGGAAATGATGTGTGTGGATGTGGAGGAAGGAAATGATGTGTGTGGATGTGGAGCAAGGAAATGATGTATGTGGAGCAAGGAAATGATGTGTGTGTGTGGAGAAAGGAAATGATATGTGTGTGGACATAGAGGAAGGAAATGATGTGTGTGTGGACATAGAGGAAGGAAATGATGTGTGTGTGGACATAGAGGAAGGAAATGATGTGTGTGGATGTGGAGGAAGGAAATGATGTGTGTGGATGTGGAGCAAGGAAATGACGTGTGTGGATGTGGAGGAAGGAAATGATGTGTGTGAATGTGGAGGAAGGAAATGATGTGTGTGTGGATGTGGAGCAAGGAAATGATGTGTGTGGATGTGGAGGAAGGAAATGATGTGTGTGTGTGTGTGTGGAGGAAGGAAATGATGTGTGTGTGTGTGGAGGAAGGAAATGATGTGTGTGTGGATGTGGAGGAAGGAAATGATGTGTGTGTGTGTGTGTGAAGGAAGGAAATGATGTGTGTGGATGTGGAGCAAGGAAATGATGTATGTGGAGCAAGGAAATGATTTTTGTGTGTGTGGAGAAAGGAAATGATATGTGTGTGGACATAGAGGAAGGAAATGATGTGTGTGGATGGGAGGAAGGAAATGATTTTGTGTGGTGGTGGGACAGAAGATAGGGGGAAGGAAATGATGTGTGTGGATGTGCAGGAAGGAAATGACGTGTGGGGTGGTGTGGAGCAAGGAAATGATGTGTGTGTGGATGGAGGAAGGAAATGATGTGTGTGGTGTGGAGGAAGGAAATGATTGTGTGTGTGGATGTGGAGGAAGGAAATGATGTGTGTGTGTGTGAAGGAAGGAAATGATATGTGTGTGTGTGGAGGAAGGAAATGATGTGTGGATGTGGAGGAAGGAAATGATGTGTGTGTGTGTGGATGTGGAGGAAGGAAATGATGTGTGTGGATGTGGAGGAAGGAAATGATGTGTGTGTGTGGAGGAAGGAAATGATGTGTGTGTGTGGAGGAAGGAAATGAGGTGTGTGTGTGTGTGTGTGGATGTGGAGAAAGGAAATGATGTGTGTGTGGATGTGGAGGAAAAAAATGATGTGTGTGTGAATGTGGAGGAAGGAAATGATGTGCGTGTGGATGTGGAGGAAGGAAATGATTGTGTGTGTGTGGTGTGGAGGAAGGAAATGATGTGTGTGGATGTGGAGGAAGGAAATGATGTGTGTGATGTGGAGGAAGGAAATGATGTGTGTGTGGATGTGGAGGAAGGAAATGATGTGTGTGTGTGTGTGTGGAGGAAGGAAATGATTGTGTGTGGAGGAAGGAAATGATGTGCGTGTGTGTGGAGGAAGGAAATGATGTGTGTGTGGATGTGGAGGAAGGAAATGATGTGTGTGTGGATGTGGAGGAAGGAAATGATGTGTGTATTTGTGTTTTCAGGGCCCAGCGAACTGAGGCAGCAGCAGCAGCCCCTCCAGCCAGCAGTTAACCAGACCCTTACCGTCCCTGTCACCATCGTCATCATCACAACATGCTCAGTGACAACTTGGCTTACTTTTTGTTGTTGTTGAGGTGGGGCGACTACCTGTGTTGTGTGTACGGACTGTTGGGTCCTGTGGGGGTGACCTGTGACTGTTTCAGAAGGAAGCGCTGAAAAAGGAAATCCATCCGTGACTGTGGTGCACGCTGCCTAGTGCAATATCGGTGGCCAGGAAAACTGCGCTTTGGGATGCCCTGACCATGTTGGTTGTTGTTGTTGTTGCTGGTTTTGACTATAAAGTGACACCAGCTTCAAGGTGTTGAAGTGGGATACTCAGCAGAAGAAGGATGTATCATCAGCATATCGGTAACTTGTGACCGCCATCTTTGGTCTGCCCAGGTTGGCTTCTGCACTTCTTTCTCCCTCCCCCGCCTTTGTCCCTATCCCGCTACCCCCTTCCTGTCCACCCCCCTTCCTTGTCCATATTCCCCTACCCCCCCTCCTGTCCACCCCCTCCTTTGTCCCTATTTCCACTACCCCCTTTCTGTCCACCCCCTCCTTTGTCCACATCCCCCTACCCCCTTTCTGTCCACCCCCTCCTTTGTCCACATCCCCCTACCCCCTTTCTGTCCACCCCTTCCTTTGTCCGCATCCCCCTACCCCCTGTTCCCCCGACCCCCTTTCTGTCCACCCCTTCCTTTGTCCGCGTCCCCCTACCCCCTTTCTGTCCACCCCTTCCTTTGTCCACATCCCCCTACCCCCCTCCTGTCCACCCCTTCCTTTGTCCACATCCCCCTACCCCCCTCCTGTCCACCCCTTCCTTTGTCCACATCCTCCTACCCCCCTCCTGTCCACCCCTTCCTTTGTCCACATCCCCCTACCCCCTTTCTGTCCACCCCTTCCTTTGTCCACATCCCCTACCCCCTTTCTGTCCACCCCCTCCTTTGTCCACATCCGCCTACCCCTTTTCTGTCCACACCCTCCTTTGTCCACATCCCCCTACCCCCTGTTCTGTCCACCCCCTCCTGTCCACACCCCCCCCCCATCCATATCCCTCTACCCCATCTTTTGTCCCTGTCCCCCTAACCCCCTCCTGTCCACCCCCTCCTTTGTCCATATCCCCCTACCCCCCTCCTTTGTCCATAGCTGCCTACCCCCTCCTTGGCCTATATCTCCCTCTCCTTCCTGACCCCCCCCTCCAGCCCCTCCTTTGTCCGCACCTCCCTCTCGCCCAAAGAATGTTTGGGTCTCCATTGTTCGCTTTAGACTGATTCCAGTAGATGCATAATAAGCATTCCCCTGTGTAACTTACCATTCTTGTGTGAGAAGTGGACAGTTGGCCATTTTAGCACAGGCAGAGCAGCATGTTACTCTCACTGCACAGCCATCCCGACATGACATGAACTCGTCTGTCCATACAGTTCCAGGCTGTCGTCAATGCCTGCTTACAACCAGCACCAGTGCTGCCCCCCCCCCCCCCCCCCACCCATCCCCACCCTCAGGCCTTCCACTGGACACTGGGATACGTGCTGAACGTTGTGGGGGTCACAACACGGCACGGTTTGTGTATCATTGTTATGATTGTACATACGTCTGTAAAACGCACCTTCACTTGTGCAGGTTTTTACTGAATGCTGCTGTGGGATACACATTATGGTGGATTGTGACGTAACATGCGGGGGGTCTAAATATGGTTTTCTTAGATCAGATTCAGTTTGTTTCACTCTGAAATGAATCTCTTCTATGCAAATACTTTGTGTGTGCATGGGACATGTTGACTTATTGCCGCCTCAGCTGACTTTTTCGCTCTGCGCACATTTCATGTCTCTCAGTTGAAACACATTGCTACCAGAAGTAACGAAGAACGGTAAGCAGGTGGACCAGAGCTAGTCGCTGCCTGCAGTGGTTGTCTCCCTTCCCCTTTGGCTGGCCCTGGCCGCTGCAGCAAGATTTTTTTATACTTTTATTTATTTATTTTATTCAGTTTTTATGCATGTGGCCATACACCATGCATACACATAGCTGCACATAATAGTGGTCTTTAAAACACATAGCTGATGCAAGTTGCAGCAAGATCTTGACTGACATTGGTTACAGCATGCAGTCAACACAAGCTCCTGTGTTTAAAGGCTTTGGGTGCAACCTACCTGGGTGTACTTTTGCGTGGTTTCGCCAGACTGGCATGTGACTTAATTTGCATCAATTTACATCACTGGCTATTTATTGTATACATGTGTTTGTTTTTCACACTTGTTCTAATGTGATAACATTTTGTTCACAAGCATAATTTGCAAAAAAGGAAACAATGGTTGTCAAGTTAAAATCCTCTTGTGTCTTTGTTTTGTCAGAATTATAAAGCAATGACTTAAGATTTGTGCATGAAAGATGGGAAGGGGGTACTGACTTGACAGTTGGGGGGTGGGAGGGGGGTGCTGTATTGTACTATGCAAACAGAAATCCAGATTTCCAACATTCCTATGAGCTAGATAGGACACGTGAGATGCGGTCATTTTGTCCTTGCCTGCGTTTTGTGTTGTCCAGCCCTGTTTGTTCAGCACAGTCATTAGTGACTATTTAAAGGCGTTCTTCACAGATGAAGAATTTATTGCATGTTCATTTTGAAGGTGATTTTATTCTGTATTACAGGCTTCAAAGTAACAAAGAGGGAGGACAGTATTTTCATTCCAGTCGATACTGCATGCTCATGTCAGGTCGAGCGTCGCCATTTTATGTCCTGTCCGTCTTCATGGCGGTCACACTTGTTCCTACGGACCCCCGTGGTGCAGATTAGCAAAAAATACAGTCCCCTGTGATAGACACCCAGAGCTGCTAAAGGTTCTGTCTTTAAGGTGGGAGTAGGTCAGAATGTAGCTTTACATGCCTGACCTGCTGCCAGGAATTCTTACTTTCTGCTTCTTTCCACTTCATTTTCCCATTCCTTTCCAAGCACAAAGTGATGTGTGCATTGGACAGTCAGTCAGATTTGACTGATGATTGGTGGGTGTGGGTGTGTGTGTATGTGAGAGAGAGAGAGAGAGACTGTGTCTGGCTGTGATATCTGTGTTAAAGTGGAGAATGTGGAAAAATTTGTGAAAACTTGCCATCAAAGTCAGACAAAGTTGATTTTTTATTATTTATTTTTTTGGCTGGGGTATATTATTGGTTTCTTTTTGTTTGTTTTGATTTTGTTCTTTATCTGCATAACTGACATGCCTGACTAGGCATGAAATAAATACCAGTTAAGTAACTGATACTCTGTACTTCTGCAGATCAGGTTGTAGGCACAGATGTACAGGTAGATGACCACCAGCATGTGGTTGTGGTTGTGCTGGTTGTGGGTGGTTTCAGAGTTGCGTGGTGGTGGTTGCTGTCGTTCCTCCGCTTCATCCTCAGGGTTGCAGGCACAGTCACATCCAGGTACTAACTAACCCCTCAGCTGCATGTTGAACCAGCAACTCTTCCTGCAGACCCACAAATACATGTGTGCCCTGTGTCACTCACTTCAAGGTGGTATCTCTGCGCTGGGGAAAGTTCACAAGTGCTCCGCACCATCCATTCTGTCTGCTGCCCCCCCCCCAGCATTGCCTTAGGAATGTTCCTAGGCTGGCCCAATTGATGACTGCCTTTTTTTAAGGAAGATTGTCAAATGCTTCCTCCTCCAGTTCCTCACCATTCATGCATCTGTACTCCAACTTCAGGGGTTTGATCTTGTCACCTGACACAGATTGCTGTCGCAGTGGCTAATCCTGATGATTTGAGAGGTCAGATCTTGTCACTTCACGTAGTCTGCTATCACTGTGGCTAATCCTGATGACTTGAGAGGTTAGATCTTGTCACTTCACGTAGTCTGCTATCACTGTGGCTAATCCTGATGACTTGAGAGGTCAGATCTTGTCACTTCACGTAGTCTGCTATCACTGTGGCTAATCCTGATGATTTGAGAGGTCAGATCTTGTCACTTCACGTAGACTGCTATCACTGTGGCTAATCCTGATGACTTGAGAGGTCAGATCTTGTCACTTCACGTAGTCTGCTATCACTGTGGCTAATCCTGATGACTTGAGAGGTCAGATCTTGTCACTTCACGTAGTCTGCTATCACTGTGGCTAATCCTGATGACTTGAGAGGTCAGATCTTGTCACTTCACGTAGACTGCTATCACTGTGGCTAATCCTGATGACTTGAGAGGTCAGATCTTGTCACTTCATGTAGTCTGCTATCACTGTGGCTAATCCTGATGACTTGAGAGGTTAGATCTTGTCACTTCATGTAGTCTGCTATCACTGTGGCTAATCCTGATGACTTGAGAGGTTAGATTTTGTCACTTCATGTAGACTGCTATCACTGTGGCTAATCCTGATGACTTGAGAGGTTAGATCTTGACACTTCACGTAGATTTCTGTCACTGTGGGTGATCCTGACGTAGATGATGGGAGAGTGAAGGCAAGAAGCTGATTTACACATCACTGGTGGCTGGAGTCAGATGACTGACAACTTGCCCCAGGCCATGTTTTCTGATGGACAGCATTAACAACTTTGTTATTTCATCAGAACAAAGTAATTCCATTTTTTTCTTCTGTCATCTCATTGAAGGGGGGGGGGGGGTGATGCTAATGCCAAATTACAAAATAGGGTGAAATTCCCTTTTCTTCAATTTGAATTTTAAATTACAAAATAGGGAGACTCATTCCTTTTTCTTTCATGTGAATTTGATGACATGTATTTCATTATTTTGCTTTGTTGTATACTGAAGAAGAGTGTTTTGCTGACAGTGAAAGCTAGTACACAGGGTTCTCTTCCCACCTTCTTTCAACCAAGGAGAATGAAATAAAGAGGTGGAAGTTCCTCAGTCATATTCCAGCCACAGAAATGCTGTTCAAATTGCCACAATTATTTGGTGGGGTGGGGGGGGGGGGGGTCACATAAAACTATTGCCTTTACACTGAATGTTCAGCTCTCAGCTTTCTGGCGCTAGTAGACTAATTGCACTTAATGATGGCTATATTGCATTGCCACTGTCACTCCAAATGATGTCTGAAAATAGCTGCTGGGTTTATGGTGTGAGGTGAATGTACCGTGCATGAACTTCAGACACCAGGGTGAAGTGGTTCAAGTTTGAAAATCCATTGCGCCCCCCCCACCCCCATCCTCCCCATTCAGTACAAGACCACATTTAAAGGGGATACCAAGCAGTGTGGGCCCTGTCAGTGGGAATGCAGTGAAACAGAAAAACACTTGATTTGTGGTAGTTTGTTGAAGGTTGGCTTTTGGGAAGTCACAAAAACATGGCTATGAGTACTGCCATTTTGACCAAATCTGTGACCTCATCAACGAGACATGCACGTGTGGCAGAAATATACGTTGAGCCATGAGCAAACCTCATCTCTGCTCTTTGTTGCTAAAACCTGTGGTTCATCAAGGAGCCTGGTCAGATTACTGTGTATGCAGCTATTTCATAGATGTGTGGCATGCGGTCCCAGATGTTGGGGATAGAGGAATTGTTACAGATGCGGCTTTGTTCCTGTTTTGTGTTTGTGAAGCTTGCAGTGTGTGCGTGGCTTTCTCTTTTTGTTGGACGTGTGTTCACTCTTTTAGGACATGGCAGCATCCTGCTTCACAAGGTTGTAATCGGCACAACAGAGGGTTTTATTCTGGGATTATTCTATGCTTTCTGTACAATTTTAGCTGAAACAATATTTATGTTGTGATATATGTATAAACTAACACTACAGGGTTGTTTCAATTTTTCTTCCATTTTATGTTTTCCAGGGTTTCTTGCACTATCTGTGTTTGTTAAGTTTTTATTTTGTCCAATCAAAAATTAGTTTTGGGAACTACCCAGTGAAAAAAGCAAACATCTGAGGTTGAACTGGAACTTCTGCAATAAAGGAGGCTAGTATCTTACAGTTTCTGTGTGTACTTGTGTTTTTCAATTCATGAGAGGAGGCTGCTCTTGGATTTTACTCAGTGTTTGAACAGTTGTTCTGCTAGGAATGTAAAGCAAACCTTTCACATGCACGCTCTAGTAAATATTCAGTCTGTCAGCTTGGGTCCTGACTGTGATGGCTTTTTTAACAAGAAAAGTGCAATGGTTTGTATTTATATGATGGTGATATCATCTCATTGTTTCTTTTTTGTTGTTGTTGTTCTTGTTTTTGTTGCTGTGTTTTGTTATAAACATTAAAACTGCACTTTGTGGTTTTGTTGTTGTGTCTGTTCATGGCCAAGACCAGCATGCTGCTTTGGCAGAAGCTAAAATTGACCCCAAGTCATGTGTGTGTGTGTGTGTTGTGTGTGTGTGTGTGTGTGTGTGTGTGTGTGTGTGTGTGTGTCTTTAGACAGGGAGTGGAGCAGGGTGTTTGCTAGTAGAGTGTTTGCTAGCAGAGCTGTAGCAGCAGCATAGAGTGCTGTGAATCTGACCGGCTAGAGCCGCTGTCTGTGAACCACGCTCACCACCTTGCAGACATCACACCAGTTTGAAAACTGTGTAGTGCAATCACTGGGAAGCTTTTGCCTTATCGAAGGCTGCGGGCAGAATGGAGAAGACTAGGGGTGGGTGTTCATCCGAAGGCGACCATGTGCAGTTGACCGGACGTTAAAATCAAATTACTAAGTGATTGAATGAAACCAGCTGACAACTGAGTGACTGCATGTAACACACTTACAATGTACTCCAGACAGAGCTAACTTACAGTATTCTTTACCGAAATTTGGGTTTTGAAAGTTGTTAGCTGTTGTTTCTGCTCTCTGGTGCCCGGATTTAAAGGGTGACTTGTTCCTGGCCATGTCCAGGGTGGATTGGAGGGACAGCCCCTGTGTCTAGCATCTACTGAGGGAGTCTCCTTTTCCCAGCTTTTAAAATCACTATTTGCTGTTGTTTAATTGCTGTTATAGTTTGTGTGGCTGCTTGTATTAAAAAAAGGTTTGTTTGTCCCCCCCCCCCTCCACTTCTTTTGTTTTGTTGTTGTGTTTTTGAGTGATTTGCTGGTTCATGTAAAACATGACATCTTTGTTTTAGTTTCAAGTTGCTTTAATTCCAACATTTTCACAAACAAGCACTTTTATGTTGTTGTTTTCTGTACAAGGTTTGCAAATTGTGGCTTACCACTGCCTATCTGAATGTTAAGGTCCATCACTTCAAGTTGAAAGCCCCAAGTCCGTAATGTGGCCCAGCTAACAGTTTTGTTTGTGTTTTTGTTGCTGTTGATTCTGTTGAATCCCATTCTAGTTTTGGATGTATCTTTGGCGGAATGTATTCACTCACTGGCCAGGTGAGAATTACTGTAAGCGATTCAGTCTTTGATGTTCATTTGTCATCATTTGATTGCTGACTTGACTGTTTTTGTTTGATGATTGTGGTATTACTAGTTTCATTAGGACGTTGACACAGTCACCTTTTGGATTATTCAGTGATGCGTTGTCTGTTTTCATGACACTGTCTGTGAGGCCATCTCTTGTGGAGAGACGGACATGGGATCTTTACCTGTACTGTAGCGGTCATGGTGCATTATGTGCACAGGGGACAGGCACTGAGTGTGCACAAGAGTTGACTGGGAAGAACAGAGCAATGACCCTTCACCCTGTCACATCTGGGAGTGGAACCCTTGGTCGCTGAATTCATTGTCCAACGCCTTAGCCAACCAGCTAGGAACTCACGTAGTTGTTTCAATGGCTCCATCTTAAAGCCCACCGTTAAGTGGCCTGAAAAAGAGGAGTGGTCTTTGTTGGGGGGGAATGGAAGTGGTCTTGGGGGGGGGGGGGGTGGGGAGTGGAGTGGTCTTTGCTGGGGGAGAATGGATGTGGTCTTTGCTGGGGGGGGAGGGGGGGAAGTGGTCTTTGTTGGGGGAAAATGGATGTGGTCTTTGCTGAGTGGAAATGGAAATGGTACTTTGTTGGGGGACATGGAAGTGATCTTGGGGAGGGGGGTTTACACACAAACATGGTGTTAAAATGAGCATCATTTTTTGCAAGGGGATTTTTCATGAGGGTGATCTTCCATCAGGGCGGTCTCATTAGGATGGTCTCTTGAGAAGTATTTCATCAGGGTGGTCTTTTATGAAGTGGTCTTTCATCACTACAGGTTGTTCTTTCATGAGGGTGCTTCCACCGGAGTTTGGTACTTCATCAGTGGTTTTTCATCAGGGTGGTCTTCATGAGGGTTGTCTTTCATCAGGGTGGTCTTCATGAGGGTTGTCTTTCATCAGGGTGGTCTTCATCAGGGTTGTCTTTCAGCAGGTGGTCTTTACGGGTTGTCTTTCATCAGGTGTCTTCATCAGGTTGCCTGGGTTAGGCTAAGTACAGTGCAGACCAGATTTGAACCTTCCCAGTTTTGCACTGATCTCGTGACCTGACCTGGCTCTTAAGAGTTGGTTTACGAACAGAGGTCTCCTACCACCGGTGGAAAATGGCAGGCGCTCTTTCAAGCTGTCAAGTCAAGCAGTACTTTATTCCTCATTAAGAGTTGGCCTTTGCGCGGTGAACAGAGGTCTTCCTTATTCCACCGGTGGAAAATGGCAGGCGCTCTGTTTCAAGCTGTCAAGTCAAGCAGTACTTTATTCCTCATTATGAGTTGGCCTTTCACAGGTACAGGGTCTTCATTCTTCCACCGGGTGGAACAGGGATCAGGGGGCTTTTTTGTTTTTAAGGGGTAGGTTTTAAGGGTCTCAGCAGTACTTTATTCCTCATTAAGAGTTGGCCTTTGCGCGGTGAACAGAGGTCTTCCTTATTCCACCGGTGGAAAATGGCAGGCGCTCTGTTTCAAGCTAAGTCAAGTCAAGCAGTACTTTATTCCTCATTAAGAGTTGGCCTTTGCGCGGTGAACAGAGGTCTTCCTTATTCCACCGGTGGAAAATGGCAGGCGCTCTGTTTCAAGCTGTCAAGTCAAGCAGTACTTTATTCCTCATTAAGAGTTGGCCTTTGCGCGGTGAACAGAGGTCTTCCTTATTCCACCGGTGGAAAATGGCTCTGTTTCAAGCTAAGTCAAGTCAAGCAGTACTTTATTCCTCCCTTAAAAGTTGGCCTGTTTCCTAAAAACCTACTTTAAACCCCCTGGAAAAGAGCCGTTTTAAAATAAGTTCAAATATCGAGAAGTACCCAAGAGATGTAAAGACTGGGGCTAAAAATAAAAAAAAAAAAAAAATATACAATATGAATGCAAAATAAGGTGAACAGTTTCATCACTTCCTTGCATGAAACTTGGCAGTCGGCAGTCAGTATATTCAGAAGTGGTTATGTAGCCCACTTTAGTGCTGGAATATCAGTGCGTAAAGGAATCACAGTTTAACAACACGTTTGATGCTTTCTTCTTTGCTGCCGAGAATTCTGCTGCAGAAAGTTGTACCAGTTCCCAGCTTTAAAAAAAAGAAGAGAAGAAGTGTAGCATCATGTAGCCTGTTCTGTGCCTGTTTCATGGGTGAACTTAACTCATGAGTGTGTGCCAGAGAATCCAGACTTGTTTACAGCACCAGTCTTAGAGTCCTTGTGTATTTGGAAGGGATTTGCACTTTTTACTCATTGTCATAACATCAAAATTAAGTTTTGATACCCATGTTTAATATGTACTGGACATACGAATGGTAATGTAAAGAGTGTAGTCATCTTGTTGCGTGTGTGTCAGTGTCTGTGTATGGGTGCGTGTTTAGGTGTATTTGAATCTTTGGGATTTTAATAATACTTATGTTTGTGTAAAAATTGGTGCACGCGTAGGGTTGTCAGCAGTTTGGTACATTAAATGCCCATTGTTATTAGTATTATCCTTCTATGATTGCTCTTTTGTTTCTTTCTTCTCTTTAAGTGGTTATAATTTGTGATACAAAATGGGAACAATATGCTGGTGAGCATTGTTGTTGATACATGTGGCTCCCACTGTAGCTGTCCCTTGTGGTGTGATGTTATGGATTTATTTTGTGTACACAGCTGACAAATGTATGCTGTGTGTGGTTGTTCAGAAGAAGAAAAACGGGGGTTTCTCACTGTAATAAAATGCTTTGGATATCTCGATTTGTTATTTTCTGTTTTTATATAGATGTAGCAGCTTTCTGTTTTTAGTTTATTCTCTAAGGCATAACACAGAATTTTACATTTTAATGAAGTGTACAAATTTCCATTGAAGTGAACTTTTGCTAAACTGGTTTTGCCTTCATCAGTTCCCAGATCTCAAAGGCGTTAATACACGAGCCGTTTCGGCCATATGGTTGAGGATGTCCAAACCCGATCTTTCCCAGCTAATATCAGTACCCAGTTCTCTTACAGTCAGTGTGTGTGTGTGTGTTTGTATGTGTGTGTGTGTGTTTCCGTATAATACTTTATGTAAGTTGTTTCGGTAGGACTGTGCTCTACATGTGTATAGAATATCATATGTAGGTTAATATGTATCATGTGAGGGCGTTGATGAGCGCATGATAAATTATTGTTATTATTATCTCAGACTGAGCGTGTATCAGCATGGCCGTATGGTAGAAGAGGGCTGTCCAAACCCGATCTCAAACTGAGCGAGATTCGGCCACCCGATCTCAAACTGAGCGAGATTCAGCATGGCCGTATGGTAGAAGAGGGCTGTCCAAACTGAGCGAGGTTCAGCATGGCCGTACGGTAGGAGAGGGCTGTCCAAACCGAGCGAGGTTCAGCATGGCCGTACGGTAGGAGAGGGCTGTCCAAACCGAGCGAGGTTCAGCATGGCCGTACGGTAGGAGAGGGCTGTCCAAACCGAGCGAGGTTCAGCATGGCCGTACGGTAGGAGAGGGCTGTCCAAACCGAGCGAGGTTCAGCATGGCCGTACGGTAGGAGAGGGCTGTCCAAACCGAGCGAGGTTCAGCATGGCCGTACGGTAGGAGAGGGCTGTCCAAACCGAGCGAGGTTCAGCATGGCCGTACGGTAGGAGAGGGCTGTCCAAACCGAGCGAGGTTCAGCATGGCCGTACGGTAGGAGAGGGCTGTCCAAACCGAGCGAGGTTCAGCATGGCCGTACGGTAGGAGAGGGCTGTCCAAACCGAGCGAGATTCAGCATGGCCGTACGGTAGAAGAGGGCTGTCCAAACCGAGCGAGGTTCAGCATGGCCGTACGGTAGAAGAGGGCTGTCCAAACCGAGCGAGATTCAGCATGGCCGTACGGTAGAAGAGGGCTGTCCAAACCGAGCGAGGTTCAGCATGGCCGTACGGTTGAAACGGCTCAGAGCATCGGTTTCAATCTGTCCGTTCTAAATACAGCATAATACAAACAGATGAGCTGCATCCGCCAGTCAATGAGCGCCCGCCGTTTGTACTGAAATCAGGAAAGGCCGTAGGTCACAAGGGATGATAACTCTCGAGTAGCGGCAAGGTGGAGTACTTCAACCTTGCCTTTGCCTTTGCATTAAGTTTAACCCGTCACTTTCGGCTGTGTCGTGTGGCAGCCGCTACGTTTAAGACGGCTGAGGTTTCCTACGGTCCTCGCCAACCATGCGACCGAAACAGCTTCGTGTATCAGCGCTTTAAATGCATGATTCAACCATGGGAGCAGATTCCAAACATACTACACTTTAACCATGTGAACAGATCCTAAATACAAGTACATGGTTTAACCTTTAGTGCAGATTCTGAAAAGACATGTTTATCACATAAACTTAAACACATGTTTATCACATAAACTTAAACACATGTTTATCACATAAACATAAACACACCACGACTGAAGAGACTGAAAGTACCGGTGGAAAGAACCAGCCTTAATCATTGAGTCATGGTAAGTACCACATAAAGGAACCAGCCTTAATCATTGAGTCATGGTAAGTACCACATAAAGGAACCAGCCTTATCATTGAGTCATGGTAAGTACCACATAAAGGAACCAGCCTTATCGTTGAAGAGACTGTAAGTACCACATAAAGGAACCAGCCTTATCGTTGAAGAGACTGTAAGTACCACATAAAGGAACCAGCCTTATCGTTGAAGAGACTGTATGTACCACATAAAGGAACCAGCCTTATCGTTGAAGAGACTGTAAGTACCACATAAAGGAACCAGCCTTATCGTTGAAGAGACTGTATGTACCACATAAAGGAACCAGCCTTATCGTTGAAGAGACTGTATGTACCATCATAAAGGAACCAGCCTTATCGTTGAAGAGACTGTATGTACCACATAAAGGAACCAGCCTTAATCATTGAGTCATGGTAAGTACCACATAAAGGAACCAGCCTTAATCATTGAGTCATGGTAAGTACCACATAAAGGAACCAGCCTTATCGTTGAAGAGACTGTAAGTACCACATAAAGGAACCAGCCTTATCGTTGAAGAGACTGTAAGTACCACATAAAGGAACCAGCCTTATCGTTGAAGAGACTGTATGTACCACATAAAGGAACCAGCCTTATCGTTGAAGAGACTGTATGTACCACATAAAGGAACCAGCCTTATCGTTGAAGAGACTGTAAGTACCACATAAAGGAACCAGCCTTATCGTTGAAGAGACTGTATGTACCACATAAAGGAACCAGCCTTATCGTTGAAGAGACTGTATGTACCTCATAAAGGAACCAGCCTTATCGTTGAAGAGACTGTATGTACCACATAAAGGAACCAGCCTTATCGTTGAAGAGACTGTAAGTACCACATAAAGGAACCAGCCTTATCGTTGAAGAGACTGTATGTACCACATAAAGGAACCAGCCTTATCGTTGAAGAGACTGTATGTACCACATAAAGGAACCAGCCTTATCGTTGAAGAGACTGTATGTACCTCATAAAGGAACCAGCCTTATCGTTGAAGAGACTGTATGTACCACATAAAGGAACCAGCCTTATCGTTGAAGAGACTGTATGTACCTCATAAAGGAACCAGCCTTATCGTTGAAGAGACTGTATGTACCACATAAAGGAACCAGCCTTATCGTTGAAGAGACTGTATGTACCACATAAAGGAACCAGCCTTATCGTTGAAGAGACTGTAAGTACCACATAAAGGAACCAGCCTTATCGTTGAAGAGACTGTAAGTACCACATAAAGGAACCAGCCTTATCGTTGAAGAGACTGTATGTACCTCATAAAGGAACCAGCCTTATCGTTGAAGAGACTGTATGTACCACATAAAGGAACCAGCCTTATCGTTGAAGAGACTGTATGTACCTCATAAAGGAACCAGCCTTATCGTTGAAGAGACTGTATGTACCACATAAAGGAACCAGCCTTATCGTTGAAGAGACTGTATGTACCACATAAAGGAACCAGCCTTATCGTTGAAGAGACTGTAAGTACCACATAAAGGAACCAGCCTTATCGTTGAAGAGACTGTATGTACCACATAAAGGAACCAGCCTTATCGTTGAAGAGACTGTAAGTACCACATAAAGGAACCAGCCTTATCGTTGAAGAGACTGTATGTACCACATAAAGGAACCAGCCTTATCGTTGAAGAGACTGTATGTACCACATAAAGGAACCAGCCTTATCGTTGAAGAGACTGTATGTACCACTTAAAGGAACCAGCCTTATCGTTGAAGAGACTGTATGTACCACTTAAAGGAACCAGCCTTAATCATTGAGTCATGGTAAGTACCACATAAAGGAACCAGCCTTAATCAATGAGTCATGGTAAGTACCAGATAAAGGAACCAGTCTTATCATTGAGTCATGGTAAGTACCACATAAAGGAACCAGTCTTATCA
This sequence comes from Alviniconcha marisindica, assembly GCA_018857735.1. Taxonomy (NCBI): domain Eukaryota; kingdom Metazoa; phylum Mollusca; class Gastropoda; family Provannidae; genus Alviniconcha; species Alviniconcha marisindica. The sequence continues at coordinate 1,667,201 of JABMCL010001074.1, read as the reverse complement.
TTGAGTCATGGTAAGTACCACATAAAGGAACCAGTCTTATCATTGAGTCATGGTAAGTATCACATAAAGGAACCAGCCTTAATCATTGAGTCATGGTAAGTACCACATAAAGGAACCAGCCTTAATCATTGAGTCATGGTAAGTACCACTTAAAGGATCCAGCCTTATCATTGAGTGATGGTAAGTACCACTTAAAAGAACCAGCCTTACAAAAACATGTTGAAGAAGGCCGGCCGGCCGGCAAGCAAAAGAAATCAAAATGAACATTTTAGTTACGGGATTTTGTTTTGGCTGTTAGTTAAACGTGTTTAACGCCGAGTTGTTCTCCGAAGAGGTACCGGCGGGGACCGAGATCCCAGAAGGTGGGGGAAGAGGGAGACGATACCTAGCACTACACTGTCACCACCGCAATGATTCTGCATTAAGATACGAGGGCCGTTTTAATGTTTCATTAATAGTGTGAGGGGCTGTTCACACAGACAGAGTCCATAAACGAGAAGTTTTGAAGAAAAAGGAGAGCCAAAACTGAAACGATATATAGATAGATAGATAGATACAGGTCTATGACTGTTACAGACGTGTGTAAACTGCTGCGCTGAATCCGACGTTGGTTCCACTTTAACAGGGCTATGCTGCTGCTGCTGTTGTGTTGCTTAATGTCCTCGGATATCGGTTGACATATTAGGGACAAGCTGAGACCAATGGTTCAATATTGCTTTACGGCCACGGAAACCATAAGGCTCATTAGGACGGAAAGCCCAGGACGGCCACCTCGACTTCCACGCAGCTCCTGAGTTCTGAAGGAGGGGTATGGTTTTTGTTTATCATCTAGGGGTGCACGCCGTCGGAGTGTAACATCCGTTAGTATGGTTTTTGTCTTAGTGTAACACTCTGTAACACCGTGCTGAGTTGCTTTGCTTCTTCTTAGTTGATTTATTTTGGGGCTTGTTTTAATGAAGCTCCTTTTAGAATGTTGCTCAGTGGTGTTTTGTTGTTGTTGTTGTTTTCTAAGACTAACAAAATTTAAAGAAATATATAAGTTTGTTTTAGTGTAACGTTTGTGTCTCAGAACACCAGCTTTTTTTCTCTCTTTTTTCCGGGGGTGGGGGGCGGGGGGGCGGACATTTTTTATGCAGATGCATGTTTGATTTGTTGAATGTGTGATTATTTTTGTATTGTAAGTCTGAGGTCCGTTCCTAGAGTGGACCTTGCGAAATATGTAGCATGTTAGCACGAACATGTAAAACGTATTGTGAATAAGCTTGCTTGGTGTTGCCATGCCAGTGGTTCTTGTGACTAAGTTTGTTACGGTATGAATGGACTTTCACATGTGGAAATATTACACTTTTAGGGCAAAAATGCTATTTAAATTTTTTTTAGCGAATAGAGCAATGAGCCGCATTTGTACGTATGCGTATGCGTGTGTGTGTGTGTGTGTTGAACAAGCGCATCATTGTAGTATTTTTTCAGATGGAGGGGCGGGGGCGGGGGGGGACCTTATTGGATGTGCTGATAAAATTAGTCTTAATTAAAAAATAGAAATTAAAAACTAAATAAAAGAAGGAGGCCGCAGTCCGTTCACCAACATGTTTCACTACTTGTGACAAGCCAGTAGGCGGTAGGGTGACGGAATGGCTGCCATGTCCGTGGCGTGACAACTGAGGCGAGGCATGGGGAGACCATGACGACCAATGATAAGCCTCCGTTGGGGCCACGTCTTCAGGTCCTTCTCACGTGCTCTCTTCGCCTGTCGCTCAGGCAGTGTAGAAGAGTGGGTTTTCCCGATTACTTCATCTTTAACAACAACGAACTGCTTGACTTTCACATCAACAAAACTGAAAAGCAGCTTGGAACAAATCTTGTTTGTAACACGAAAATTGAGACCCAAAACCATTTAGCTGTTGACAGTCCTGTTTATTCAGTAAACTGAATGCTCTGGGTGATAATCGCGAGGCAGTCAAAGGCTCTGTTTTCCTTGCGTTTGCTCGGAGTCTCAGTGTCGGTAACTGGGTGCAGCATTGGGTAGATGATAAATATAAACCATAGAATTAAACGGGTGGCGTGACAGACGTAACGTCATAGTGCTAGAAGCTTCTGCGTCTTGAAAACAGCTTGGAGACGGGGCTGTTGTCAGTGACTGACTCGGATCTTTCGCCTTGACGACTTCCCGTTGCTGCTGTACGTTGTTCCGCCTCCAGCCCGCCTACACAGCATACCAGTGCTTTGAATTTGCATCAGACCATGGCGCGTTTGTTTCCCAGTCGCAAAATGGCAACTGTTTTTCTGTTGGGCGCGTGCCTGTTAGTCATCAACCCAGGCGGAATCTCCGCGAGGTCTGTGGGCGGTGAGGAAGCCAAGTGCGGTTTATTTCAGTTCTATGACCACGGCACTGAAGACTGTGAAGAGTGTCGCGAACTCTGTGAGCATGCTGACCACAGAGGAACGCAGGAGCAGTGCCGAGACTCTTGTGCCGGTGAGTGCCTGTGAACAAACCTTTGTAGCCATAGCCTACGTTTGCCTGTGAGTGCCTGTGAACAAACCTTTGTAGCCATAGCCTACGTTTGCCTGTGAGTGCCTGTGAACAAACCTTTGTAGCCATAGCCTACGTTTGCCTGTGAGTGCCTGTGAACAAACCTTTGTAGCCATAGCCTACGTTTGCCTATGAGTGCCTGTGAACAAACCTTTGTAGTCACAAACTGTGTAGCAAGCAACTGTAGGCAACCAAAGTAACAACACGATGCGGGGCGTGAACCGGCGGCCTCAGTGTCCCTGAAGTGTCATGACGTCTGTATCTGTGTCTCAGGTTGAAACAGTTCCCCGACACTCCGTGGGTGTCAGTGACAACCGCTTTATCCGGGACCCACTGCAGACGGGAGGGAGGGGGGCTAATCAGTTAACCTGACCCCACTGCAGACAGTGAGTGGGAGGGGGGCTAATTAACCTGACCCCACTCCAGACGGGGGGTGGGGGGGGGCTCTAATTAACCTGACCCCACTGCAGACGTGTGTGTAGGGGTGTGTGTGTGCTCTAATTAACCTGACCCAACTGCAGACAGGGGGGTGCTCTAATTAACCTGACCCCACTGCAGACGTGTATGTATGTGTGTGGTGGGGGGGGGGGCGTCTAATTAACCTGACCCCACAGAAGACGTGTGTGTAGGGGGGTGCTCTAATTAACCTGACCCCACTGCAGACGTGTGTGTAGGGGGGTGCTCTAATTAACCTGACCCCGCTGTAGACGTGTGTATAGGGGGTGGTGGTGCTCTAATTAACCTGACCCCGCTGTAGACGTGTGTATAGGGGGTGGTGGTGCTCTAATTAACCTGACCCCGCTGTAGACGTGTGTATAGGGGGTGGTGGTGCTCTAATTAACCTGACCCCACTGCAAACGTGTGTGTAGGGGGGGGGGGGGTGCTCTAATTAACCTGACCCCGCTGTAGATGTGTGTATAGGGGGTGGTGGTGCTCTAATTAACCTGGCCCCACTGCAGACGTGTGTGTAGGGGGAGGGTGTGCTCTAATTAACCTGACCCCGCTGCAGACAGGAAGGGGTCTAATTAACCTGACCCCACTGCAGACGGGGGGGAGGGGCTCTAATTAACCTGACACCCCACTACAGATTGTGACACTGGGGACCGGGAACACCAGTTGATAATTATGTGCCCCTCTCTTAACTGTCCCTTTATTGGCAGGAAATTTAATGTCCGTCACCGTTTTAGTCGTGCAAGTGTGTGCGCGCGGTAAGACCACTGACTAGAGCACGAGTCACACCGTCACACCACACGCAGTGTGATGACGACTCGGCACGTGCTTGTTAGTCTTCGTCATGACGTGTCAGTGACTAGCGCAACGAGTGAAGCCCCCCCTAAAAGGGAGTTCCCCTACTTCAGTCACGCGCTGCCCTCGGGGGATTCCCGGACAGAACACCGCCATCGGACCCTTTGTCTCTGTCTGCTGCTGTACCGTGCCAAACTCATCACAACTGTTCTGGGAGGGGGGGGGGGCTGGTGGTCTGTGTGTGTGTGTGAGCGGGGGTGGGGTGCTTGTGTGTGTGTGTGTGTGTGTGGTGGTGTGTGTGTGTGTGTCTGCTGTGTTGTGTGTTGTGTGTGTGGTGAGTGTGTGTGTGTGTGTTGGTGTGTGTGTGGTGTGTGTGTGTGTGTGTGTGTGTGTCCATGTGTGTCACGCCTGTCTTTGTGTGTGCGTGTCCATGTGTGTCACGCCTGTCTTTGTGTGTGCGTGTCCATGTGTGTCACGCCTGTCTTTGTGTGTGCAGATTACGTGACAGCCCAAAGCTGCGGCCCTGACGAGTATTACGATGAACACGTGCGGGACTGCAGCCCTTGTCTGGAACTGTGCCGGCACCACCAGGCTCTCCGCACCTGTCGGGACAAGTGCCCGGGTACGTCAGCGTGTTGTCATCCACACCCACCCGCACTGCCAGTTCTCCTTACTGTAGGGACACACACACACACACACACACACACACACACACACACACACACACACACACACACACACACACACACACACACACACAACACACACCACTACATACATACATACATACATATATATAGAGAGAGAGAGAGAGAGAGAGAGAGAGAGAGAGACAGACAGACAGACAGACAGACAGACAGACAGACAGACAGACAGAGACAGAGACAGAGAGAGGGAGGGAGGAGGGAGAGAGAGAGAGAGAGAGAGAGAGAGAGAGAGAGAGAGAGAGAGAGAGAGAGATTGCCATCACCCACCAGGTTTAAGTTAAAAATAAGAAGTCCCGTTGTGTGGATAGAGCAGAGAGTGACATAGACACAGAATACGTGTGCGTGTGTGTGTGTGTGTGTGTGTGTGTGTGTGTGTGTGTGTGTGTGTGTGTGTGTGTGTGTGTGTGGTGTGTGTGTGTGTGTGTGTGTGTGTGTGTCTGAGAGAGAGAGAGAGAGAGAGAGAGACAGTGAGACAGACAGACAGCCAGACAGACAGAGACAGAGAGCTTCAGGTATTGGATTAAGTATTTAGTTTCTTTATTGTCCTAATGTCCCAACGGTCATTCTGTGGGTTGACAGGTTTCCTGCGGAACGAGACCAAGACGACGACGCCCCCCACCCCCCCTCCTCGTGACCCCCAGCACAAAGCGCTGACCCCCATCAGCTCAACACGAAATTACGTCATTGTCCTCGTCATCCCGCTCACCATCCTCATCTTCGGACTGCTGGTTGCGCTGGCCCTCTGGTACAGAAGGTCCGGGTTCCGGTACGCACGTGCAGCACAGAAGGAGAGCGACGCGTGCAGTGCTGCTACAGCCGGGGGCAGGCAGCAGGAGGAGCAGCGGAGCTGCAGGTACCCCGAGGCTGAAACCCAGCCCGGCCAACTCTCGGAGCTGGTAGCCAGTCCCACCGGAACCTGAGAAGAGCCTGAGCACGGTCCTGCAGACCCCAGACGGGTTGCAGCAGAATACGGTGATCCCACCGAAAACGTTTGGAATAAAGGGTGGCCTTAGTTGTCTGGATTCAAGCCTTTAAAGAAAAGGCAAAATAATGCGTCCTCCGTCGCGCGGGGAAGGAGGGAGGTGGAGGTCAGAGAAGAGGTGCCACAGAGCCGTGGTGAGATATTTGTGCCAGTAGAAATGGATCTGTATAATTTTCCACAACTTTTTTCTTTTTTTCTTTTTTCTATTTCTTTTTTATTATTATAATTATTTTTGCTCAGACGTGTGCAGTGTTATTAGTGATCACCATATTCGTGTCGCTGCTTTGGCATACCATTGTGTTATGTACTGTATAAATAGATAATAGTGTTTTAACCTTCGGCATACCATCGTGTTATGTACCTGTACCGACGATAATAGTGATTTGACCTTTGGCATACCATTGTGTTATGTACCTGTACCAACCATAATAGTGATTTAACCTTAGCCATACCATTGTGTTATGTACCTGTACCAATCATAATAGTGATTTAACCTTTGGCATACTAGTGTGTCATGTACTGTATCAACCATAATAATGATTTAACGTTTGGTATACCATTGTATACCTGTATCAATCATAATAGTGATTTAACCTTTGGTATACCATTGTGTTAATAATCATAATAGTGATTTAACCCTGTCATTTATTACGTACCTGTGATAGCATGGCTTTGCATTGACTGTGATAGCATGGCGTTGCATTGACTGTGATTAGAAACGAAAATATACACATTTACAAATAAAATTCGATATTGTGTCCAGTTTCTCATTTACGTGTGTGCGCGTGCGTGCGTGCGCGCGTGTGTGTGCGTGTGTGCGTGTGTGCGTGCGTGTGTGCGTGCGTGCGTGTATGTGTGTGTGTGTGGTGTGTGGGGGTGTGTGTGTGTGTGTGTGTGTGTGTGCGTGTGTGTGCGAGAGTGATGATGTGGGTGGGTATGGTGTGGGGAGTATTAGTGTGTGTGTGTCGGGGGGGAGAGTGATGATGTGGGTGGGTATGGTGTGGGGAGTATTAGTGTGTGTGTGTCGGGGGGGAGAGTGATGATGTGGGTGGGTATGGTGTGTGGAGTATGTGTGGGTGAATGTGGGTGTCCAGCCCTTTGGATGCAATAAAGGACAAGTGCAGCAGGCGTGCACACGTTAAAGATCCCGCGGCAGTAGCGAGTGAGAAATCGTTGTTCTGCACATCTCAGTCCACCAGTCTTACTGTTAGCAGGAACTCAGTAGGCAGTCCACCAATCTTACTGTTAGCAGGAACTCAGTAGGCAGTCCACCAATCTTACTGTTAGCAGGAACTCAGTAGGCTGTCCACCAATCTTACTGTTAGCAGGAACTCAGTAGGCTGTCCACCAATCTTACTGTTAGCAGGAACTCAGTTCGCAGGCTTAGTAACGGCTAGTGCGCCTAGCTACTCTTCAGACACCGTGCTAGTTAGCCTAGCTGCTAGTTACTCACCTTGCTAGTTAGCCTAGCTGCTAGTTACACACCTTGCTAGTTAGCCCAGCTGCTAGTTACACACCTTGCTAGTTAGCCTAGCTGCTATTCACATACCTTGCTAGTTAGCCCAGCTGCTAGTTACACACCTTGCTAGTTAGCCTAGCTGCTAGTTACACACCTTGCTGTTAGCCTAGCTGCTAATTACACACCTGGCCAGTTAGCCTAGCTGCTAGTTACACACCTTGCTGTTAGCCTAGCTGCTATTCAGACACCTTGCAAGCTACATCTTTCTTTGAAGCCAAGGTTTGTACCCACTCCTTGGAACCCTAACCCAGCAGAACCCCCCGGCCAGCCAGACAGCAAGACAACCAGTATTCATGGGGAGCAGGGATAGAGCGTCGGACTCGTGATCGAAAGGTCCCGGGTTCGAGTCCCGGCAGGAGCGGCGGGAGAATTTTTGTTCTCCAGGGTCAGCTTTCTGTGCTGACTGTTATTTCGGTATCCGTTCCACCCCCGTGTTACCGCAGTAGCACGTAAAAGATGCCGGTCATTCCGCCAAAAGTGCAGGTGGCAATTTACAGCTAAATACGCATACACCCTACCAATGTCCTTTGAATGAAGTGACTCTGTAAACTGGTGCATGGTTGAAAGGTGTACACAGAACGTATTCCTGGACGGCAGCAGTTTCACGTGGCACCAGCCATGCAACAACCAAAGAGCGCTATCAGTACACCACTTCCGTGAATAGTAAAAATACGCGCTATAAAAGGATACAGTCACTCATTCAGAATCACATGCAACATCATGTGCGCAGTGAGTCTGCTCGAGAGCAGAGAATAGCGCTATATAAAAGCTATAAATATTTCATGATACAAAGTCATAGTTCAGGAGCTGTGTGAGAGTCGAGGTGGCCGTCCTGGGCTGTCCGTCCTAACGAGCCTCATGGTTTCCGTGGACGTAAAGCTATATTGAACCGTGCTTCGGCATTGGTCACAGCTTGTCCCTAATATGTCAGCCGACATCTGAGGACATTAAGCATCACTTCATCATCATCATGATACACTCCAAGCAGCAACTACCCACCTATCCTTCGCTTGTCTCTGCTATAGTTGATCCCCCCCCCCCCCCCCCCCCCACACACGCACGCACGCACGTACACCCACACTCACACACACCCACACACACTCATACACCCCCACACCCCCACCACCACCCCACACACTGACACACGCACGCACGCAAGCACGCACGCACACCCACGCACGCACGCACGCACGCACGCACACTGGTGGTTATGTTTATCTCGAGTTGATAAACTAGTTGTCAATGTCTATGGAGAGTAACGTCAACATCAGCTACCGGCCCTCCATCAGCGGACTGGGTGCACCGAGTAAAGTCGCCAGAAAGTGCTCGTGACGTCATTTTTGTGACGTCCACAACCGACTACACGTGCTGCTGTGTTGCCAGGCAACGAGCATCACCCTCCACTGACACGGCGAGTGGCACCGCTGATGGCTAGGCCTCTGACTGCAAGGTGCCAGCCGTCGTCATGACGACAAGTCCGGCCAGAGAGCGAGGGGTGGGGTTTAATAACATACACGGGCCGCCACTTGACGCACAGACAGCGCTAGTTGGCTGCCAGAGCAGGAAGAGTGTCGCCCGAAAGCTGTCATTTGCCCGCTGCCCGCTCCGTCCCCACCACACACGTCTAATCACCGAAATCACGACGAATATGACTACTTCCCAAGAGCAGCGACTCGACGAACGCTGGCCGCAGTTTCGTAGCGCAAGGTCCCCCCATCAGCCCGGGGCCCGGAACGCAACACACTCGTTTCCGCCGCTGCCCCGTCAATTTGCTCTCCGCTGGCCTGATGGGAGCGGAATGCCGTCAACAGCCCATTTTTTCCACGTCTTTCATCCTGTCCTGTGAATTACGTGTTCTACCAAATAACCACTGCGATTTTCGCGCTGTTTTTGTCAGTCGCGTTTCTGCGTCGTTACTGAACATGCTAACCCGAGCTGTTCACCTTAGTCTCTGTGTATTATTGGGGTCGGGGATGGAGGGGGGGGGCGGGGGGGGGGGGGGGGGAGTAGAATGACTGGGTTTGACTGGGTTTACTGCCGCGCGGCTGATGACAAAGCCGTAGAGACTAGAAAATCGTTCGTCGTGCTGACACTGGTCGAACACAAACACACGGCCCTTGACGACACTAGTCTTATCCCGTGCACACAAATGACTCGGCAACAAAACGTCGGTGTTGCTCCGCCGCCGCTGGCTGTCATATATTCACCTGAGTCCATCACCTAGCGGGTCTGGAGTCAGTCAGAGGTCGGAACACGGATTTATCATCCTCCGTCACTTGTAGCCCGCCGGTAAGAGGGTGGAGAGGGCCTGGGGGGGGGAGGGGGGGTCAGCAGTAACGGAGAGAGAGAGCAGTAGAGAGAGAGAGAGTGTAGAGAGAGAGAGAGTAGGACAGAGAAAGAGAAAAAGGGGGGGGGGATGGGAGAGAGAGAGAGAGAGAGAGAGAGAGAGAGAGAGAGAGAGAGAGAGAGAGAGAGAGAGAGACTGAGTAGGACAGAAAAAGACAAAAAGGGGTAGGGACGGAGAGAGGGGGAGGGAGATGTGAGAGGAGTCAGAGCCTATCTCACCTTCGTGTGCACAACACGCACAAAGACCTTGCAGGTTGAAGATCCACGTACGCTTTTCGATAAGCGACGGCCTACCGGCTGGTATATAAAAACTAATACCGCAAAACAGCAGCGGAATAATCAAAACGATAACTGTGGCTAATGGAACAAGGA
>JABMCL010001074.1:1647500-1652500 GCA_018857735.1 Alviniconcha marisindica | reverse complement strand
AGTTTGTGAATAAATCTCTTTCTTCCGCACAAAGAGCAAGCGGCTAACAGGCAAGGAACTCGATCCCAGTCCCATCAGGCTTCTTTATGAAAACCTTGACATCCTCTTGCCGACCATCACGAACATCATCAACACATCTCTTACCACCGGCATTGTACCACGTGATCTGAAACTGCCGTCGTCAGACCTTTGTTGAAAGAGCCATCACTTGACAAAAAATCTTTTGAAAAACTACCGCCCCATTTCTAGCCTTCCGTTTCTGTCCAAAATCTTTGAAAAAGTCGTTCTCCACAAACTTCTCTCCCATCTCCAAGAAAACGACTTCAGCAATCCCTTTCAGTCAGCCTATCGAGCAGGACACAGCACAGAGACCGTTTTGTTTCGTGTTGTAAATGATATTCTCTCCGCTCTGGACAATGACAGCATTTCTGTTCTTCTTTGGTTGGATCTTTCTGCATCTTCTGACACTATTGACCACCAAATTCTCCTCTCCCGCCTGAACTCTGTTTTTGGCATTCAGTCTACTGTACTCCAATGGTTTTAGTCATACCTCTCAGACAGATATCAGTCCACTTCAGTCAATAACTCGTCTTCGTCCCCATCATAGCTCATGTACGGTGTGCCTCAGGGCTCAGTACTGGGGCCCATTCTCTTCGTCCTGTACACTACGCTTCTCTCCGATATCATAGCTAATCACTCTGTAAACCATCAGCTTTTTGCGGATGACACACAGCTCCAGAAATCCGCTCCTCTCAGCCTGACCAAAGAACTCAGTGCATGCACAGACGACATAAAAACATGGATGACCGGAAATCAGCTCAAACTGAACGACGACAAAACAGAAGCTCTTCTCTTTCCCTTTCGTCTTCCTTGAAACCTTCCACCGTTTCCCTCCCTGATTCGATTACTCTTGGCTCTCACAACATCCCCTTCTCTGATTCCGCCAGGAACCTTGGAGTCTTTCTTGACTCAAACCTGTCCATAAAGAAGCACGTCATAAAAATCTGTCAAACTGTTTATTTCGAGCTTAAACGCATTAGTTCCATCCGCAGTTTCTCACTGAAGACGCAGCCAAGACTCTTGTTGCTTCCTACATCCTCTCACGGCTTGACTACTGCAACTGTCTCCTCATGGGTACACCTAATTCTGTCATCCGACCTCTCCAAAAAATCCAAAACTTTGCTGCTAAGACTCGTTCTCTTGGCACCCCGTCACCAACACCCAACACCTCTCCTGGAAAAACTGCACTGGCTTCCCATTTCAGAACGTATTAACTATAAAGTCCCTTGTGTGTGTTTTAGTGCCATAAATGGTTCTGGTCCTGTTTACCTCTCTGAACTGCTACATGTCTACACTCCGTCTCGGACACTACGCTCTTTTTCTGACACCCGCATGCTGAAAATCCAGCAATACAAACGCAAATATCATGGCTTTCGCACTTTCTCTTGCTTCGGACCACACATTTGGAATTCACTCCCGCAAGACCTTAGACACTGCTCAACCCTTTTATCTTTTAAAGCCAAACTGAAAACCTTCCTCTTCTCACAGTATTTCCGCCCCAACTGATATCGTAGACAGTTTCTGCTACAGTCATTGTGTGTGTGTGTGTGTGTGTGTGTGTGTGTGTGTGTGTGTGTGTGTGTGTGTGTGTGTGTGTGTGTGTGTGTGTGTGTGTGTGTGTGGTGTGTGTGTGTGTGTGTGTGTGTGTGTTCGTGTGTGTGTGTGTGTGTGTGTGTGTGTGTGTGTGTGTGGTGCTCGTGGTGCGTGGTGCGTGCGTGTGTGTGTGTGTGTGTGTGTGTGTGTGTGTGTGTGTGTGTGTGTGTGTGTGTGTGTGTCCATATAATGCCTTATGTAAATTGTTTTGGTAGGACTGTCTTCTACGTGTGTTAGAATATTGTATTTAGGTTAATATGTATCATGTGAGTGCTCAGGGCGTTGATGAGCGCATGATAAATGTACATTATTATCATTATCATTAAAGACCAACAGACTATTGTACACATCTAGTGACGAGTCTCCATTGACTGCCTATTAGATATCGAACCATATACACAGCTCTTACTTTCTCGCCCAAAACCATATGTCTAGACTTGGCCCACTAGTTTTGAACAGAAAACGGCCAGTATTAAGCGACCTTCGTCTCACCATGCCGTCTCCCCTCTTGTGCTAAAACTCTCCCCTCTTGTGCTAAAACTCTCCCCTCTTGTGCTAAAACTCTCACCTCTTGTGCTAAAATTCTCACCTCTTGTGCCAAAACTCTCCCCTCTTGTGCTAAAACTCTCCCCTCTTGTGCTAAAACTCTCCCCTCTTGTGCTAAAATTCTCACCTCTTCTGCCAAAATTCTTCCCTCTTCTGCCAAAACTACCCCCTCTTCTGCCAAAATTCTTCCCTCTTCTGCCAAAACTACCCCCTCTTCTGCCAAAACTCTCCCCTCTTCTGCCAAAACACTCCCCTCTTGTGCTAAAACTCTCCCCCCTTCTGCCAAAATTCTCCCCTCTTCTGCCAAAACCCCCTCTTCTGCCAAAACTACCCCCTCTTCTGCCAAAACACTCCCCTCTTCAGCCAAAACACTCCCCTCTTGTGCTAAAACTCTCCCCTCTTCTGCCAAAATTCTCCCCTCTTCTGCCAAAACCCCCTCTTCTGCCAAAACTACCCCGTCTTCTGCCAAAACACTCCCCTCTTTTGCCCAAACTCTACTCTCTTCCAAAGCTCTCCCCTCTTCTGCCAAGAACAACCTTCAACTTTCAGCATAAAGTCTGATTTTGAAACAGTATGCTCACTGTTAAACTGCAACTGATTCTGGATTAACAAACAAACAAACAGTATGCTCACTGTTAAACTGCAACTGATTCTGGATTAACAAACAAACAAACAGTATGCTCACTGTTAAACTGCAACTGATTCTGGATTAACAAACAAACAAACAGTATGCTCACTGTTAAACTGCAACTGATTCTGGATATGAAAGAGTATATTCACTGTTAAACTACGCCGATTCTAAATTTTGTGGCGCGCGCGCACGTTGTGTGTGTGTGTGTGTGTGTGTGTGTGTGTGTGTGTGTGTGTGTGTGTGTGCGTGTGCGTGCGAGCGTGTGTGTGCGTGCGTGCGTGCGTGCGTGTGTGTGTGTGTGTGTGTGTGTGCGTGTGCGTGCGTGCGTGCGTGCGTGCGTGTGTGTGTGTGTGTGTGTGTGTGTGTGTGTGGTGGTGGTGTGTGTGTGTGTGTGTGTGTGTGTGTGTGTGTGTGTGTGTGTGTGTGTGTGTGTGTGTGTGTGTGTGTGTGTGTGTGTGTGTACCTGTCTGACTTTGTCTGTCTGTGTTTGTGTGTTTTCTGTAAGTTTTGTTTGTTTGTTTGTTTGTTTTTTGTTTTGTTTTTAAGGTAGGCGCTCTAGAATATGGCTGCTGTAAATCCACCCACGTGAGCCAAACGGAATTTCTCCCGACTGAAGCTTAACTAACGAAAGAGACGGGAAAGACTTGCAACATGATCACCTCGGCATACAGCCCAAGGGGGGGGGGGATTGTGGGGAGAAACGAAAGACGCTGCGGAAGCCGGAAGCGGGAGGAGAGCGTCGCGCGGCGCCATTGGACAATCAATTCCGCGGCAGGCTTCCAGAGACTGGTAATTCGGATTGGAAACAGGTGATGTGCTTTTCTTGTCAGTATTATAGGAACAGATATTTTGAGATATCCGTAATGCTTTGGGCTACTTAAATTTGGCAACGTGAGAGAGCGATGGGGGTAGGGGGTGGGTGGGGAGGCGCCATAAACAAATGAGTATTGTGTATATCAGACGGGAGGGGCGGGGGGGGGGGGGGGGGCAGTGGGGGCCATGGGGGGGGGGGGGAGGGAGAGGGAGGAAATAGAATGTTGGAAGTGGATTTTTTTTCTTTTTTCGGAAACATCAAAACAGTATTTTGAACTGCCCTTGAGAAAACTTCTGTTAAGATACTACACAAAATGTAAAAATGATATCGACTGCCCCACCCGTCGAACACGACATTGTTCTCAGTTTTACAAGTAGAGGTTCGGGGATTGTCCACCTCACACCCACTGACTTGTGTTTCCCATCACAGCCATGACAGCCAGGATTGCGTGTTCCCCATGACAGCCAGGATTGCATGTTCCCCATGACAGCCATGACTGGCCAGGATTGCATGTTCCCCATGACAGCCATGACTGGCCAGGATTGCGTGTTCCCCATGACAGCCATGACTGGCCAGGATTGCATGTTCCCCATGACAGCCAGGATTGCGTGTTCCCCATGACAGCCAGGATTGCGTGTTCCCCATGACGGCCATGACTGTCCAAGATTGCGTGTTCCACATGACAGCCAGGATCGAGTGTTCCCATGACAGCCATGACTGGCGTGTTCCCCACAACAGCCAGGATTCCGTGTTCCCATGACAGCCATGACTGGCGTGTTCCCCACAACAGCCAGGATTCCGTGTTCCCATGACAGCCATGACTGGCCAGGATTGCGTGTTCCCCATAACAGCCAGGATTGCGTGTTCCCCATAACAGCCAGGATTGCGTGTTCCCCATGACAGCCAGGATTGCGTGTTCCCCATGACAGCCATGACTAGCCAGGATTGCGTGTTCCCTATGAGAGCAAGGATTGGCCAAGATTCCGTGTTCCCCATGACAGCCAGGATTCCGTGTTCCCCATGACAGCCATGACTGTCCAGGATTGCGTGTTCCCCGTGACAGTCATGACAGCCAGGATTCCGTATCCCCCATGATAGCCAGGATTATGTGTTCCCTATCACAGCCAGGATTGCGCGTTCCCCATGACAGCCAGGACTGAGTTTTCCCCATGATAGCCAGGCTTGGCCAGGATTGCGTGTTCCCCATGACAGCCAGGATTGCGTGTTCCCCGTGACAGCCAATGCGAGAGAGAGAGAGAGAGAGAGAGAGAGAGAGAGAGAGAGAGAGAGAGAGAGGAGAGAGAGAGAGAGAGAGAGAAGTAAGACCAGTTTTAAAGGCAGGGCGAGAAGGGCTGT
>JABMCL010001074.1:1610000-1642500 GCA_018857735.1 Alviniconcha marisindica | reverse complement strand
ATGAGAGCAGACCACCACTGTCTATTAGCCATGAAAACTAACTATCGCAGTCTGTCATCCATGAAAACACCACCAGTCATCCATGAAAACTGACTACCACTGTCATCCATGAAAACGGACTACAAATTGTCTGTCATCCATGAAAACGGACTACCACTGTCTGTCATCCATGAAAACGGACTACCACTGTCTGTCATCCATGAAAACGGACTACCACTGTCTGTCATCCATGAAAACCGACTACCACTGTCTGTCATCCATGAAAACCGACTACCACAGTCATCCATGAAAACCGACTACCACAGTCATCCATGAAAACTGACTACCACAGTCATCCATGAAAACTGACTACCACAGTCATCCATGAAAACCGACTACCACAGTCATCCATGAAAACCGACTACCACAGTCATCCATGAAAACTGACTACCACAGTCATCCATGAAAACTGACTACCACAGTCATCCATGAAAACCGACTACCACAGTCATCCATGAAAACACCACCACTGTCTGTCATCCATGAAAACGGACTACCACTGTCTGTCATCCATGAAAACGGACTACCACTGTCTGTCATCCATGAAAACCGACTACCACAGTCATCCATGAAAACCGACTACCACAGTCATCCATGAAAACCGACTACCACAGTCATCCATGAAAACACCACCACTGTCTGTCATCCACGAAAACAGATTACTGTAGATTACGCGTGCGTGCGTGTATGGGGGGTTGGTGTGGCGATGGCTGTGCTGTGTTGGTGTCCATTTGTGTGCGTGCGTGCGTGTATATATATATATATATATATATATATATATATATATATATATATATATATATATATATATATATATATATATATATATGTGTGTGTGTGTGTGTGTGTGTGTGTGTGTGTGTGTGTGTGAAACACACAGACTCAGCACACAAAATTTGAAAGCCGCTTTATAGATTTTATTCGTGCTCATAAAAAACAAACAAGAGAATTGTGCATGGTGGGTAAATATGGCAAAGGCGTGCATCAAAGTGTCGGCAGTTATCACAGAAATGTACAACAGCTGCGAGAGCAAACGCACACTGGAACAATTAGGGTCGCAATGAGTCCAATAGCAAAACCATTTGCATATTATATTTCCTTTTGCATATATACATGTATTGTCTGATACTGACATAGCTGTCACACTGTATTGCTCTGATAGCGTTGAAATGCCAACAAAACAATCACCAGGAGCAAGAAGATCGAGATTATTACATACGCTCAACACCCCCCCCCCCCCCCCCCCATCCCACAACACACACACACACACATAGTCGACGGTCGATCACTGACTTTTGATCCGGGTCTGGAACAGTATAATTTTGAAAACAGAGATCTTCTGACACATTCCAAATAAGGCCAACATTGTGACTGAATTCGTGAGTATTTGGCTAATCAATACTGACAATAAAATAGCTCAGATATTAAATCACAATCATGACGTCATTCAGTATAAAAAGATCTCTCTTTGCGTCGATCTTTCTTTGGTCTGTTAAATAGTGTTAAAAATGTAAAAACTAAAAATCTGCCTCGCTCTGTAACATGCACCCCCCTCATTATTCAGTATCCGGCGTGTGTCCTTTCCGTTGTTATAATTCAGTATCCGGTGTGTGTCCTTTCCGTTGTTATAATTCAGTATCTGGCCAGTCCTTTCATTTGTCATCATTCAGTGTCCGGTGTGTCCTTTCTGTTGTTACCACTCAGTATCATTACTCGTGTCCACAAATACAAAATTCAGTCTCAACTGAAGAGAACTTGTGAAGAATGATCTTTTCGTTTAGATCTTTCTGATACCACCGTGACCGCCACGCTTGTGTACCTCAACGACACTGCAATGAAAGCGTGACGGTCAGCGGAGGGCGTCAACATGCAAATACGTCTGTACCTCAACGACACTGCAATGAATGCGTGACGGTCAGCGGAGGGCGTCAACATGCAAATACGTCTGTACCTCAACGACACTGCAATGAAAGCGTGACGGTCAGCGGAGGGCGTCAACATGCAAATACGTCTGTACCTCATCGAAACTGCAATGAATGCGTGACGGTCAGCGGAGGGCGTCAACATGCAAATACGTCTGTACCTCAACGACACTGCAATGAAAGCGTGACGGTCAGCGGAGGGCGTCAACATGCAAATACGTCTGTACCTCATCGAAACTGCAATGAAAGCGTGACGGTCAGCGGAGGGCGTCAACATGCAAATACGTCTGTACCTCATCGAAACTGCAATGAAAGCGTGACGGTCAGCGGAGGGCGTCAACATGCAAATACGTCTGTACCTCATCGAAACTGCAATGAATGCGTGAAGCTCGGAGGGGGTCATCAACATGCTGAGTTTGAAAGACCTTCGAGAGAAGGTCAACATCAACGTTTTTTGCCATGACCGGAAACGCGTCTGTTGTCATCCTTACATACAGGCAAATCTCGATACCCACTTTGCACGTATGCTGCAATATTATGCCATACAGCCTCTGCATGGGCACTTAGACATGTAGTGTATATAAAAACGACAAAGACCCCACTGTGTTAAAAGCTGTCGGTTTTCTGGAAACCTTTTTCACTGAACTGTGACTGAAGACTGCTGGACGTCAGAGCGGGTGGAGCTAAGTTTATCACACACTGATGCACTCACGTCAATGAGGCTTATCACAGTCTTAAAACCCAACAGTTGAAGCACAGTGAAATATAACACTCTTCTATTTGTCAACGTACAAAGTGTAAGCCTGACTGAATTGGAAGTAACCAGCAAAACACAGCTCGCAGTTCCGCCTTTGCATCTGCTGCCTTGAAATGATGAAGTTTAATAAACTGAGGCACCGAAACGAACACGAAAGTCTCAAGGCTAACAGATGTTATCATCAGGCGAAATTACATAGTTTGCATAGTTTCCGAGAGAAAGACAACGTTACAGTTTTACACCATTAGAAAGACTCTGTGACTATGAATGTAAGTATGAGTAGAATACGAAGTATAACTTGTAGTGATCAGCACAAACTGGTCATAAACTACGTATGATATCCACGGAGAGAAGGAGGACAATAACCCGGCCCTAATCAAGACCGAGAAGAGACAATACACTTCCACAGCGCGGAGTTAAAACCACATCTTGTGTGTGCACATTTCTCTTCTACACTGGGACGATACGGTCAACGGCACTGTAGCCTACAGACAAGCCTATAGCCAGGGTTGCCAAAATGACGATCCATCCACCTCACACACACACACACACAAAAAAAAATCTCCCGAATTTTAATATGCGAGGTGGTGTGTGTGTGTGTGTGGTGGGGGGGGTCCTTCACAGTGTCAACTTGTTTTCAGTTCAAATGACATGTTGTGCACAGGCATGGGAATTGATTTGAAAAACAAAACAAAAAAACTCTGAAATCTAGGGGATCCGGGGGTATCAAAATCTATGCTCTAAACCGAAAGTCAGTTGGGTCCTGCGACCTATGAAATCCGTCAAGATCTCTAACTGCAAAATCACGAAACCGGGCGCCGTTGCATTCCAGGATTCGTTTTTTCACAAAGTGGCCTCCTTCATCATACTGAAGAGTATGTCAGTGTTTGGGGTTGAACAGCGGTTAAAAAATTAAAAAATTAAAATAGCACGTACAAACGGGGCTTTTCACGTCCCCGACCGACTCGACCAATCCGACTACCGTTTACTGATATCCACTCCCATTCATCGGCACAGCCGCAGTCGTTGAACATTTAGCCACGGTTTACAACTCTAGCGACCGTCATGGTGAATCTTTCACTTTCGAAACTTTCGGAACATTCGTTTTTTTCTTAGCCAAAACATGGCGCAAAAGCGGGTAGAAAGGACTGCGTTCAAGCCTAATGCCTGCCCGCGAAAGTAACAGCCAGTGACAGTGTTCACGATTAAGCGACTAAGACGGGCGATAGCCATGTGTGAACGCGCTCCGTATGCTTCGCGGGCGAAACTAAAACCGATGCTTTTCCTCTTTTTTTCTTTCTTTCTTTCTTTGTTTTTGTTTTGTTTGAGCGAAACTAAAATCGATGCTTCTTTTTTCTTTTTCTATTTTCTTTCTTTTTTCTTTTTTTGTTTGGTACTCCCGATTTCTTCTCCGGGCGGATTGTCTCTCCGCGGGGATGGTTTCACTACCGCGGAATTTTGCTTTTTGGTGGACAATTCCCTCGCCTCCACTGCCGTGATAAATGATTAAGGTTGCAATACTAGGTCAGGCCGGTGGCTTTGTTAATACTGCAATACTAGGTCAGGCCGGTGGCTTTGTTAATACTGCAATACTAGGTCAGGCCGGTGGCTTTGTTAATACTGCAATACTAGGTCAGGCCGGTGGCTTTGTTAATACTGCAATACTAGGTCAGGCCGCTGGCATGGTTAAGATTGCAATACTAGGTCAGGTAGGTGGCGATGTGATCAAGCCGAGAGGCGGGGGCAGCAAAAGAGAAAGGGGACACAACCCAGACAAAAGGGGACGCAACCCAGACAAAAGGGGACACTACCCAGACAAAAGGGGACACTACCCAGACAAAAGGACCATCACGACACTGCTCCTCTAGCATGCATAGGTACACACAGGAAAACTCATGGACAATGCTCATCTCCAAAGGCCAGCTTTAAAGGCACGTTTATAAAGACATGAAATATTACTTCTCTTTGTCTTTCAAATCTTTAAAAAACGGCAGAATTTGAACACAAGTGTCAAAGTGCAAAGTATGTATGATGTATGCATAAATGCGCCTATACACGTACAAGCAAGCTCGCACTCATTCCCTCTCTCTCTCTCTCTCTCTCTCTCTCTCTCTCTCTCTCTCTCTCTCTCTCACACACACACACACACACACACACACACACACACACACACACACAAACACACAGGAGCGCAACCGCGCACACACACTGACTTGTCACAACTGACTTGAGTGCAGTGGTGACAAGACAAATGGATCAATGGCAGGGATCATTATGACCTTTCCCGTCTCAATCGTGTATTATCAACCACCACCAAGCCAAAATGAAAAGTGAGGGGGGGGGGGGGGGAGAATGTCAAATTGTGAAATGCAACGCTCAGCCGCGTATTATCAATCATGATCATTACAAAGGCACACACTCCGCAATGTATTATAAATCATTATGCATGTTATGCATGCACACACTCCGTAGTGTACTATAAATCATGATCATTATGCATGTTATACATGCACACACTCCGCAGTGTACTATAAATCATCCTTATGCATGCACACATTCCACAGTATACTATAAATCATGATCATTACGCATGTTATACATGCACACACTCCGCAGTGTACTATAAATCATGCTTATGCATGCACACACTCCTCGGTGTACTATAAATTATGATCATTATGCACGCACACACTCCGCAGTGTACTTATGATCATTAGGCATGTTATGCATGCATACACTCTGCAGTGTACTATAACTCATGATCATGCATGAACACACTCAGCAGTGTACTAGAATCATGGTCATTATGCATGCATACACTCAGCAGTGTACTATAATCATGATTATGCATGCACACACTCAGCAGTGTACTATAATCATTATGCATGCACACACTCAGCAGTGTACTATGATCATGATTATGCATGCACACACTCAGCAGTGTACTATGATCATGATTATGCATGCACACACTCAGCAGTGTACTATGATCATGATTATACGTGCACACACTCAGCAGTGTACTATAACTCATGATTATGCATTCACACACTCAGAGCCCAGGAGTTGTGTGAACACGGAGGTGGAGCTCAGCTTTCATACCCCCCCCCCCCCCCCCCCCCCAAACACACGCACACACATTACCCCCCATTCCAACCGTCCCTAATAAACCACAGGGTTCCTGCGAACGTTAAGCACCATTACAAACAAAGGCATACATCCAGCAGTGTACTACATATAAATCATGATCATTATGCGTGCACACACTCAGCCGCGAACTCCAACTTAACCATTATGCATTTTCACACTCAGTGGTAGTCTATCCATCGCAGCTCGTAACACCCACTGTCTGTCCGTCAGAAACCAGCGCTACACTACCCACACAACTGCAATCATTTGCACCACTACGCGCACACGCCTCTACTTCCTGTGTTGCACACTGCGCCACCTGCTCCAAGGAGTAAGCTGACGTCACACTGCACAACTGGCTGTCTTTCTGAGGGACACGTACTCCGCCTGACCAGCAGGCTCTACACATCGGCCTCATGACGTCACTGTGACCCAGTTTGCTTTCACTTCCACAACCGACCTCATTACCGCACTCACTTCAACAGCAACCTCACATCATCGGTGACCTAGTTTGCTCTGACTTCCACAACGGCTTCATGACATCCTTGGTGATCCAGTCTTCACTCGTTTCCACAGCAACCTCATGACGTCATCGGTGACCCAGTTGGCCCTCCTTTCCACCGCAGCGTGGTGACGTCGGTGGTGACGTAGTGCACAACGCTGCCCTTGTGAAGGAAGACGGAGAGAGGACCGGTCGTCACTGCAGCCATCAGTCTACTGCCACACCTACAGAAAGGGAGGATGGGGGAGTTAGCCTTGCCACCCAGTGCTACAATTATCGGACTCATGCATGCATGCACAAGTACAAACACATACGCACGCACGCACGCGCACACACACACACACACACACACACACACACACACACACACAAACACACATACACGCACACGCACACACACACACACATACACGCACACGCACACACACACACACGTGTTGAGGCGGATACACCCTAAATGACAAGCTAAGTACTGGACTTCAATGACCATGCGCAGAGAGGCAGCAAGCCAGAGCGGACAGGTGGGAATGCAGACAGACAGTGGGAATGCAGACAGACAGAGGGACGGCAGACAGACAGAGAGGGACGGCAGACAGACAGAGGGACGGCAGACAGACAGAGAGGGACGGCAGACAGACAGTGGGACGGCAGACAGAGAGGGACGGCAGACAGACAGAGAGGGACGGCAGACAGACAGAGAGGGACGGCAGACAGACAGAGGGACGGCAGACAGACAGAGGGACGGCAGACAGACAGAGGGACAGCAGACAGACAGAGAGGGACGGCAGACATAGAGGGACAGCAGACAGACAGAGAGGGACGGCAGACATAGAGGGACAGCAGACAGACAGAGAAGGACGGCAGACAGAGAGGGACGGCAGACAGAGAGACAGGGGGAGGGCAGACAGGGAGGGACGGCATACAGAGAGAAAAGGCAGACAGAGAGAGACGCAGAGAGGGAAGGCAGACAGAGAGGGGGACGACAGACAAAGTGAGTGGGGGGCGGGGGGGGGGGGGGGGGGGGGGGGGTGACGACAGACTGTCTACCTTGACAGTGTTGTCCACGGCCCCGGAAAAAATCCTTCCCCTGGACACCGCCAGACAGGCCACCGATCCCTGATGACGCACCAACGTCTGCGTGCAGATCATGTTGTCCATGCTCCACACCTGCACACACACACAGAGCAACACAACGGTCACACCAACAGGTAACACTGCCAGTCCACGTTGCCCATCACACACACACACACACAGCAACACAACGGTCATACCAATACACCTCTCTCCGATATCATAGCTAACCACTCTGTAAACCATCAGCTTTTCGCAGATGACTCACAGCTCTAGAAATCCGCTCCTCTCAGTGAAGTGACCAACCTCACCAAAGAACTCAGTGCATGCACAGACGACACAAAAACATGGATGACGGAAAATCAGCTCAAACTGAACGACGACAAAACAGAAGCTCTTCTCTTTCCTTTTTCGTCTTCCTTGAAATATTATACCGTTACCATCCCTGACTCGATTACTCTTGGCTCTCACAACATCCCCTTCTCTGATTCTGCCAGGAACCTTGGATTCATTCTTGACTCAAAGCTGTCCATGAAGAAGTACGTCATAAAAATCTGCCAAACTGTTTATTTCGAGCTTAAACGCATTAGTTCAATCCGCAGGTTTCTCACTGAAGACGCAACCAAGACTCTTGTTACTTCCTGTATCCTCTCACGGCTTGACTACTGCAACTGTCTCCTCATGGGTACACCTAATTCTGTCATCCAACCTCTCCAGAAAATCCAAAACTTTGCTGCAAGACTCGTTCTCTTGGCACCCCGTCACCAACACCCAACACCTCTCCTGGAAAAACTTCACTGGCTTCCCATTCTAGAACGTATTAAATATAAAGTCGCTTGTGTGTGTTTCAATGCTATAAATGGTTTTGGCCCTGTTTACCTCTCTGAATTGCTACATGTCTACACTCCGTCTCGTACACTACGCTCTTCTTTTGACACCCGCATGCTGAAAATCCAAAACTACAAACTCAAGACTCATGGCTTTCGCACCTTCTCTTGCTTTGGACCCCACATTTGGAATTCACTCCCACAAGACCTTAGACACTGCTCAACCCTGTCATCCTTTAAAGCCAAACTGAAAACCTTCCTCTTCTCACAGTATTTTCGCCCCAACTAATATCAGTACCCAGTTTCTGCTAAAGTCGTTGTGTGTGTGTGTGTGTGTGTGTGTTGTGTGTGTGTGTGTGTGTGTGTGTGTGGTGTGTGTGTGTTGTGCAGTGTGTGTGCGTGCGTGCGTGCGTGCGTGCGTGCGTGCGTGTGTGTGTGTGTGCGTGCGTGCGTGCGTGCGTGCGTGGTGTGCGCGTGCGTGCGTGCGTGTGTGTGCACGAGCACATGTATGATGTATGATACAGATCAGTGTCGTACACATTTGAATTCATTGTGGTTTGTGTGTGTTGGGGGGGGGGGGGGGGGGGTCTTTCCGTATGATGTTTTGTGTGGGTTGTTTAGGTGGGACTGTGCACTACGTGTGTGTAGAATATCATATTTACGTTAATATGTATCATGTGAGCGCTCAGGGCGTTGATGAGCGCATGATAAATGTACATTATTATTATTATTATTATACTACCTAGACTGTCCATAGCGTGTGTTGGCTGGGATAAGAGAAACTGGTTGTTACGTGATACGGCCTTGACATTGTCCATAGCGGGTGTTGGCTGGGATAAGAGAAACTGGTTGTTACGTGATACGGCCTTGACATTGTCCATAGGGGTGTTGGCTGGGATAAGAGAAACTGGTTGTTACGTGATACGGCCTTGACATTGTCCATAGCGGGTGTTGGCTGGGATAAGAGAAACTGGTTGTTACGTGATACGGCCTTGACATTGTCCATAGCGGGTGTTGGCTGGGATAAGAGAAACTGGTTGTTACGTGATACGGCCTTGACATTGTCCATAGGTGTGTTGGCTGGGATAAGAGAAACTGGTTGTTACGTGATACGGCCTTGACATTGTCCATAGCGTGTGTTGGCTGGGATAAGAGAAACTGGTTATTACGTGATACGGCCTTGACATTGTCCATAGCGGGTGTTGGCTGGGATAAGAGAAGCTGGTTATTACGTGATACGGCCTTGACATTGTCCATAGCGGGTGTTGGCTGGGATAAGAGAAACTGGTTGTTACGTGATACGGCCTTGACATTGTCCATAGCGGGTGTTGGCTGGGATAAGAGAAACTGGTTGTTACGTGATACGGCCTTGACATTGTCCATAGCGGGTGTTGGCTGGGATAAGAGAAACTGGTTGTTACGTGATACGGCCTTGACATTGTCCATAGTGTGTGTTGGCTGGGATAAGAGAAGCTGGTTGTTACGTGACACGGCCTTGACATTGTCCATAGCGGGTGTTGGCTGGGATAAGAGAAGCTGGTTGTTACGTGACACTACCTTGCGTACGGTAACAGGTGGCTGCCACTTGAAGTGTTGTCTGCGCCGAGAACAGAGACAGAGAGAGGGGCAGGCAGAGGGGGAAGGGGGGGGGGGGGGGGGGGG
The DNA here is from genome assembly GCA_018857735.1 of Alviniconcha marisindica. Lineage (NCBI taxonomy): Eukaryota > Metazoa > Mollusca > Gastropoda > Provannidae > Alviniconcha > Alviniconcha marisindica. The sequence goes on along the minus strand of JABMCL010001074.1, from coordinate 1,632,591 downwards.
GGGGGGGGAGTCTCCACGGCGTCTTTCTGTCACAGCCTCAGTCTCAAAATAAACACGGAGAAAGCCGACACGAGTAGAATTACCAACACCATGGCTGCGGTGTGTCTGTGAAGACGATGGTCGCAGTCGGCAACGGTCGTGACGGAGGCCGCGACGCCGGTGGCAGTCACTGGCGACTGTCGTGACGTAGGGCAGGAAGGGTCGTAACCACACTGCTACAGAGGGTTGTAACTAGGCCATTCCAGTCAGGGAGGGTCGTAACCACATTGCTACAGAGGGCTGTAACTAGGCCAGCCCAGTCAGGAAGGGTCGTAACCACACTGCTACAGAGGGTTGTGACTCGGCCATACCAGTCAGGAAGGGTCGTAACCACACTGCTACAGAGGGCTGTAACTCGGCCATACCAGTCAGGAAGGGTCGTAATCACAGTGTTACAGAGGGCAGTAACTGGGCATCCCAATCAGACAAGGACCAGAACCAAGCTGGTCCTCATTTAAAAATGGAAAAACAGATGCCAGAAAATACAGCCCGGCCTCTGGCAACAAACCTGTGTCTTGCCCACGGCCACAAACCACAGATCCGTGTTCGTACGGTGCTGTCAACATCAGGCTTCCAACTCCACTTGCAATGCTGAAAGTCAGTGCGTTTGCGATGGCGTGCGTGCGTGCTTGCATGTGTGCGTGCGTGCGTGCGTGTATGTGTGTGTGTGTGTTTTAATCCAGAGCCATGTAAAATACCTATACCCACGCAACGTCCCCCCCCCCCCCCCCCCCCCCCCCCCCCCCCCCCCCAACCGTCGCCCTGATACAACCGTCATGGCTGACTGGGCGTTAAAACCCATTTCCATTCCATTCCATTGGCCACGTCAGCGCCACCCCTCGTGGTTTCGTCTCCAACGCTTCCCTCTTCACGCGACGGATGAAGACGACACGGCGGCCGGGTCTGGTGGAGCTGCCGGCTCCCCTTCTTGGGTGGAACAAACACGCGGGTGGGCTGGAGTCATACGTTCACAACGAGAGCACCTAGGCGTAAAGCAAGACGTCATCTCTCCAAACAGACACAAGCAGCTCAATAAGCACAGCAAAACCGGCCAATAAACAAAACTATATTGTGGCATCAGCCTTCAGCTAATGCCGTCGTGCGGTCTGCACCTGGGAATGACGTCAGCAGTCAGTAGGTTACTGCAGCGCACGGCGTAGGTCGGTGGCTCGTGCAGCTGCAGGCGAGCTCAACGCCTCTGCGCCCATCACCACGTCACTTTTACTCAGTTACCGAAAAGGTGCTGACACTATGACCACAGCAAAAAACTGCAAGACCTAAAACCAAGAAATGGACAACGTTCAGCCTTACGTTCACTGACTCAAACGAGTCGACGTCAGTCGAAAGGTATCTGGAATGAATGTGAGCGAAGTACGCTAAAAGTCGGGTACAATTCAGCGGCAACAGGTTGGAATAAACAACTCGTGTTAAAAAGACGAGAAAAACTAGCAAGCATTTTTCACCTCTGGCACACTAACACTCCACTTTCCTAAACGGCGCCCGACAGATGGGACAGGAAGACAGAGACCGACAGATGGACAGGAAGACAGATCGACAGATGGGACAGGAAGACAGAGACCGACAGATGGACAGGAAGACAGATCGACAGATGGGACAGGAACACAGACCGACATGTGGGACAGGAACACAGAGACCGACAGATGGGACAGGAAGACAGACCAACAGATGGGACAGGAAGACAGAAACCGACAGATGGACAGGAAGACAGAGACCGACAGATGGGACAGGAAGACAGAGACCGACAGATAGGACAGGAAGACAGAGACCGCGAGTTAGCCTCTTGCTTGGTCTCCACGGCGTCAAGAGACCGTTTTCTGTCTCTGGTCTACACGGCGTCAAGAGACCGTTTTCTGTCTCTGGTCTGATCTACACGGCGTCAAGAGACCGTTTTCTGTCTCTGATCTACACGGCGTCAAGAGACCGTTTTCTGTCTCTGATCTACACGGCGTCAAGAGACCGTTTTCTATCTCTGGTCTGTCTACACGGCGTCAAGAGACCGTTTTCTATCTCTGGTCTGTCTACACGGCGTGAAGAGACCGTTTTCTCTCTCTGGTCTGTCTACACGGCGTCAAGAGACCGTTTTCTCTCTCTGATCTACACGGCGTCAAGAGACCGTTTTCTCTCTCTGATCTACACGGCGTGAAGAGACCGTTTTCTCTCTCTGATCTACACGGCGTCAAGAGACCGTTTTCTCTCTCTGATCTACACGGCGTGAAGAGACCGTTTTCTCTCTCTGATCTACACGGCGTCAAGAGACCGTTTTCTATCTCTGGTCTGATCTACACGGCGTCAAGAGACCGTTTTCTATCTCTGGTCTACACGGCGTCAAGAGACCGTTTCCTATCTCTGGTCTACACGGCGTCAAGAGACCGTTTTCTATCTCTGGTCTACACGGCGTGAAGAGACCGTTTTCTATCTCTGATCTACACAGCGTCAAGAGACCGTTTTCTGTCTCTGGTCTACACGGCGTCAACAGACCGTTTTCTATCTCTGATCTACACGGCATCAAGAGACCGTTTCCTATCTCTGGTCTACACGGTGTCAAGAGACCGTTTCCTATCTCTGGTCTACACGGCGTCAACAGACCGTTTTCTATCTCTGGTCTACACAGCGTGAACAGACCGTTTTCTATCTCTGATCTACACGGCATCAAGAGACCGTTTTCTGTCGCTGATCTACACGGCGTGAACAGACCGTTTTCTATCTCTGATCTACACGGCATCAAGAGACCGTTTTCTATTTATTCTCCCCGGAAGGGAGGACAGGGATTTTTCATGTCACACTCCTGTCTGAAATCTCAGGTCATTTGATTGCCCTTTCCTATCTCCTCTCTCGTTTTTCTTGTCCTGTTGCTCTTTCTGTCATTTTTCTGCTAACGATCCATTCTCCTGACTTTCTTTTCTCTCTCTCTCTCTCTCTCTCTCTCTCTCTCTCTCTCTCTCTCTCTCTCTCTCTCTTCCCCAGAAAATTTGTATTCAGTATTTTTCGTTAAGAGATAGGTCTTTTTTGTAGGGCTCTTTTTCTCTTTCAGCTAGGAGATAATAGTTGGTAGGTGGTTATGTGCAGCTTGCTGCCAATAATCTTCAATCTTCCAATTCAATTCAACAATCTTCCAAGCACCGAACAAGCTGCAAAAACTCAACCAAAACAACATGTCTTTTTCTTTCATTTTTCGTCGTTTTTACCCGTTTATCTGTTGTTTAAGTGTCGTTTTGTGGCTGGATAATGGGAATTTCCCCGAAAAATGTGCACTCTGTGCGTCCGTGTCAAAATAAATAAGCGTTCGTTTGAAGCTGTTTGTGTTCGGGTTTTGTAGTTGGGTGTGGAACTAATTCTGGAAGTAAGTAAGTTGGTGTTTTACGCCCAGTCGACCGGTACGGTTATATTATTATTATTAATTATAATTAAACTTAGACTAATTCTGGAAAGGGTCTGAATATATATCTGAGGAGTTTTGCAGTGTGCATTAGCTGACGACAGAGTGTGACGTTCCTGAGGTGAGCCGGTGTGGTTGAGAGGGCGTTAAAGCCCAGTGACAAACCGGCCGCTGCGCGCCGTCAGGCCGTGAAAGCAGCGCGGGCTTTCCGACGCCCCGGGGCCACGCTCCACGTCGGGAGGCCTTTTCCACGCCGAGACACTTTGACACACGCTCTGGCAGCGCGGGGCGGTGTCCAAGTAAGGAGACACGCTCGTCAAACCCCGCCCCCATCTTCCAGCCCCCCACCCCCCAACCCCCACCCCCCCGCCCCAAACCACGTGAATGGGAAGAGAGCGGTATTTAAAGCCGGTGCCGGACGGCGTGAGGGACTGGATGAAAAGAAAGAGACGGTGAGCCGCCAGCCTGCTAAGCGCCAGCCTCCCACCCTTCCATCCACCCGGCCGGAGGTGTAGCAGCTGCCACCCGTTCAATACCCGTTCACCGCGGCTTCCCTCGCTGCTGGCACGGTGTCCAACCCGCGGTGTCGGCGCTGACGGTACACCCGCGCTGCGTGGCCTTCGCCCCGTCCGCCGTCGCCTCTGGCCCCCGAGCCGCCGCGTCCCGCCGTCCCCAGTCCACTGCCCTCCGGTCGCTGTCACGTGCCGGCTGTCGTCGGCTGCCCCTGGCTGACTTTTCGTCGCTCTCCTGCTCGTCCCCGTCGTCCCAACCATGAAGGCCTTGCTTCTCGTCGTCGTCCTGATGCTCGCCACTCTGGCCGTCGGTGCGTCAGAAGGTAAGGTCTTCACTCTTCACCCTCCCCCCATGTCACGCTAGGCTCTCAGCACTTCACCCTTCACCCTCCCCCCATGTCACGCTAGGCTCTCAGCACTTCACTCTTCACCCTCCCCCCATGTCACGCTAGGCTCTCAGCACTTCACACTTCACCCTCACCCCATGTCACGCTAGGCTCTCAGCACTTCACCCTTCACCCTCCCCCCATGTCACGCTAGGCTCTCAGCACTTCACACTTCACTCTCACCCCATGTCACGCTAGGCTCTCAGCACTTCACACTTCACTCCCACCTCATGTCACGCTAGGCTCTCAGCACTTCACACTTCACCCTCCCCCCATGTCACGCTAGGCTCTCAGCACTTCACCCTCACCCCATGTCACGCTAGGCTCTCAGCACTTCACACTTCACCCTCCCCCCATGTCACGCTAGGCTCTCAGCACTTCACACTTCACCCTCACCCCATGTCACGCTAGGCTCTCAGCACTTCACACTTCACCCTCACCCCATGTCACGCTAGGCTCTCAGCACTTCACACTTCACTCCACCCCATGTCACGCTAGGCTCTCAGCACTTCACCCTCACCCCATGTCACGCTAGGCTCTCAGCACTTCACACTTCACTCTCACCCCATGTCACGCTAGGCTCTCAGCACTTCACACTTCACTCCCACCTCATGTCACGCTAGGCTCTCAGCACTTCACACTTCACCCTCCCCCCATGTCACGCTAGGCTCTCAGCACTTCACCCTCACCCCATGTCACGCTAGGCTCTCAGCACTTCACACTTCACCCTCACCCCATGTCACGCTAGGCTCTCAGCACTTCACACTTCACCCTCACCCCATGTCACGCTAGGCTCTCAGCACTTCACACTTCACCCTCACCCCATGTCACGCTAGGCTCTCAGCACTTCACACTTCACCTCACCCCATGTCACGCTAGGCTCTCAGCACTTCACCCTCACCCCATGTCACGCTAGGCTCTCAGCACTTCACACTTCACTCTCACCCCATGTCACGCTAGGCTCTCAGCACTTCACCCTCACCCCATGTCACGCTAGGCTCTCAGCACTTCACACTTCACTCTCACCCCATGTCACGCTAGGCTCTCAGCACTTCACACTTCACTCCCACCTCATGTCACGCTAGGCTCTCAGCACTTCACACTTCACCCTCACCCCATGTCACGCTAGGCTCTCAGCACTTCAAACTTCACCCTCACCCCATGTCACGCTAGGCTCTCAGCACTTCAAACTTCACCCTCACCCCATGTCACGCTAGACTCTCAACACTTCACACTTCACTCTCACCCCATGTCACGCTAGGCTCTCAGCACTTCATCCTCACCCCATGTCACGCTAGGCTCTCAGCACTTCACACTTCACCCTCACCCCATGTCACGCTAGGCTCTCAGCACTTCACACTTCACCCTCACCCCATGTCACGCTAGGCTCTCAGCACTTCACACTTCACCCTCACCCCATGTCACGCTATCTCAAATTTGTATAGCAAAACAAGAGGAGAGAACACTCAGACAACTCGTGTTCAATCGGGAAAATACAACTTTTGGTTTAACTTCGGACTTTCCCAACACTTTGCTAGATAAATTATGATACCGATGCAAAATATAGATCTAACCCCTAATCTTTTGCATATATGAAGAGACGCGCGCGCGTGTCTAACTGGATGAGAGAAAAAGAAAGAGAGAAAAAGAAAAAAAAGAGATCATCAACTATTCCCTTACTCGAACTTAAACGCAAATGCTATCAAATTCTTTTTTTCTTTTCGTTTTTAATGGATACAAAAAAAAAAAAAGGCGATCTCATGGCTGTCCTATATTCAGCTCGAGTTTTTGAACAAGGAGGTGGGGAACATAGGAGGGGACAGAGCTCAAATTTCACCACTCGTTAGCAACCCCCCCCCCCCCCCCCCCCCCCCCCACCCACCCACCCACCCACACTCACACCACAATCTCTCACTTGATCAAAGTAAAAAGTGAAATGAAGCACTTTAAATCATTCAATTCCTCGTTAATTCTTGAGAAGCCGCTATATCTCATGGATCCGATTTAAGATCGTGATCCGGTCTAAGAATTTTTGTACCCCCCCCCCCCCCCCCCCCAACACACCTCCCCTTTTCTTCCTTCAGCGAGGATTTCCTTACTTCTTATGTGGGCAAAAATGTCGCGGCATAACCCAAGGCGGAAGCAACTCCATTAGAAACGAACCAAACAACAAAAAAGACGAAGGCATAAACGCGGCTCAAGTGACAAAAAACACCGCATTTCTGCAGTGAAAGTCCAAAACGTGCCAGGAAAGATCCCTAACGAAGTGCAACTGGTGTCAGTAGCGATAGCTCACAGTGTCCCATTAATGTTGACACGGTGTTCCGCTTTGGAGACAAAGTTACCAATCTTCTTACCGCCTCTCTTTGGGCTGCCCCCAGAAAGGGGGGGGGGGCGCGGGGGGGGAGGGCAGAGTCGTTGGATTTTAACATCCCGCCGAGAGAGAGAGAGAGAGAGAGAGGGAGAGAGAGAGAGAGAGAGAGAGAGAGAGAGAGAGAAGAGAGAGAGAGAGAGAGAAACAAACACTTGACACACTTTGTTCACAATCGAGTCCATAGTGATACGTTACAACCCCCACGTCAAACACAATCGAGTCGGTATTTATAAACGACAACCCACACGTGTAAAAGTCACTTTGTTCATAATCGGTTCCTACGTCACAACCCACCCTAGTTTGAACTCCGCTAAGACCCTGTGAGGAAAATGCAGAGTTCAGTTTGACCCACTGACTAAGACTCTGTGAGAAAATTCAGAGTTCAGTTTGAACCACTGACTAAGACCATGTGAGGAAAATGCAGAGTTCATTCTGAACCACTGACTAAGACCCTGTGAGGAAAATGCAGAGTTGATTCTGAACCACTGACTAAGACCATGTGAGGAAAATGCAGAGTTCAGTTTGACCCACTGACTAAGACCATGTGAGGAAAATGCAGAGTTCAGTTTGACCCACTAAGACCCTGTGAGGAAAATGCAGAGTTCAGTTTGAACCACCAAGACCCTGTGAGGAAAATGCAGAGTTTAGTTTGAACCACTAAGACCCTGTGAGGAAAATGCAGTGTTCAGTTTGAACCACTAAGACCATGTGAGGAAAATGCAGTGTTCAGTTTGAACCACTAAGACGATGTGAGGAAAATGCAGTGTTCAGTTTCAACTTGTACACGCTAATGCCTCGCTCTAGGGTACCGCGGACGCATAAATGAAGGTCCCCTCCGTTGAGAATAAAGCAATCACTGGCTCTCTTTCAGTGTGCGAAGTATCGGTTTTGTTGTTGGCTTGTTTCTCGGTGAACCGGTTTTGTTTTACAGTTTGTTTTGTTTTGTTTTGTTTTGACTGTGTTTGTGTCCTTGTTCTTTGCTTTCGTGTAAGGGGCTATGTGCTCCAGTTTGGTGAAATAATAATTATAATTTTATATATATTAATCGATACGTTTGTGGGACTTTGCCTTTACTATTCTCGCCCTGATATAACCGTATTGGTTGACTGGGCGTAAAACACCAAGTTACTTACTTGCGTTTATTATGCGTTTGAATAATTGGTTACTGTTTGCTAAGCGACGTCTGTATGATAGAACAGGATACTTGATGGTTCTGAGTGCTGAACTGCATACACAGGTTCTTGTCATCAGCTGTTTCTACAGCTCCCGTTACAGAACAGCGCTTTATAAGAATTATCTTTTTCTACTATAAATATAGCTTTGTATAGCTTTGTATGCTTGGCCTGCGGCCAGGAACTGTTCCTTTCAAACTTGGGGTTTTCTCCTTCATTCAACTTCTTTTCTTTGTATCTTTTCAATCCTCTTGAAGCGACACGTGCTGTGTACAGTAAATCCGATTTCTATTTGTGATTCGAATACTCATGTTTTAGCTTGACGTGACCTTCGCAATTGTCTGGGTGTTAAACAGCAAAATAAATTTACGCTGACATGACCTTAAACTCGTCTAACAAACAGATATCAGGCCGCAGAGACGGAGTCAGGTGGAGGTCCTGACTACGGAGTGCATATAAACTGGGGGCATGTCACTGCGGCACAGGGCACCGTCCTTTGTGAGGACGTGACCTCGGTGAGGTGACGTCACCCTGCACCTGCTGCACGCCAGGTGAGGTGACGTCACTCTGCACCTGTTGCATGCCAGGTGAGGTGACGTCACTCTGGACCTGTTGCACGCCAGGTCAAGTGACGTCACTCTGCACCTGCTGCACGCCAGGTGGGGTGACGTCACTCTGTACCTGCTGCACGCCTGGTGATGTGACGTCACTCTGCACCTGCTACACGCCAGGCGGGGTGAGGTCACCCTGCATCTGCTGCACGCCAGGTGATGTGACGTCACCCTGAACTTGCTTCATGCCAGGTGATGTGACGTCACCTGCACCTGCTGCAGGCCAGGTGATGTGACGTCACCCTGAACGTGCTGCAGGCCAGGTGATGTGACGTCACACTGAACGCGCTGCAGGCCATGTGATGTGACGTCACACTGAACGTGCTGCAGGCCATGTGATGTGACGTCACCCTGAACGTGCTGCAGGCCAGGTGATGTGAGCCACGTGGGCTATTCGAGCCTCTCTCCTTGCATCCCTTGTCACCTGCCTGACGCCAACGATCTCTCTTCTTGCATCCCTTGTCACCTGCCGGACGCCAACGGCTTCTCTTCTTGCATCCCTTGTCACATGCGTGATGCCAATGGTCCCTGTTACTGCATTTCGTCAGCCACTTTCGCAACGCAGAAGAGTCCAATTCACCATGGCATTCCCCCGCCCCCTCCTCCCATCCACATTCATTAGACAGAGTGGGCGGCGCTGTCCGCGGCTGACAGGCAGGCGGCGCCTGAATGCAGCCATTAAGGCCTGGTCTCACATGCCTGCAGGTGCCACACATCGTTACCACTGAGGTCACCACCACACTCTGTCATCAGCTGGGGCGTGGTCACCACCACACTCTGTCCTCAGCTGGGGCGTGGTCTTCATCACACTCTGTCATCAGCTGGGGCGTGGTCACCATCACACTCTGTCATCAGCTGGGGCGTGGTCACCACCACACTGTCATCAGCTGGGGCGTGGTCCCCTTTGTCATCAGCTGGGCGTGGTCACCACCACACTGTCATCAGCTGGGGCGTGGTCACCACCACACTGTCATCAGCTGGGGCGTGGTCACCACCACACTCTGTCATCAGCTGGGGCGTGGCACCACACACTGTCATCAGCTGGGGCGTGGTCACCACCACCTGTCATCAGCTGGGGCGTGGTCACCACCACATCTGTCATCAGCTGGGGCGTGGTCACCACCACACTCTGTCATCAGCTGGGCGTGGTCACCACCACACTCTGTCATCAGCTGGGGCGTGGTCACCACACACTGTCATCAGCTGGGCGTGGTCACCACCACACTGTCATCAGCTGGGGCGTGGTCACCACCACACTCTGTCATCAGCTGGGGCGTGGTCTCATCACACTTGTCATCAGCTGGGGCGTGGTCTTCATCACACTCTGTCATCAGCTGGGGCGTGGTCACCACCACTCTGTCATCAGCTGGGGCGTGGTCACCACCACATCTGTCATCATCTGGGGCGTGGTCACCACCACACTCTGTCATCAGCTGGGGCGTGGTCACCACCACACTGTCATCAGCTGGGGCGTGGTCACCATCACACTCTGTCATCAGCTGGGGCGTGGTCACCACCACACTCTGTCATCAGCTGGGGCGTGGTCACCACCACACTCTGTCATCAGCTGGGGCGTGGTCACCATCACACTCTGTCATCAGCTGGGCGTGGTCACCACCACACTGTGTCATCAGCTGGGGCGTGATATTGTAAGTCTGCAAGGGTACGTTCGGACTGTGAGCCGGTTTGGCCTAGCGGTAAGGCGTTAGGCTGGTAAGCGGAAGGATCTCGGTTCGATACCGCTTCGGCTCTCCTTTCTCTTCAGAAAGGTTGTGGTTTGTGGACACTGTCTTGTGACTGTCCATCACTTCCTACTGAAACATTAAAATGGCTCTCATCGCTGCCCATCTTGATGCAGGAATCATTCTGGCGGTGACAGTGTAGCGACGGGTACATAATCTCCCTCTTCCCCAACCTCCATACCCCCTTCTCCCCGTCCCTAATAAGCCTCGTGGTTTCTGTGGACGTTAAGCACCGTGTTTACTTACTTACGTTCTGGCTTACATGACGTTTATGAGGGAGAACCTTCGGTAGCGCGGAGATTCTCAACAGAAGGGAGCTGAATTTTTGCATCCGCAGTGCCTTGCTACAGGGAAAGCCAAACGAGGATCAGGGCGCCAGTGCAAAACCAGCGGAGGTCCGCCGGCCCGTCAACAGCGTGACCGACGTCAGGAACGACGTGCAGACGACTGGCGTCAGGAACGACGTGCAGACGACCGACGTCAGGAACGACGTGCAGACGACTGGCGTCAGGAACGACGTGCAGACGACGTGCAGACGACTGGCGTCAGGAACGACGTGCAGACGACTGGCGTCAGGAACGACGTGCAGACGACTGGCGCCCTCGCAAAGCCCAGCGAGGCTTGTTGCGGATTCAGAAAACCCACTGCTGGGGAACAAAGTGCGGCTGTCGCTTACTATGCGTTGCATCAGCTAAGAAATGTGACGTCCTTTTGTCCCCGCAAAATCTCTCAAGCCGCATCATTTGTTCATCAACTACAGAAAGCCAATGATTCAGCGTTGCCATAGTACCGAAAGTGAGGTCGAAAGGTGTGTTTTGCCTGCGCGTCCTCCTTGGCTGATCGTTCTGCCATTGGCGACACATTCACACTAAGACCTTTCGGTTTGATCGTCTGGTGATTACTTGGAGACTACGAACATAACGTGGACGTTAAAAACGTCTAGTGCAGGTTCTGACAGAAAGTTACCGTTTAAAGGGCTGAGGCCTTTAATGAGTGTGTTGATCGTTGTCCATGTGGACGACATATCTTGGTTTATTGCCTGCAAGGAGAGAACTCGAACTGGAACACTTGAGTACTCAAGAACAGTAGCATTATAAAGTTCCATTCGGACCTAACAGCCAGTCCTTGACAGAGACACACAGAGTCCCCCCCCCCTTCCCCGTCCCCTACCCCGCCCCACCCCCATGCAAAGCTGTGCACATATATGTCGGTCGACGCAAGGGCAGGTAAGGGGTCCGATCAACGTGTAGCGGGTGTCACGACGATGAGACGCAGGATCTTTAACTTTCACAGCAAAGCCTGAATCGACTGGGCACAGAATGATGGGCGGACTGACCTGCTTTAGGAGCGCAACTACCATTAACTGCCATGCTGCGGAGTCCGTAGCCGCGACTACACATTGTTTAAGACCACTGATATAGATCACCACGGAGGTTCTAGTCCCTGTTAGGATAGAGCCCACCCCCGCCCCCGCCCCCCCGCCCCCCCCCCCCCCCCCCCTCTTCTCCTCTCTTGCGAACGCACTGTTGCTCAACCCAGAGAAAGCTCAAACTATGGTGACAGCCACGCGTCAAAAGCACCAGCGTGGTCCGCCTTCCTTTGGTCTCTTACTGAATTCACTGATGAAGGACATGCGCGCATTGTGTCCAGAATTAATTCTGTCTCTAATGTACGGGACAGCTGCAGTGAAGCGCGTACCCAGACACTTAAGTCTGCACACAAACGAGCAGTCAAAGTTCTGCTTGGCCAAAGTTAACTGCACAAGAGTACATTCCATTCGGCCCCTTACCTTTAAGACAGCATCTTCAGTATAAATAATGCATCTTATTCTTAGTGCATAAACTTGTCCGTAATAAATCACCTCGGTATCCGAACCTAGCAAGTTTTAATGAGTTTTTTCAGACTTTTTTTCAGAGAAAAATTCTCGCTACGAAAAATGTTTTGTCCTGCTGCGACAGATTTTCCCCTTGTAGCCGATCGATTTTCCGAATCCTGTTGCAGCCAACAGATTTTCCGAATCCTGTTGCAGCCAATAAATTTTCCGAATCCTGTGAAATGTGCACCGACCCACAGCTTTCCCGTTTCGAACAGTGTGTCAGTGGTGTTTTCCTCAAAACCACTCCAAAAGAGAGGGAGAATAAAAACAAAAAAGGACGGGGGTGGGGAGAGGGGATGGAAAGGTTAGAATAAAACAAAACAAAACCAGAACCCCAAAGACAAGCCGCCAAAGACAGGCCTGGTCTGGTCCGACACGAGAAGTGCCGCAAGACCGGAAGCAGAATGTGGAGGCAGGAACGGCCACTGCGGCAACCACGGCGCGTCATCAAATGGGAGCCGACGTGAGGCGCGGGCTGGCCGGCAAACTGGACAGGCCACCTGCGGGTCTGCGGACACCCGCACAATGAACTGAACAGACAAACTACGACCAGCACGGACTCACTTCATAGTTCAGGAGCTGTGTGAGAGTCGAGGTGGCCGTCCTAACGAGCCTTTTGGTTTCCGTGGACGTAAAGCTATATTGAACCATGCTTCGGCATTGGTCTCAGCTTGTCCCTAATATGTCAACTGACATCTGAGGACATTAAGCAACACTACCTACCTAGCACGGACTCACTGAGACTGAATGGGAATGAATCATGCGCCGGTCCGTCCCGTGCCAGACACGCCAGTTTCCGAGTTCCTCTCTGGCGTGCGGAGAAATACTAGGGATTCCCTCCTCGTCGGCACAGGAGCCTGCAAACCGGGGGGAAGGCATTCCCCGCGCGACAACCAATTACGCCCAGCACGTACAAAACCGATACCACTCTCGGGCCACGTTCAACAGCCTTCTTCACGGACATCCCAAATCTAATACCCCACCTGACAGACATCTAAATGAAACAGCCTTCTTCACGGACATCCCAAATCTAATACCCCACCTGACAGACATCTAAATGAAACAGCTTCGGTACGGACATCCCAAATCTAATACCCCCCACAGCATCTAAATATTTTTTTCTTTTTTCAACCCAGTCCCCATTACAAAAACCCTTGGTTTTAAAATATTTTCTGTCCTTTTCCCTTAAAAAGGGGCCCCAAAATTTTCGTTGGGTTTATGTAATTTTCAGCCCGTTTTTTTTTACCTTAAAGGTGCTTTTACCATAGCTTTTCTTGTTTTAAATAACGGAAAAACAGCGGCAACCTTTAACCTTCTTGTCACTACGACAGAACCAAGGAAAAAAGGGAAAAACCCCGCTCAAGAGACAGGCCCTAATTTAGAACAGAAGAAGAAACAATGTAAACAGAACACCCGTTCTTTCTGATGGGGCAAAACGTAGTACTGTGGCAATGTTCGGGCCAACCCCGCTTCTGAAGCAAGTTACTGTCTGTTGGCTTTCGGTCGCTTTAAGTCTCGGAAAGCCGGAACGCGAGCATGAGCCTGACGTTGGTGTGAAGAGTCGTGACGCGACAGACGTTATCGAGGGTCACATTTGTGTGAAGAGAGCGTGACGCGACAGACGTTAGTAATCGAGGGTCACATTTGTGTCAAGAGAGCGTGACACGACAGTTGTTAGTAACTGAGGGTCACGTTGGTGTGAAGAGCGTGACGCGACAGATGTCAGTAACAGAGGGTCACATTTGTGTGAAGAGAACGTGACGCGACAGATGTTAGTAAGAATAGAGGCTGACGTTTGTGTGAAGAGAGGGTGATGCAACAGGTGTTAGTAAGAATAGAGGCTGACGTTTCTGTGAAGATAGGTAGGTAGGTAGTGTTGCTTAATGTCCTCAGATGTCAGTTGACATATTAGGGACAAGCTGAGACCAATGCCGAAGCATGGTTCAATATAGGTTTACGTCCACGGAAACCAGAAGGCTCGTTAGGATGGACAGCCCAGGACGGACACCTCGACTCTCACACAGCTCCTGAACTATGTCTGTGAAGAGAGCGTGACGCGTCAGATATTTGTAAGACTAAATTAAGGTGCGGTCAGGAAGACAGATGTTTGTAAGACTAAATTAAGGTGCGGTCAGGCAGACAGAAGGTCACAGGAAGATAGACAGACCGATAGGACGAAGCCTTCGATCTGGCCAAGACCCAGACAACCACTAAAAGGTTTTAATTGCCCGTCTGGGTTTCCTTTAAGAAGGGAACAGTTACATCCGCTTGTCAATGCAATCTGGAGACACAAACTATTATCCTCCTTTCTACGGTGGCGTCAAAAATAGTCAAGGTGTGTGTGTGTGGGTGGGGGGGGGGGGGGGGAGAGAGAGGTGCGTGCGTGCGTGCATGTGTGTGTGTGTGTGTGTGTGTGTGTGTGTGTGTGTGTGTGTGTGAGAGAGAGAGAGAGAGAGAGAGAGAGAGAGGAGAGAGAGAGAGAGAGAGAGAGACAGAGACAGAGACAGAGACAGAGACAGAGACAGACAGAGACAATGAGAGAGAACGCTGAATGTTTTATTGACTAGGCCTTGCGCCCATTTCAATAGAGCTTTGCACATAATGAATGAAAATTTATATAAAGCGCATAAACGTTAACTGTAGAAATATATACGGAGTTTTTTCTTTAATTCGGTATTGATGGCAATGTACACCATTTCACACGCACACCAGCGCGAACGCACATCACACACAATGGCAGCGATGTCCTGCCTAGGTAAAGAAGAGAGTCTTCAAAGAAGCCCTAAAAGACTGAATGGAGTCCTTCTCCTTGATGCTCTTGGGGAGGGAGCGACATACCTGAAAGCTCGCTGGCCGTACCGCTTTGTCTTAGCATCCCTGGGCCCGGGAACACCAAGGCGAGAAGGGGTTTGTCTATGGAGAAGATCAGAGAGGTAGTGGGAGTACTTCCAGAACGGACCGGAATGAGGCAGAGGAATTTTGTGGCAGATCCGTTTCTGAACGGGAAGCCAATGAAGTCACCAAAGGGTGTGACATGATCTATTATTTTACATTTCATTACAATTCTTGCAGCAGGATTTTGCAGTGCCTGTTGACTCTAATCTGCTTTTCGGGCAGTCCCGACAGAAGGCCATTACAGTAGCTAAGCTTTGACACAATCACGTGACATGTTAGAGTCTAGAAGGTGCATA
Source organism: Alviniconcha marisindica (assembly GCA_018857735.1). Lineage (NCBI taxonomy): Eukaryota > Metazoa > Mollusca > Gastropoda > Provannidae > Alviniconcha > Alviniconcha marisindica. Next base: position 1,617,291 of record JABMCL010001074.1, on the reverse strand, counting down.
TACAGACATGCATGCACACAAACAAGCACACGTATAGACGTACGTACGGTAATAGACTAGGCGGGGTTATTTAAGCATTTTGAACGGTAAACGCTTTCACGCTGTACGCAGCAAGACGTAACAGAAGAACATGACTCGTAGCGAGCAGGAGCGCCAACGTGAAGCCGGAAGGGCTGTTCAAGTACTTCTTGGGTGTTGCTCTCTCATTTCCGCCTGTTTCGGACACACGCCAATGAAATGAACTTCAGTTTCTGATCGCTTTCACGAAAAGGGCCAATTAATCAACAGATGTAACCTCTCTACGACAGTGTAGTTTGTGTGTGCTTAGTGGTCACACACCGAGTCTTAATCAGATCCAGAAGTTCTCGCTGTAATCTGCTTTAGTTTATTTAGGTACGGTGCCAAGGACTAGGCGACTTAAAGGTGCTGTAAACGGTAAATCGTTTTTTGGTTCTTGAACTGTTAACCTAAACTGGTCTGTACAAGGACAGTACTCTTCATAGTTCAGGAGCTGTGTGAGAGTCGAGGTGGCCGTCCTGGGCTGTCCGTCCTAACGAGCCTTCTGGTTTCCGTGGACGTAAACAATTATTGAACCGTGCTTCGGCATTGGTCACAACTTGTCCCTAATATGTCAACTGACATCTGAGGACATTAAGCATCACTTCACCACCACCACCACAGTACTCTTTCCTCGAATTCCTTTAGAAATGCCCTTTTGGCTCCGACGCCCTGATTTACCCAAACATCACCGAAGTCGTACTTGCACAACGCATAGCAAACAGAGGATGCACAGATCCTCGTTCCTGGGCATGCAGATGCAACAGCATCTGTTCAGCTTTGATTGGTAGACGGCATGGCGACATTTTCAAGATACGTAACCAATATTTCATACCTTTAACATAAATATTTACAAATAGCAGGTACGGACCAGTCTCGCCACGGACCGTCAGATCTGGAGTCCGTTGACTTGTGGCAGCTGCGCACTGTGGAGAAATCCTGTATTGCTGTCTCAGTCAGTGTTTGACACTATGCAATGGCTTCGCGTGGCTTTGGTGATGTCAGATACGTGTCACTTCCATTCACAGGATTTACACAGATCGCAAGAGTGTGAATGATTTAATTGCTTTTGTGTCCCTCGTGAAATGTCAATGTCACGCTTAATGCTACTGTATAATGTTTCTAGTGGACACACAGGTTTATATATAATACAGAGAGAGAGAGGTGGGTGTGGGGAACAGCACGCGCGCGAACGTGCATGTGTTTGACAGAGAAAGCGTGCGTGCGTGTGCGTATCTCTCCCCCCCCCCCCCCCCATCTCTCTCTCTCCCCTCTTTCTCTATCCTCCCCCTGCCCCCGTCTCTCTCCTCTCTCTTTCACCCCCCCCCCCCCCCCCCGTCTCTCTCTCCCCCTCTTTTCTATCCTTCCCCCCCCCCCCCGGTCACTCCCCCTCCTCTTCCCCCCCCCCCCGTCCTCTCTCTCCCTCTCTTCTCTATCCCCCCCCCCCCCCTCTCTCTCCTCCTCTCCCTCCCCCCCCCTCTCCCCCTCTCTTCTCTCTCTCCTCACCCCCCCACCCCGTCTCTCTCCTCTCTCTTTCACACCCCCCCCCCCCTCTCTCTCTCTCCCCCTCTCTTTCTCTATCCTCCCCCCCCCCCCGTCTCTCTCTCTCCTCCCTCTTTCTCTATCCTCCCCCCCCCCCCCCCCCCCCGTTCGTCCTCTCTCTACTCTCTCCCCCTCTCTTTCTCTATCCTCCCCCCCCCCCCCCCCCCGTTTCTCTCTCCCCCCAAAATTCTCTCTCCCCCCCCCCCCCCTCTCTCTCATTCCCCCTCCCCCCCCTCTCTCTCTCCTCCCCCCCCCCCCCCTCCCCTTCCCCTTCTTTCATCCCCCCCCCCCCGTTTCTCTCTCCCCTCTCTTCCCCCCTCCCCCCCCCGTTCTCTCTCTCTCTCCCCTCTCTTTCTCTATCCTCCCCCCCCCCCCTCTTCTCTCTCTCCTCTCTTCTCTATCCTCCCCCCCCCCTCCCCCCCCGTCTCTCTCTCCCTCTCTTTCTCTATCCTCCCCCCCCCCCCGTCTCTCTCTCTCCCCTCTCTTTCTCTATCCTCCCCCCCCCCCCGTCTCTCTCCTCTTCTCTATCCCCCCCCCCCCCCGTCTCTCTCTCTCCCCCTCTTTCTCTATCCTCCCCCCCCCGTCTCTCTCTCTCTCTCCTTCCTCCCCCCCCCCCCCCGTCTCTCTCTCCCCTCTTCTCTTCCTCCCCCCCCCCCCTCTCTCTCTCCCCTCTTTCTCTATCCTCCCCCCCCCTCCTCTCTTCCCCTCTTTTCTATCCTCCCCCAACCCGTCTCCCTCCCCTCTTCTCTCTCTCCCCCCGCCCCCCGTTTTCTCTCTCCCTCTCTTCTCATCTCCCCCCCCCCCCCCCCCGTCTCTCTCTCTTCCTCCACCCCCCCCTCCCTCTCTCTCCTCCCCTCCTTTTATCTCCTCCCCCCCGTCTCTCTCCCCTCTCTTTCTCTGCCCCCCCTCCCCCGTCTCTCCCCCTCTTTCTCTCTGTCCTCCCCCCCCCCCCCCCCCCCCGTCTCTTTCCCCTCTCTTTCTCTGCCTCCCCCCCCCCCCCCGTCTCTTTCCCTCTCTTTCTCTATCCCCCCCCCCCGCTCCTCTCTCCCTCTCTCTCTCCCCCCCCTTCTCTCTCTCTCCCCTCTCTTCTCTCTCTCCTCTCTCCTCCCCCTCTTCTCGTCCCCCCCCCCCCCCCCGTCTCTCTCTCTCTCTCCCCCTCTTTCTCATCCTCTCTCTGACAGCTGTGCGCTTTGCTGTTGCAGAGAGTGGCCCGGGTGCAGCACCAACACCATCATCAGGCGATGGTGAGTTCTTACACCCACACACCCAACCCCAAACTCTAAGCACTGGTTTACGATATCCTTCCTTCAACCACTGCCGTATTTAGTTACGCCATAGGGTCCAGAAAACTGTCCGCTAACGAGCAGTTTTTTGTTGGTGCTCAAACAGTAGTAAGTTTGTTACAAACAACTCAAATAAAACAAGGCGTGTCATTTATAGCCGCCACAAAGTTGACACCAGCACAAATAAAACCACGATCGTTTGAATCGAGACGGAACTCTTCTTTTTACCCGGTGTGGATGCGTCTCATGTTTACGTGCGTGCTTTAGCGCTAGGTTGCTTCTACAGTCATATTAGCACCCGAACCTTTCGGAGGGCGCTGACCGCGTCACACACCTCGCATCCCTCACACCTCACAATTTCTCACACTTCTCACATCCCCGAGTCCGACGCTCCGCCACTGAGCTACCCCCGCTCCCCATAACACATTAACTCTATTAATCTGACAGAACACTCCACTCACCAAGGTGTCTCGCAATGATGGGTGAAGTTTGGGTCCATAAACAAAGTATGTCTGAACAAGTAAGAAATTTGGGTCCATAAACAAAGTATGTCTCAACAAGCAAGAAGTGTGGGTCCATAAACAAAGTATGTCTCAACAAGCAAGAAGTGTGGGTCCATAAACAAAGTATGTCTGAACAAGAAAGTATGTCTGAACAAGCAAGAAGTTTGGGACCATAAACATAGTATGTCTGAACAAGTAAGAAGTCTGGGACCATAAACAAAGTATGTCTCAACAAGCAAGAAGTCTGGGACCATAAACAAAGTATGTCTCAACAAGCAAGAAGTTTGGGTCCATAAATAATGTCTGAACAAGCGAGAAGTTTGGGTTCATAAATAAAGTATGTCTGAACAAGCAAGAAGTCGGGGTCCATAAACAAAGTATGTCTGAAAAAGCAAGAAAAGCACAATTTTAGGTCACGCTTAGCAGCCATTGCTGAAACTGTTTTTACTGAGAGGATCAGTGTGCACACACACTGTGCCGGCTACCAAAAAGGAGACAAAGAAACAAAGTCACCTGAACTGCAGCTCTTTACGCTTGGCGCCTCCTTAGAAGGCCAGAAATACCGTCATTACCCAACTGAAAATAGGTATTAAAGAAATTAGCCGTCTCAGATTTGGCCAAAAATAATAATATATTTAAATGATTTTATTGTTGTTTGAGTTACGATTTGTCTGTTGCATTATTTTTCATCTGACGGCTAATTTTACCAAAAGATTACCTATCATTATGAGCTTGGGGTAAAATCCAGTAGATCACCCCTTTTCTCGTGGACAACTCCCCCCCCCCCCTCCCCCCCCCCCCCCCCCCCCAACTCCGAACTCGCCCTGATATAACCGCACTGGTTGACTGGGCGTAAAACACCAATTTACTTACTTATTTAATCCCCCCTAGAACGCTACAATACGTCATCAAAAGTTCACTCCACAGAAACAAAAACAGTCCGTGACAATCCTGATTGCAATCCACGCACGCATTTCTTCCGTGATCTGTACGCAAAATTGACCCACAGTTGCCTTGTCTTCTATCCGTGACGTCAAAGAAATTCTGGTGACGTCAAAATGAAGCGCGCGAAAAGAGCGCACAACGTGGCAGGCCCACAGACGCTGAATATTCAATATCTGTGGGGAGGCCTAATGAGCTCATAAAACAAGTCTTAGTGATGGTGCCCCGAAAGGTCACCTCATAAAATCGACATAAAATCAAAAACACACAAGGGAGTTAATTAGCGCTCCATAAAACGTCACACAAACACAACAAACACAACAATAAAGACCTGACTCGCCTACGGAAACGCTCACCTGGCATGCGAATAAATACAAAGTACATAAACTCTACCTGAGGTACATCCTCAAGTACAGCATCCATCCGATGTAAAGCCAATGGCACGTTCAATCGCAAAAACGTTTACTGTAGATCACATTCTTCTAAACTGCTCCAAGCACACAAGACGTTTAGCCTGCCAAGTTAAAAAAATCTCCACTGACCCCAAGCGAAAGATCAAAGCTCAGCAGGCAGCACAAAGCAAATGGAAGGAAACTCGAACTGTAATCACGTCAGGTTTCATCTTTCACCAACCCACTGATCAAAGGTTAAATGGAGACCTGCAATGGCACTCACACGGCAACCGCGGGAGACTGATGTTATTTATTTTTTCCCTTTCATTTTGGTTCAGGTCTTTTCACGTAAGTGATATTAGACTATCTTACGATGGTCAAGATAACACCGCATGTCGAGGCGCGGGGATAGCTCAGTGGTAGAGCGACGGACTCGTGACCGAAAGGTCCCGGGTTCGAGTCCCGGCAGGAGCGGCAAGAGAATTTTCTTCTCCAGGGTCAGCTTTCTGTATTGACTCTTATTTCGGTATCCGTTCCACCCCCCGTGTTACAGCACGTAAAAGACCCCGGTCATTCTGCCAAAAGTGCAGGTGACAGGTTGCAACTAAACACATACACTCTCGGTATGTGGCTGTGTCCTTGTAAACTGGTGCATGGTTGTATGGTGTACACAGAACTTGAGCCGAGACGGCAGCAGTTTCACGTGGCACCAGCCATATAACAACTAAGCAGCGCTGTAACCACTTCAGTGGTTATTCAAACTACGCTGTGTAAAGCTACAGTCACTCATTCAAAGCCCCATACGACTACAGCGCAGTGGGTGTGCTCGGAAGGAAAGAACAGCGCTATAGTTACCACTGTGAAGCGCTTAGGGCTCATCTCGTGATGAGGAGTTCAACAAGTGTTAAGTAATTAAATCCCCGTCTCCTCCCACGTTCCTTACATTTTTCAATTGACTCGTGCTCTGTGTGTGTGTGTATATATATATATATGTGTGTGTGTGTGTGTGTGTGTGTGTGTGTGTGTGTGTGTGTGTGTGTGTGTGTGTGTGTGTATGTGTGTGTGTGTGTGTGTGTGTGTGTGTGTGTGTGTGTGTGTGTGTGTGTGTGCGTGCGTGCGTGCGTGCGTGCGTGCGTGCGTGTGTACGTGCGTGCGTGCGTACACCCACTAACCTAAAAACACTGTTTTTGTTTTTACACTTCAGTGCCTGGTACCGTGTATAAACCCTCGCAACTGACGAGTTAACCTTTGCTTTATTCTTTTTCTACTTCCTTCTTTTTAATTAAGAGTGACCTTTCTGAACAGACCCCCCCCCCCCCCCCCCCCCACCACCACCTTTTTAACTGGGAGAAACAAGATACTTAGGTAGTTACACTCCTGGCTCGCGAAGCGTAAAGCTAGGAAGAGTCTAACACCCAACACGGAAGGGACGAAAGGATGGAAAACACTTTATGAAATGACCAGTAAAGGTCTATCCACTGTTCGTGACACAGCAGCATGGTAAACATTTGATCAAATGACCAGTAAAGGTCTATCCACTGTTCGCGACACAGCAGCATGGTAAAATTTGATCAAAGACCAGTAAAGTCTATCCACTGTTCGTGACACAGCACATGGAAACATTTATCAAATGACCAGTAAAGGTTATCCACTGTTCGGACACAGCAGCATGGTAAACATTTGATCAAATGACCAGTAAAGGTCTATCCACTGTTCGTGACACAGCAGCATGGTAAACATTTGATCAAATGACCAGTAAAGGTCTTATCCACTGTTCGTGACACAGCAGCATGGTAAATATTTGATCAAATGACCAGTAAAGATCTGATCCACTGTTCGTGACACAGCAGTATGGTAAACATTTGATCAAATGACCAGTAAAGATATTATCCACTGTTCGTGACACAGCAGCATGGTAAACATTTGATCAAGTGACCAGTAAAGGTCTTATCCACTGTTCGTGACACAGCAGCATGGTAAACATTTGATCAAGTGACCAGTAAAGGTCTTATCCACTGTTCGTGACACAGCAGCATGGTAAACATTTGATCAAATGACCAGTAAAGGTCTTATCCACTGTTCGTGACACAGGAGGATGTAAAACAATTGATTACATGGCCGGTAAAAGGGCGACGCACTGCTGGTGTCAAAAGAGGCGTTGTGTCTGCGAGGACTGCGGCAAAGGAAGTGGTACTGAATGGGGAAGGCAGAGCTGGCTGCGTGCACAGCACACTGTCTTCACTCCATACCTCACAGCACACGTACCGACTGAAACGGAAGACTACCACCACCCCCTACCCCCACACCTCTTGGGGGTACTCACTGTCCCGGGGGTACTCACTGTCCCGGGGGTACACGCTGTCCCGGGGGTACACCGCCCCGGGTACCAAGTCCCGGGGTACTCACTGTCCCGGGGGTACACGCTGTCCCGGGGTACTCACTGTCCCGGGGTACCACTGTCCCGGGGTACACGCTGTCCCGGGGTACTCACTGTCCCGGGGGTACACGCGTGTCCCGGGGTACTCACTGTCCCGGGGGTACCACTGTCCCGGGGTACTCACTGTCCCGGGGT
>JABMCL010001074.1:1380000-1605000 GCA_018857735.1 Alviniconcha marisindica | reverse complement strand
CCGACAGACATCCTGCACACAGCCCTCCGCTGACCGCAACAAACAACACCTAGCTGTTGCCACTGCTCACGGCCGACCTTACGTCGGGCAGGTGCGGCTGTGTGTGTGTGTGTGTGTGCTTGCACGCTTTTTTGGCGGGGGGAAGGGGGGTTGGGGGGGGGTTGCTTTTGGTCAACGTGACCCTGCAGCGTCAAGCACAACGTCCCGTCTGCAGCACGTGCAGTGAGGGTCCGAGAGGTTAGGCCAGCAATCCGTACTGTGCATCTCCTTTGTCTCTATAGTCCCGTTCTTGCAGCGACAGCAGAATGCAAACATCACTTCCACACAGAAAAACAAAGGCCACATAGAAACAGATTTGTTTCCAGTCACGTACACTATGAAACTGTATGAAATGAAACAAAACTTGGACAAATACACAGATCTACAACCACAAAATAACACACACACACACACACACACACACACACACACACACACACACACACACACACACACACACACACCAAATGTAACATGATGTACAATAAATACAGACTACACCAAACTCTACAGTGGCTTCAGTTTAAACCCACAACAGCAAAAACCATGAAGTCCCCATCCCAAGGGAAGCTGATCATCCACAGATAATTTGGTATTGGTAGACAGCATGTAACAACATTTGAAGAATTTGTTCTGTACTTGTCTTTTGTTGCCTTTTCTTTCAAATAAACGTTTTCATCAAAATGCGTGGTACATGATGACATGAAGGATTAACAATAAGGCTGTGTGTGTGTGTGTGTGTGTGTGTGTGTGTGTGTGTGTGTGTGTGTGTGTGTGTGTTGTGTGTGTGTGTGTGTGTGTGTGTGCGTGCATGCGTGTGTGCGTGCGTGTGCACACAAATATATGTTTGTGGGTGTGGGTGTTTGTATCTGTGTATAAATTAGAATTGCCATCCTAACTTGGATGGAGAGGAGAAAATAGCATTTCTGCATGTAGACAACAAACAATTCTTGGTGCACCACAAAACAAAACACAGGACCCAGGCAGGCCGATGGAAAATAACACTACACAAAAAAACACCCCTGAGCTTTGTTATAAGGAGCATAATGATTTTTTTAAAATATAAAATATAAAATAAAAGACAAATTACAAAAAAAACAAGAGCAGTATCCATGCACGTGTACTGACCAGAAGAACTGGACAACAGCAGACACAGTTCATTGATTCAAACATGCCAGCTCTCACCAGTGATTCCAACACGCCAGCACTCACCACCACAAGCACAGCTAACAGAACAGGAGGCACAAGAAGACAGAACCTTGGTTGGAAGAAGCTGAGTGAGCTACAGCAGCATACAAACCAACAGACAAAGACTGTATTGATACACCACTGACCCTAAGAGAGCGGTCGTATGAGGCGCTGAAGACTTTGGTTCCTGAGGCCGTCTGCAGGGCGGACAGAGCGTAGACTGTTCCCGAGTGACCCATCAGTGTGGACAGCTGCTTGTATGTACCCTGTTCCCACACCTGGCACAACAAGACAACCCCTCAGCACCTTATCACACACACACACTTACAGTTGTACACGACAACACAACACAGTCCCTCAATGCCATACCACACATACCCACTTACAGTTGTACATGACAACACAACACAGCCCCTCAACACTGTATCACACATACCCACTTACAGCTGTACATGACAACACAACACAGCCCCTCAACACTGTATCACACATATATCACACATACCCACTTACAGCTGTACATGACAACACAACACAGTCCCTCAATACTATACATGACAGCACAACACAGCCCCTCAATACTATATATGACAGCACAACACAGTCCCTCAATACTATACATGACAGCACAACACAGCCTCTCAATACTATACATGACAGCACAACACAGTCCCTCAATACTATACATGACAGCACAACACAGTCCTCAATACTATACATGACAACACAACACAGCCCCTCAATACTATACATGACAGCACAACACAGTCCCTCAATACTATACATGACAGCACAACACAGTCCCTCAATACTATACATGACAGCACAACACAGTCCTTCAATACTATACATGACAGCACAACACAGTCCTTCAATACTATACATGACAGCACCACCTCAATACTATACATGACAGCCAACACAGTCCTTCAATACTATACATGACAGCACAACACAGTCCCTCAATACTATACATGACAGCACAACACAGTCCCTCAATACTATACATGACAGCACAACACAGTCCCTCAATACTATACATGACAGCACAACACAGTCCCTCAATACTATACATGACAGCACAACACAGTCCCTCAATACTATACATGACAGCACAACACAGCCCCTCAATACTATACATGACAACACAACACAGTCCCTCAATACTATACATGACAGCACAACACAGTCCCTCAATACTATACATGACAGCACAACACAGCCCCTCAACACCATATCACACATAACCACTTACAGCTGTACATGACAACACAACACAGTCCCTCAACACCGTATCACACATACTCACTACAGTTGTACATGAAACAACAGAACAACCTGTTAACACCGCATAACACAAACAAGGACTATACATGAAACAGTGTCTGGGTGGTCCTCAGACAGTGTTGATGTGCTGAATGCAGTGTTCTAGGTGGTCCTCAGACAATGTTGATGTGCTGAAAACAGTGTTTGGGTGGTCCTCAGACAGTGTTGATGTGCTGAACATCCAACAATGTTTGTCTGAAGCAGTGTTGGGTGGTCCTCAGACAATGTTGATGTGTGACAGGGGGGAACAACAGTGTTTGGGTGTCCTCAGACAATGTTGATGTGTTGAATGCAGTGTTTGGGTGGTCCTCAGACAATGTTGTGTGAACCGTGTTGGGGCTAGAAAAGGGCGCAGTGTTTGGGTGGTCCTCAGACAATGTTGATGTGCTGAAAGGGGGCCGACAGTTGATGTGTGAACAGTGTTTGGGTGGTCCTCAGACAATGTTGATGTGCTGAAACAGTGTTTGGGTGGTCCTCAGACAATGTTGATGTGTTGAACACAGTGTTTGGGTGGTCCTCAGACAATGTTGATGTGTTGAAGCAGTGTTTGGGTGGTCCTCAGACAATGTTGATGTGTTGAAGCAGTGTTTGGGTGGTCCTCAGACAATGTTGATGTGCTGAACGCAGTGTTTGGGTGGTCCTCAGACAATGTTGATGTGTTGAATGCAGTGTTTGGGTGGTCCTCAGACAATGTTGATGTGCTGAACACAGTGTTTGGGTGGTCCTCAGACAATGTTGATGTGCTGAACACAGTGTTTGGGTGGTCCTCAGACAATGTTGATGTGTTGAACACAGTGTTTGGGTGGTCCTCAGACAATGTTGATGTGTTGAATGCAGTGTTTGGGTGGTCCTCAGACAATGTTGATGTGTTGAATGCAGTGTTTGGGTGGTCCTCAGACAATGTTGATGTGTTGAATGCAGTGTTTGGGTGGTCCTCAGACAATGTTGATGTGTTGAATGCAGTGTTTGGGTGGTCCTCAGACAATGTTGATGTGCTGAACACAGTGTTTGGGTGGTCCTCAGACAATGTTGATGTGTTGAATGCAGTGTTTGGGTGGTCCTCAGACAATGTTGATGTGCTGAACAGTGTTTGGGTGGTCCTCAGACAATGTTGATGTGCTGAACACAGTGTTTGGGTGGTCCTCAGACAATGTTGATGTGCTGAATGCAATAGAAAGGGTACAGTGATGGTGAAGCAGATACTCACATAAATGCAGTTTTCATAATATGCTCACATAAATGCTGTCTCCATTACACGCTCACATAAACGCAGTTTTGAAAAGGGCCACACAAAATGTGGTGCTGGGGGGCGATGACGATGATGAAGCAGACACTCACATGAATGCAGTTTTCATAAGACACTCACATGAATGCAGTTTTCATAAATGCAGTTTTCATAAGACACTCACATGAATGCAGTTTTTGTAAGACACTGACATGAAAAGCAGTTTTCATAAGACACTCACATGAATGCAAAGTTTGTAAGACACTCACATGAATGCAGTTTACATATGACACTCACGTGAATGCAGTTTTCATAAGTGCCACACAAGATGTGGTGCTGGGTGATGGTGATGCTGTAGACGCTGCCGCCAGAGGTCTCCAGATTGCGCACACACTCCAGGCTATTCAGATCCCACATCTGTAGAGGGGCCAAAAGCAAGCAGTCATTCAAGCATTTCCTCAATTTCTCCTGTTATACATGCACAGGGGCTTTCACAAACTGTGGCCTCACTCTTTCCACTACTATCAACACTATCCGGAAAAAATCCAGCAAATCAACACTTGTAATTCTTCAGACAGCTATGGAGTCAAGCTTTACCCAGACACCTTCCTTCACATCAGATCTCTATGCCCACTGACACTAGCAAGCTTCACCCAGACACCTACCTTCATATTAGATCTCTATGCCCACTGATACTATGGAGTCAAGCTTCACCCTAGACACCTTCCTTCACATCAGATCTCTATGCCCACTGATACTGTGGAGTCAAGCTTCACCCAGACACCTTCCTTCACATCAGATCTCTATGCCCACTGATACTGTGGAGTCAAGCTTCACCCAGACACCTTCCTTCACATCAGATCTCTATGCCCACTGATACTGTGGAGTCAAGCTTCACCCAGACACCTCCCTTCACATCAGATCTCTATGCCCACTGATACTATGGAGTCAAGCTTCACCTGGACACCTTCCTTCACATCAGATCTCTATGCCCACTGATACTATGGAGCCAAGCTTCACCCAGACACCTCCCTTCACATCAGATCTCTATGCCCACTGATACTATGGAGTCAAGCTTCACCCGGACACCTTCCTTCACATCAGATCTCTATGCCCACTGATACTATGGAGTCAAGCTTCACCTGGACACCTTCCTTCACATCAGATCTCCATGCCCACTGATACTATGGAGTCACGCTTCACCTGGACACCTTCCTTCACATCAGATCTCTATGCCCACTGATACTATGAAGTCAAGCTTCACCTGGACACCTTGCTTCACATCAAATCTCCATGCACACTGATACTATGGAGTCAAGCTTCACCAAGACACCTTCATTCACATCAGATCTCCATGCCCACTGATACTATGGAGTCAAGCTTCACCCAGACACCTTGCTTCACATTAGATCTCCAAGCCCACTGATACTCTGGAGTCAAGCTTCACCTGGACACCTTGCTTCACATCAGATCTCCATGCCCACTGATACTATGGAGTCAAGCTTCACCCAGACACCTTGCTTCACATTAGATCTCCATGCACACTGATGCCTCTGTGCAGCTCACTTTCTTCCGACAGTGCGACTCCCTGGAGCATCTCAAACTTTCAAATTCAAGACAGGCACTGGTGGAATTTCTTAGAAGCATGGTGAAAATCATAGTCTTGCTTAAATACATCAACACCAGTGTGGTCTGCATTGCATCAGCATGCTACAGTGTACTGCATGTAACACACGCCTGCAGCATGCTACAGTGTACTGCATGTAACACACGCCTGCAGCATGCTACAGTGTACTGCATGTAACACACGCCTGCAGCATGCTACAGTGTACTGCATGTAACACATGCCTGCAGCATGCTACAGTGTACTGCATGTAACACACCCTGCAGCATGCTCAGGACTCAGGAGACCTTTGTGTCTATGTGCGTACAGCTGCAGACAAACACAAACACAATCAGATTAGAAGTGCGATGTGAAGATGAGCGTCCTGCAGTGTGCACCGACCTTGATGGTTTGATAGGAGCCGCTGAAGAGATAGTCCTGAGTGGCTGCCAGCGCACGCACCCAGTGGTTGAGTCCTGTCAGCTCCTTCTTCAGCTCGTACGTGTACACATCCCACACCTGGGGTACAAAGACACACCTCAGCTCTATGTGTACACATATCACACTCGGGGCACAAAGACACACCTCACCTCTATGTGTACACATCCCACATCTGGGGTACAAAGCTCACCCAGCCCTTGTGTCACATAGTCAGCCCCTGAGGGAGCAAAGACTCACCCAGACACCCCACATGACCATGCCCACGACCTGGGAGTACAAGCTCACCCAGCCTTGTGTACACAGATCCAGCCCAGGGATACAGGAGAGACGGACACCTTCGCTTACTGACCTATGCCCACGACCTGGGGCCAAGCTCACCTGCAGCCCTTCATGTAATCCATGCCCACGACTTGGGTCAAGAGGACACCTCCTCAGCTCGATGTTAGCCCATGATACATGGGTCAAGAGACACCTCCTAAAGCTCTATGTGAACATGGAGTCAGCACCTGGGGCCCCCAAAGACCAGCCCAGTCTATGGGTGTACGGACATCCCACACTCTAGGCGGAGCAAGAGACACCTTCTCACAGCTCTATGTGAACATGGAGTCAAGTTACCTGGGGCACAAAGACCATGCCAGTCTATGGGTCAGCTTACAGCACCTGGCTCACAAAGACCCACCCCTGCTATGGGTCAGCTTACAGCACCTTGTTCACATAGACCAGCACACTATGCCTTGTGAGCCATTCTTCCGGGGCGACAAAACGGAGCATCTCAGCTTTAGTGTCAAGACCGGCACTGGGGACAGAAGAGGGAATCTAGTCTTGTGTAAATATCACACCGTGGGTCAGCATGACAGCATGCTACAGTGTACTGCATGTAACACCCACGCCTGGGCACAGAGAGACACAGCTCAGCTGCTAGTGTACCTCACACGCTGAGGCACAGTGACGCAGACACACGCTGCAGCATGCCAGACTCAGGGACTTTGTGTCATGGCGTACACTGGGAACAAAACAACCTCAGTAGTCATGTGTACACATGCATGTGCACCACCTGATGGTTTGATAGGAGCCGCTGAAGAGATAGTCCTGAGTGGCTCAGGCACTCACCCTGGGGCACAAAGCCACCTCAGCTCTAGTGTACACATCCCACACCTGGGGTACAAAGACACACCTCAGCTCTATGTGTACACATATCACACCTGGGGTACAAAGACACACCTCAGCTCTATGTGTACACATATCACACCTGGGGCACAAAGACACACCTCAGCTCTATGTGTACACATCCCACACCTGGGGCACAAAGACACACCTCAGCTCTATGTGTACACATATCACACCTGGGGCACAAAGACACACCTCAGCTCTATGTGTACACATATCACACCTGGGGCACAAAGACACACTCAGCTCTATGTGTACACATATCACACCTGGGGCACAAAGACACACCTCAGCTCTATGTGTACACATACACCTGGGGCACAAAGACACATCTCAGCTCTATGTGTACACATATCACCTGGGGCACAAAGACACATCTCAGCTCTATGTGTACACATCCCACACCTGGGGCACAAAGACACATCTCAGCTCTATGTGTACACATATCCTACCTGGGGCACAAAAACACATCTCAGCTCTATGTGTACACATCCCACACCTGGGGCACAAAGACACATCTCAGCTCTATGTGTACACATCCCACACCTGGGGCACAAAGACACATCTCAGCTCTATGTGTACACATATCACACCTGAAGCACAAAGACACACCTCAGCTCTGTGTTCACTCACGCCTGCCACACAACATCAACAGCATCAAAATACCAGCACAACACCAGCAACACAACATCACAATGTTACCACAGAACACAGCCATCAACTGTTATCAACCTCTGCAAATATCATACCGTGTGTGCATGTGTGTGTGAGTGTGGTGTGTGTGTGCACATGTGCATGTGTGTGGTGTGCATGCGTACATGCCTGTGAATGTGCATGTGTGTGTGTGTGGTGTGCATGCGTACATGCCTGTGAATGTGCATGTGTGTGTGCGCTCATCTGTTCCACAGATTTATGATTTGCTACTGTAGGTACCTAGTGCTGTTACGGGCCTCAACAGGCTGGGCACATCGTGAACATAGTTTGCTGCCATCATTATTATTGCAGGTGTCTGTGCTGACCTACCCTGACCACTTTGAGTGACCCGCTGAACAGCATGTTCTTGGCAGCCACCAGGGTGCACACAGGGTTGTCATGGGCCTTGATCACCTGCACGTTCTCGTAGTTGTCCACGTTCCACACCTGATGGCAACACAGGCAATGTTGTCTCTAAAACTTCATTCCGTGACAAAAGCCCTGGCAAACAGAATGTGCTGTGCAAGAAAGAAAAGTGGGTATGCTCTCTTTCTCCTTAAGTAAAATTCAAGAATAGGCTCAAATAGGCTCAACCATAAGACCCAGTCTGTGTTCAATCCAAAGATGGGTGTTTAAATGCACCCACACCCACCAAACACACCCACACACACACAAATACACACACACACACAAATACACACACACACACACACACAAATACACACACACACACACACACACACACACACACACACACACACACACACACACACACACACACACACACACACCACAGAGAAGACACAAGCAGGTGCTTACGATGATGTTGCAGTCCTGAGAGCCACTGAAGAGTTTGTTGCCATAGGTGCACAGGGCCAGGACGATACCTGAGTGACCTTCCAGCGTTCTCTCACACTTGTAGGAGGCCCCCATGTCCCACACCTGCAATCAAAGGACAGGGGACTAGCAGTGACATGCAGCCAGCAAACTGTTGCAGACACACACACATATGATGACCCTTCCACAGTCACTGTGCACTGTGATGAGGTGTAAACATAGGGTCTAGCCTCACTGCCTAAAAACAAAACAATAGTTCTAAACTATGCTCACCAGCATCATTTGTGGTTCTACTGAAATTGTGTAAAATATACAAAACCTGAAACAGAGACAATGGAAACCTCCGCCTCTGAAAGACACAAACAGAAACTTCTACCGCTGAAAGACACAAACAGAAACCTCTACCACTGAAAGACACAAACAGAAATATCTACCTCTCAAAGGCACAGATAATGGAAACACCTACCCTCACGAGGCACAAACAATGGAAACACCTACCTTCTACACGAGGCACAAACAATGGAAACACCTACCCTCACGAGGCACAAACAATGGAAACACCACCCTCACGAGGCACAAACAATGGAAACACCTACCCTCACGAGGCACAGATAATGGAAACACCTACCCTCAGAGGCACAAACAATGGAAACACCTACCCTCACAAAGCACAAACAATGGAAACATCTACCTCTGAAAAGCACCAATGATGGACACATCTACCTTCAAAGCAATTGCTGTTTCAGTTTTTCTATCACCACATTTGTCCCAGGATAACCTATGGAACTAACAGGGTGCTAAAACCATCAAACAGTCAGTCCAACTATACCATTGCACCAGACCACACAACCAGCAATCAATCCTGCCACTGCACCAGACCACTGCACCAGACCACTGCACCAGACCACTGCACCAGACCACTGCACCAGACCACTGCACCAGACCACTGCACCAGACCACTGCACCAGCAAACAATCCTGCCACTGCACCAGACCACTGCACCAGCAAACAATCCTGCCACTGCACCAGACCACGCACCAGCATAAATCCGCCACATCAGACCACACAAAGCAATCTTTTTAAAGTTTCTATCACCCCCAGCCCCAGGATAACCAGATGGAACCAAACCAGGTGCTAAAACCATCAAACAGTCAGTCCAACTTTACACTGCACCAGACCACACAACCAGCAATCAATCGTACCACTCCACCAGACCACACAACCAGCAAACAATCAATCCTACCACTGCACCAGACCACTGAACCAGCAATCAATCCTACCACTCCACCAGACCACACAACCAGCAAACAATCAGTCGTACCACTGCCCCAGACAACACATGACTGTAGACACAGGTGGATAACTCACCTTGATTGTCTTGTCGGAGGAGCCATTGAACAAGTGTGGATAACTCACCTTGATAGTCTTGTCGGAGGAGCCATTGAAGCAAGTGTGGATAACTCACCTTGATAGTCTTGTCGGAGGAGCCACTGAGCAAGTGTGGATAACTCACCTTGATGGTCTTGTCAGAGGAGCCGCTGAACAAGTAGTCTCCCATGGCACACAGACACCACACCGGCCCCTGTTGAATACACAGTGAATACACAGCTTGCTCTGTAGCGATGCCTGGAACCGGTCCATTCATTTGCCTGTGCAGTCTGCCCAGCACCGACTACTGAATGGGCCTTTACTATGTGAGCAGGTAAACATATTCCCAGTGTTTAGACACCCTCTGCTGTAACTCTGCTGTTGGTGAGAGTGCTGGTATATAGTGTTTGGCTTTGTGATTGCTGCATAGTGGTCTCTGTTGCCTTGTGATTGCTGTATGGTGGTCTCTGTTGCCTTGTAATTACTGTATGGTGGTCTCTGTTGCCTTGTGATTGCTGCATAGTGGTCTCTGTTGCCTTGTGATTGCTGCATAGTGGTCTCTGTGGCCTTGTGATTGCTGCATAGTGGTCTCTGTTGCCTTGTGATTGCTGTATGGTGGTCTCTGTTGCCTTGTAATTACTGTATGGTGGTCTCTGTTGCCTTGTGATTGCTGCATAGTGGTCTCTGTTGCCTTGTGATTGCTGCATAGTGGTCTCTGTGGCCTTGTGATTGCTGCATAGTGGTCTCTGTTGCCTTGTGATTGCTGTATGGTGGTCTCTGTTGCCTTGTGATTGATGCAGTGGTCTCTGTTACCTTGTGATTGCTGTATGGTGGTCTCTGTTGCCTTGTGATTGCTGTATGGTGGTCTCTGTTGCCTTGTGATTGCTGTATGGTGGTCTCTGTTGCCTTGTGATTGCTGCATAGTGGTCTCTGTTGCCTTGTGATTGCTGCATAGTGGTCTCTGTTGCCTTTTGATTGCTGCATAGTGGTCTCTGTTGCCTTGTGATTGCTGTATGGTGGTCTCTGTTGCCTTGTGATTGCTGTATGGTGGTCTCTGTTATCTTGTGATTGCTGTTCTATATGCTCAGGGTTTTGAATGTAATGTTAGGCACACACAAAATTTCATTATTATCATTCTTATTTACCTGGTGGCCAACAAAGGTTCCTTTGCATCTGAACATTGAGATGGGATCGTATGCTGGACAGAAAATGAAAACAAACAATATCAGCAAGCAGTCATTCATTCAGCACAGCAGGTACTAAACAACAAACACAGACCACCTGTTGCAACTTGACTAATGTTTGGTCCAAAGGGCTCTTCATCAACATCAAGCCCAACAAACATGCACACGCATGTGCAAACCACCCACCCACCCACCCACACACATGTGCAAACCACCCACCCACACACATGTGCAAACCACCCACCCACCCACACACACATGTGCAAACCACCCACCCACCCACACACACATGTGCAAACCACCCACCCACCCACACATGTGCAAACCACCCACCCACCCACCCACACACATGTGCAAACCACCCACCCACCCACACACACATGTGCAAACCACCCACACACACACATGTGCAAACCACCCACCCACACACACACATGTGCAAACTACCCGCCCACCCACACACACATGAGCACGCGCGCACACACATGCACACACCAGCCTAATTACAGAGACATACAGAACATATGAATGAAAACCCAAACCAAGGAAATACCACCAACCTCCTGCGGTTGTCCCAAGGTCAATGCGGTTGTTTATGCTCGTCAGCTCTTCCTGAAATACAAATGATAAAATGGAACAAAATGCTATTTTTGTTAAAGAGTTACAGAGTTACTGATTCCAAGTCACATAACAAGACAGAGAAAATGCTCAAACAATTCATATTTGTTAGCAAAAACTTTTTTTTTTAATTACAAAAACAAATGGAACAGTCAAAAAGAGCACTGACTCAGCAGAGTAGAGAGGTTTCTAATCTTTTCCCAGTTCACAAACACACAGACACACACACAGACACACACAGACACACAGACACACACACACACACAACACACACACACACACAGACACACACACACACACACACACACACACACACACACACACACACACAACACACACACACACAAAGAAGCCTGAAGGAAAATCTGTGAAGGGTCTGAACAAACTGCTTAAAGAGTTCCTCTCTGATGTTTAATGCTGAGTTAACACTGCAATAGGCCCCGTTAACATTGTCACAGGCCCAGTTAACACTGTTATAGGCCCCGTTAACATTGTCACAGGCCCAGTTAACACTCGTTCAATAGGCCCCGTTAACATTGTCACAGGCCCGAGTTAACACTGTTATAGGCCCCGTTAACATTGTCACAGGCCCAGTTAACACTGTTATAGGCCCCGTTAACATTGTCACAGGCCCAGTTAACACTGCAATAGGCCCCGTTAACATTGTCACAGGCCCAGTTAACACTGCCATAGGCCCAGTTAACATTGCCACAGGCCTGGTTAACACTGCCATAGGCCCCGTTAACATTGTCACAGGCCCAGTTAACACTGCCATAGGCCCAGTTAACACTGCCACAGGCCTGGTTAACACTGCCATAGGCCCCGTTAACATTGTCACAGGCCCAGTTAACACTGCCATAGGCCCAGTTAACATTGTCACAGGCCCAGTTAACACTGCCATAGGCCCAGTTAACATTGTCACAGGCCCAGTCAACACTGCCATAGGCCCAGTTAACATTGTCACAGGCCTGGTTAACACTGCCATAGGCCCCGTTAACATTGTCCAGGCCCAGTTAACACTGCCATAGACCCAGTTAACATTGTCACAGGCCCAGTCAACACTGCCATAGGCCCAGTTAACATTGCCACAGGCCTGGTTAACACTGCCATAGGCCCCATTAACATTGCCACAGGCCCGGTTAACACGGCCACATCATCAAACCATCTACACAGTGTTGTTCTATAGTTTCACATCATAAAACCATCTACACAATGAAGTGCTGTTTTATAGCTTCACATCATCAAACCATCTACATAGTGAAGTGCTGTTTTTAGCTTTACATCATTAAACCATCTACACAGTGAAGTGCTGTTCTATAGCTTCACATCATCAAACCATCTACATAGTGAAGTGCTGTTCTATAGTTTCACATTATCAAATGATCTACACAGTGAAGTGCTGTTCTACCGTTTCACATCGTCAAACCATCTACAAGGGGAAAAAGTATCTGACCAAGAATGCCTTGCTTAGTAATGCAAAGCATGTGTGAAAAACCAGACTCAGAGAGACTGAACACTACTCACACTGACAACGCTGAACTCTCTCCTGTTCTCAATGACCTCATTCATCAGCTTCCCTTGGTTCACCTCCATTTCCACTAAAACACAGAATGGTATCTCTTTGATAAACACCCTGTTATTTCCACTAAAACACAGAATGGTATCTCTTTCATCAACACCCTGTCATTTCCACTAAAACACAGAATGGTATCTCTTTGATAAACACCCTGTCATTTCCACTAAAACACAGAATGGTATCTCTTTCATCAACACCTTGTTATTTCCACTAAAACACAGAATGGTATCTCTTTCATCAACACCTTGTTATTTCCACTAAAACACAGAATGGTATCTCTTTGATAAACACCCTGTCATTTCCACTAAAACACAGAATGGTATCTCTTTCATCAACACTTTGTTATTGCCACTGAAACACAGAATGGTATCTCAGATCATTTCCACTAAAACACAGAAAGATATCTCTTTGGTCATTTCCACTAAAACACAAAATGATATCTCTCATCATTTCCATTGAACCACACAATGTTATCAATGTGAACATCCCCTTGTAATCTCCACTTAAGCCAAAAGGGACAGGAGTACGCAGTCACTGGCCCTAAACTACACAGAACAAAGCAGTTTCCCACCTTCACACAAGCTTCAGGTCAACCAGCTTGTCTAAGTATGGTCCTGCTGACCCCCCTCTGCCTTTACTATTGCTAAGCCCACCCCACTGTTCTCTATTGATAAGCCCCCCCACTGTTGACTACTGCTAACCCCATTTTTCATTATAGCTATGCCACCCCTACAGTTCATTATTGTTAAGCCCCCCCCCCCCCCGTTCACTACTGCTACCCCCCCACCCCAACTGTTCAGTATTGCTAAGCCTCCCGCTTCATTATTACTAAGCCTTCCCCCAACTATTCACTATATCTAAGCCCCCACTCCCCTCCAAGTTCACTATTGCAAAGCCCCCCCCCCCCCCCCCCAAATTCACTGTTGCTAAGCCCCAACCTCCCCTCCCAGTGTTCACTATTGCTAAGCCTCCACCCCACCCGACTGTTCATTATTGCTAAGCCTTCACCCCACCGGACAGTTCACTATTGCTAAGCCTCCACCCCACCTGACTGTTCACTATTGCTAAGCCGCCACCCCACCCGACTGTTCACTATTGCCAAGCCTTCACCCCACCTGACTGTTCACTATTGCCAAGCCTTCACCCCACCTGACTGTTCACTATTGCTAAGCCTCCACCCCACTCGACAGTTCACTATTGCTAAGCCTCCACCCCACCCGACAGTTCACTATTGCTAAGCCTCCACCCCACCCGACAGTTCACTATTGCTAAGCCTCCACCCCACCGGACAGTTCACTATTGCTAAGCCTCCACCCCACCCGACAGTTCACTATTGCTAAGCCTCCACCCCACCCGACAGTTCACTATTGCTAAGCCTCCACCCCACCCGACAGTTCACTATTGCTAAGCCTCCACCCCACCCAACAGTTCACTATTGCTAAGCCTCCACCCCACCCGACAGTTCACTATTGCTAAGCCTCCACCCCACCCGACAGTTCACTATTGCTAAGCCTCCACCCCACCCGACAGTTCACTATTGCTAAGCCTCCACCCCACCGGACAGTTCACTATTGCAAAGCCTCCACCCCACCGGACAGTTCACTATTGCTAAGCCTCCCGCTTCATTATTACTAAGCCTTCCCCCAACTATTCACTATATCTAAGCCCCCACTCCCCTCCAAGTTCACTTCAGCCCCCACTTCACTTGCTAAGCCGCCACCCCACCCGACTGTTCACTATTGCTAAGCCTCCACCCCACCCGACAGTTCACTATTGCTAAGCCTCCACCCCACCCGACAGTTCACTATTGCTAAGCCTCCACCCCACCCAACAGTTCACTATTGCTAAGCCTCCACCCCACCCAACAGTTCACTATTGCTAAGCCTCCACCCCACCCAACAGTTCACTATTGCTAAGCCTCCACCCCACCCAACAGTTCACTATTGCTAAGCCTCCACCCCACCGACAGTTCACTATTGCTAAGCCTCCACCCCACCCAACAGTTCACTATTGCTAAGCCGCCACCCCACCCGACAGTTCACTATTGCTAAGCCTCCACCCCACCCACGTTCACTATTGCTAAGCCGCCACCCCACCCGACAGTTCACTATTGCTAAGCCTCCACCCCACCCGACAGTTCACTATTGCTAAGCCACCACCCCACCGCACAGTTCACTATTTCCACCACTTGCTCCCCACCTAGCTTCATGTCCACACTCTTCTCCAGGCTCTCCAGGCGCTCCGCCACCCCACCGACAGTTCACTATTTCCACCACTTGCTCCCCAGCCTCCCACCTAGCTTCATGTCCACACTCTTCTCCAGGCTCTCCAGGCGCTCCGCCACCCCACCGCACAGTTCACTATTTCCACCACTTGCTCACCAGCCTCCCACCTAGCTTCATGTCCACACTCTTCTCCAGGCTCTCCAGGCGCTCCGCCACCCCACCCAACAGTTCACTATTTCCACCACTTGCTCCCCACCCCACCTAGCTTCATGTCCACACTCTTCTCCAGGCTCTCCAGGCGCTCCGCACCCCACCCAACAGTTCACTATTTCCACCACTTGCTCCCCAGCCTCCCACCTAGCTTCATGTCCACACTCTTCTCCAGGCTCTCCAGGCGCTCCGCCACCCCACCCAACAGTTCACTATTTCCACCACTTGCTCCCCAGCCTCCCACCTAGCTTCATGTCCACACTCTTCTCCAGGCTCTCCAGGCGCTCCGACAGCTTGCCCAGCATGGACCTGAGGAACTCAATCTCCTGGTCCTTCTGGTTCAGCGACAGCTGCAGGTCCACCATCTTCTCGTCCACGCGCTGCAGGAAGTCCTTCATGCCCTCAAACCGACACACCTTCAGGTGCTCCTCCAGATCTTCATGCGTCCCCACAAACTCACAACTGGAACAGGAGACACACCGATGTGGCTAAGACACAAACTCACAACTGGAACAGGAGACACACCGATGTGGCTAAGACACAAACTCACAACTGGAACAGGAGACACACCGATGTGGCTAAGACACAAACTCACAACTGGAACAGGAGACACACCGATGTGGCTAAGACACAAACTCACAACTGGAACAGGAGACACACTGATGTGGCTAAGACACAAACTCACAACTGGAACAGGAAACAGAATTGTGTGATTGAAACAAACAGTGACAACTGGCACAGGAACCAGCAAGGTGGGGCTGAAACAAACACAGGAACCAGCAAGGTGGGGCTGAAACAAACACAGGAACCAGCAAGGTGCGGCTGAAACAAACACAGGAACCAGCAAGGTGGGGCTGAAACAAACACAGGAACCAGCAAGGTGCGGCTGAAACAAACACAGGAACAAGCAAGGTGGGGCTGAAACAAACACAGGAACCAGCAAGGTGGGGCTGAAACAAACACAGGAACCAGCAAGGTGCGGCTGAAACAAACACAGGAACCAGCCAGGTGTGGTTGAAACAAACACAAGAACAGGAACCAGCAAGGTGTGGCTGAAACAAACACAGGAACCAGCCAGGTGTGGTTGAAACAAACACAAGAACAGGAACCAGCAAGGTGTGGATGAAACAGCGTAAACTGGCACAGGAACAAGCAAGGTGCGGCTGAAACAAACACAGGAACCAGCAAGGTGGGGCTGAAACAAACACAGGAACCAGCAAGGTGCGGCTGAAACAAACACAGGAACCAGCAAGGTGGGGCTGAAACAAACACAGGAACCAGCAAGGTGGGGTTGAAACAAACAACCCGCACAGCTTTAGGCACTCCCCAGATCCCTTTCTGTCCCCCAAAGTGATGGGGAGAAAACATAGAAGTAAAAACCAGTCGATCATGGAGTTCTGTCATTTTGAAGCAAAAAACACAACTGCAGGACTAGACTACAACATCAACACACCCAGAGCCGCTCCTTACATCCCCAGACTTTTACAAATGCAACAGAAATCATAACTATTATCAGACTAAAAATACATAAAATGTGAGAGCTATGTTCTTACAAAAAGTATTCTTTTTTTATTTGTAGTTATTAAAATACCTTGCTCCATCCATAATTCAAATATTTCTGATGCACATTTTTCTTCTTCTTTTGTGACATTTTTTTCTTTCTTTGACATGTCTGCAGAATCCATTGAAGAGGGACTAAACAACAACAACAACAACAAAACAAATATGAAGGGTAAAAATTAACTGCAGTGATATTTGTACCAAGATCTTGGAGGTGTGATTAGATGGAAGAAGGAGAACAGCAGAGGGTTACTCAGAATCTGTTGGATGCTCCATTGCGGAAGCCCACAATAAAGCGCCTACATCCCAGCATTGCTATCACACACTCTAACAGCTGCCTTACCTGTACTTTTGATATGGACACCGCACATTGTTGCAGACACGCATGTGGTCTTCAAAGTCCTGAAACAGTTACATTACACTGGCTTTAACTCTGAAAAAGCACGAGTTCTGGGCAGGTGACAGTACAACAGCTTCCGGAATAAAAGATCAGGGTTTGAAGATACTGTTTACTGGAGAGAAAGAAAAAAAATGAGAAAATAGACATCTTCCTCAGAAACTGATCAATGGAAAACCCGACTTCCTTTGGAGCAATCCATATTTCTGACCGGCCCTACAGTCCTGGTTTGGGCAGGTGAAGCTGTTTACAAAATACTTGATTCACCTTGCCAAGTACTCTCAAAGTGTACAATTTCCCACTGATGTTCAGTCAGCATCAGCAGAATAAACTAAGGTGGTGCTGCAGCTAAAAATCATGAGGAATCATTCATGAGAAAAAGAGAAAAAAAGGAAAAAACAAACAACTTATTGTGAAATTGTCATACTGTTCTGATCTTTTAAAAAAGAAACTAAATCTTCAGACCAAACCGTTCGTCCCCAGACATAGTGTGAGGGCATGGAAGCTGAAAGACAACCCACAGAGCTGATGGTACAGGTGATATACCACACCTGTCACAACCCACAGAGCTGATGGTACAGGTGATATGCCACACCTGTCACAACCCACAGAGCTGATGGTACAGGTGATGATGCCACACCTGTCACAACCCACAGAGCTGGATGGTACAGGTGATATACCACACCTGTCACAACCCACAGAGCTGATGATACAGGTGATATGCCACACCTGTCACAACCCACAGAGCTGGATGGTACAGGTGATATGCCACACCTGTCACAACCCACAAAGCTGGATGGTACAGGTGATGATGCCACGCCTGTCACAACCCACAGAGCTGGATGGTACAGGTGATATGCCACACCTACCACAACCCACAAAGCTGATGGTACAGGTGATATGCCACACCTGTCACAACCCACAGAGCTGGATGGTACAGGTGATGATGCCACACCTGTCACAACCCACAGAGCTGGATGGTACAGGTGATATGCCACACCTACCACAACCCACAAAGATGATGGTACAGGTGATATGCCACACCTGTCACAACCCACAGAGCTGGATGGTACAGGTGATGATGCCACACCTGTCACAACCCACAGAGCTGGATGGTACAGGTGATATGCCACACCTACCACAACCCACAAAGCTGATGGTACAGGTGATATGCCACACCTGTCACAACCCACAGAGCTGGATGGTACAGGTGATGATGCCACACCTGTCACAACCCACAGAGCTGGATGGTACAGGTGATATGCCACACCTACCACAACCCACAAAGCTGATGGTACAGGTGATATGCCACACCTGTCACAACCCACAGAGCTGGATGGTACAGGTGATGACGCCACACCTGTCACAACCCACAGAGCTGGATAGTACAGGTGATATGCCACACCTACCACAACCCACAGAGCTGATGGTACTGGTGATATGCCACACCTATCACAACCCACAAAGCTGGATGGTACAGGTGATGATGCCACACCTATCACAACCCACAAAACTGGATGGTATAGGTGATATGCCACACCTATCACAACCCACAAAGCTGGATGGTACAGGTGATGATGCCACACTTGTCACAACCCACAGAGCTGGATGATACAGGTGATGATGCCACACCTATCACAACCCACAAAGCTGGATGGTACAGGTGATGATGCCACACCTAGCATGTCAGTGAACCACTAAGCAAGAAGCACCTCTTTGTTAACGCCAGACTCCAGACTTGAAAGGTGTCTTTGATCAAGCTCCCAGTGTACAATGTAAAAGGAAGTAAAGAGAAGGAACACTTTCCGCAGGCTCACCTTTCTCAGTATGGGCGGGCAGTTGTTATTGTTTGGACACTGTACTGTCATAAAGTCACACGTTTCTTCATGTTCTCTGCAGGGAAACAAACATCAAAGCAAGTTACAGTGTACTGACAAGCAGAAAAATCCCATTCAAAGATCATCAGGTAACGTGCGTGACACAGAACCAAACATCTGCACACAAAGTATCAGTTACTTCTGGTGCTTGCACTTCTCTGCTAAAACTGGACTGTTCACCCACAGCGGGGTGACATTTGGCTTGGCAACTAGTTTATATATGCAGTGAACCCCCCCGGTTTAGGTAGCTGTGTACAGACTTCTGATTCAGGTAGCTGCATACTGACTTCTGATTCAGGTAGCTGCATACTGACTTCTGATACTCAATGCAAGCCAGTCGCTTAATCAGTCTGTATGTCATTGTCAATCTTTCAATTTGTTCACCACGTACATATACACACACTCACACACGTATATATATAAATACACACACACATAAAAAAAATACATGCACACACAAAAACACACATGTACACACAAACAGGCATGCACATGAATACACACAGCCTGGATATTTCTGTCGCTGCTGCTGCATGTTTGTGTGTGTGTGTGCATGCATGTGTGCGCGTACATGCGTGTGCATGCGTGTGTATGTGTATGTGTGTATATGTATATGCGCATGTGCTTGTGTACATATGTGTGTGGGGGGGGGGGTGATTACATGCTGCAATATTGAGATTTTTCGATAACAGGTTTTAGGCTAACAGCTATTGTGTTTTAATCAGAACCTTTATTTAGATATTACATAATTTATAATGATCATGTGCATGTTTTATGACAATTTTTACAGATCTTTTTCAATACCTTTCTTCATAATACAACGCATGGTCCATTCATGTATGTGATACAAGGGTACTTTTGGATGTGGAACGTGTGTGCATGTGTGGAGGTGATGTGTGTGTGGATGTGTGTGTGTGGGGGGGGGAGTAAATATTATGCAACTGTGTATATATGTACAGTGTCTCAGACATGTGAGGTTTACTGTATGCATTTAATGAGTCTTTTATATTGCCTTTATCCGACAGTAACTTTAACCACTCACTTTCTGGTACTGAGTCGAACGGTTGCCTGGCAGCGTGTGGGGTCAACAACATAGGCGTTTGTGGTGGGGTCCAGCTTGCAGCCATAGCGACAGTGGACCAGCATCTCCCCAATCTGTTCCGACACGGCGATGTTGGCCACCACCACACACAGCTTCTGGTCATCCACTGGACACAAGCCTGACAGACAGGTACAAAATACTGGTCAGAGATTGTAACTGCTGCGTAACATTACTATTTTCTGGATATTCTAATGCCATCTTGATATTCAGTCTCTTGGACATCCTCCTTCACCCTAACCCACTGTATCAACTGGTTACAGGTGTTTCACATGCAGACACATAAACACATACCTACACACACACACACACACACACACACAGAGTGAGACACACGTAGGTGTGGCAGTGCAGAGCAGTGGTGAAAGCACTGGAGTGTTAGGACTGGAAAGTGACAGTTCTAAGCACACTGATGATCTCCAGGCAGTGGAAAAACACTGGCCTGGCAAAACTGTGTAGCAACAGCACCAGTACTACTGATTCGTTATGCCATTTACAGACTGACTGGCAGCTCTGTTAGTATTACAGACAGCTCTCCCCTGGCAAAGTGGTTACATTTGTCCTTAGCGAAAATTCCACAACAGAACAGTGAAGCACAGAAATAACAAAACACACGCACACATGCTGCCTCCACAACCATCACCCCCCCCCCCCCCCCACCCCAACTCTCTAGACAACTGTAACCAACTTGCTCAACTCACCATCAGCACTGTTCTGCACACAGCGCTTGCAGTAGGTGTGCTGTGTAAACAGAAAACAAACACATGGCACGCATTATATACTGCACTAGACATACATTAAGTACTACTGGAAAAGTAAAAACCCAACCATTGGAACTGCGTCAGCATTTGTATTATATACTGAAGAGAAGCAAGTGACAGACTACACAAACAATGAACCTTTTTTTATCTTTTTCTTGTTTTAGTAAATCAGTACTGAAGGTATGAAAGTGACAGGCAATTTCAGTGATGAATATTGTCTCCGAAAGCATGCAGACTGTCTCTGTCATTTAGTTTGAGGTGCATACTCAACTGCATATCGACTGATCTATTACACACCAAGCTTTAGTCACCATCCACTTGATAAACAGCTCACCCGTGATGCCAACATACACACACACACACACACACCTCACACACACACAATATACAACACCCCCCCCCCCCTCCCCCACACACACACACAATATACAATCACACACACACACACACACAATATACAATCACACACACACAAACACACCCATCACCCCCCCCACACACACACACCCACACACACACACACACACACACACACAACACACACACACACACACCACACACACAAATACATCACCACACACATTAGCACACACACACACACACACACACACACACACACACACACACACACAATATACAATCACACACACACACACACACCACACAACACACATCACACAACACACGACACACACAACAACACACACACACACACACACACACACACACACACACAACACACACACACACACACACACACACACACACACACACATCACACACACATCAAAATCACACACACACACACACACACAACCACACACATCACACACACACACACACACACACACACAACACACACACAACACACACACACACCCAACCAGACACAGAATGACCACTGACCCCACACTCCACAATGACAGGATTGCTGAACACTCTGTCACAGAGACGGCAAAAAAGCTTCTTGTTGGGTGGTTCCACAAACACCTGGATTTCCTATGAATGCAAGCAATTCCAAACATATGAACAAGTTACACAACTGGGCTGACAACAGAGTTCTAATTTTATGCAAACAGATGATCCTGAGTAAGATGAGTATAAACATAATTACACATTTGCATCCAAAATCTATGATATTGCACTATGAATCAATGAAGTTCTGTGAACAGAATTCTGAGAGAGTGATAAGATCATCCCACTGAAGTTCTGTGCACTGCATTGCAGTATTATAAACTGAAATTGTGTGTGCAGCATATTATTTTAAAATGTAAAAGTGGTCTGACACCCATGAGAGGCAGGCAGCTATTAGTATTACTATTAGTGTGCAGACAAAGAAGAGAGTTAACCAGAAAGACATTTATTTCTAAGCACTCCTTGCCTCCTCCTCCTCCTCAGTGAACAGGGACGTGTTTGAAAGACGGGATCCTGATCGCTGGTGGCTGGGGCTTGGCACCTGCAGGCAACTCATGCCCGACACCTACAACATCAACAACCTCGTCTTCTTCACTCTGACACAGTGTCTTTAAATGATCCCCACCGACACCTACAACATCAACAACCTCGTCTTCTTCCCTCTGACACAGTCTTTTAATGATCCCCACCGACACCTACAACATCAACAACCTCGTCTTCTTCCCTCTGACACAGTGTCTTTAAATGATCCCCACTGACACCTACAACATCAACAACCTCGTCTTCTTCACTCTGACACAGTGTCTTTTAATGATCCCCATTGACACCTACAACATCAACAATCTCGTCTTCTTCACTCTGACACAGTGTCTTTTAATGATCCCCACCGACACCTACAACATCAACAACCTTGTCTTCTTCACTCTGACACAGTGTCTTTTAATGATCCCCACTGACACCTACAACATCAACAACCTCGTCTTCTTCACTCTGACACAGCGTCTTTAAATGATCCCCACTGACATCAAATTCTGGGCATCTTCTGGGAGTGGGAGATGGAGTCGCACTGAATGCTTGTGAGGAAATGCCCTCTTGTTTTACTGAAATAGATTAACAGTAAAAACACGTTTGAAAATGCCCCCACCAAAACAACCATAAGGTGCCCTGGACACAGATTGGGTGTGATAAAGTACCCAGAGCAAACAACCCATGGTTGATGGTGATACTACTGATAGGAAGAAGAGAACAAAGTGGTAGTGCATAATTCCTTTGCGCAAACTGAGTTAACAGGAGGGTCCATTTAATAGCAGTAAACAATATACCAGAGCCTCCACTAGACTGTTGAGACCCAGAGCCTCCGCTAGACTGTTGAGACCCAGAGCCTCCGCTAGACTGTTGAGACCCAGAGCCTCCGCTAGACTGTTGAGACCCAGAGCCTCCGCTAGACTGTTGAGACCCAGAGCCTCCGCTAGACTGTTGAGACCCAGAGCCTCCGCTAGACTGTTGAGACCCAGAGCCTCCGCTAGACTGTTGAGACCCAGAGCCTCCGCTAGACTGTTGAGACCCAGAGCCTCCGCTAGACTGTTGAGACCCAGAGCCTCCGCTAGACTGTTGAGACTCAGAGCCTCCGCTAGACTGTTGAGACCCAGAGCCTCCGCTAGACTGTTGAGACTATCAGTACGCTGTACCGGCAATACAAAATAATTCCGGTACCACCCCTCGGTCAGCCGGTATAGTCAACATTAATTAGGCCTAATAATGTGCCCAGGTTTCCACTGCATGACACCCCCCACCCCCTCCCTTCCGGCAGTGGTCACACGTCTTCCTCTTTTTCAAATTAAAATTTCTGACACTCCCATCTACACCCTGGCACAAGACAGTCTGCAAAACAGTCAGCCAGACCTTCCAATGCCAACATCATCTTCATGCCTGTGCCACAGAAAATCTGTCATGTACATGTTGTTGTACTCCTTTATTTTCTGTCGCTTAATAGCTGATGGTTTGATGGTTTTCTCAGCCGTTTCAAGGGTTTCTTCGTTTGAAGTGGCCAATGATACAGATGATTTGGTAGGCACTGAGCAAAAAAAACTAAAAAAACTACATGCTTTGTTGCACCATAGTGACGTAGTTAGATCTAGAATGAAAACGGACAAGGAAAAATTGTACAGCTAAGCTGATTTATCCAAACAGAAAGGGAACGGTCTGGTATCTTGCAGTCAGCACTCATACTTTGGGACCTGTCCAATCGAGGAAGGGGGATGGCGGGGGGATGCTAGCAGTGTAAGTTTGTAGTTTTCGCTTCTAGTAGACTAGCATGTGACACATACGCCATGTGGTGTCAGAGCGAGCATTTATTGTTTTGCTTGCTGATCAACACTGTAAGTGGTCTTGCTTAGCCGGAGCTTCCACTTGCTTCTGGACCCAGGGTACAGAGTATCTCCAGCAAGTCACACAAAGCGCTCAGTTTCAGCCAGTACATGGTATGAGTGACCATATTTTTTCCTGGTACAAGGGGAACACTTACTGGTAAAAACTGGCATATATATGCCTCTCTAGTGAAGGCTCTGTATATTGCAAAAGTTCTCATGAACGACATAATATTAATAGTTAAATACACATACAGCAACAGAGCAATATGGTTCAACACTGAGTACAATGATGCAGATGTTTACACTTTTCCAGTTGTGGTTAGCTTTTCCAGTTAAAAATTGGTTTTCTCCTGTATTTTAGTGTCATGTGAACCACACAGGGTGACCTCAGGATGACTCTGGGAAGTTAGAAACATGTGTGCAATGGGTGTACAGCAATGAAAAACATGCCCTAGTGTCTTGTACCCCTGAATCCATGTTTTCAGCATGAGAAAACGACGTCCGTGTTAAGTTGAACACATTATCTTTGTCATCTGCAAATACAAAATATTATTTAGAATTACACATTCATAAATGCTATTCTTGATTTACTTCAAACAATCATATGTCATCATATGATCAATGAAAGTCTACAAAGATTTTATACCTATACAGTCATACTAATAGGTCTATAACTTTCATTTAAAGTAATTAAACATCATGTTTCCATTCACAGTCTCTAATGTCACAGTCACTCTAACAAAAATAAAACAAACACAAGAAGAAAACTGTCTCTGTCACAATCACACTCATCAGCATACCCCCCCCCCCCCCCCCCCCCCCCCCATTTGCTTGCATATTTACATGACATTATCATTATGTTAGGACAAACAGTAAGACTAGTTTAAGACTAGTTTTGAAAAAGAAGAAGTCTTCTTTGAATCATTCTTAAATAAACATTAAAACACAATAAAACATTAAAAGCTTAACAATTCACCTTATCTAAATTGATTTCCCTGAGTGTAGTTATTTTACAAGCACAATCAATAATGTACCATACTACTACTAGACTTGTGCAGTTGTCAACACAGCACTGACCATGGTGAACAGTTGAAGTGATGGGAGAAAATGACCCCACTGCAGCAAAGGTTGTTTCCTTGTACTTCTGTGGGAACATGAAAAAGGCAGCAGAGCTTCAACAATTGGCAAAACATTCTCTCTCTGTCTCTGTCTCTCTCTCATTACACTTGTACTCCTGCGGGAACATGAGAAAGCAGCTTTAGTTTAACTTTAACAACTGGCAGCATATTCTAATTCTCTGTACCTGTCTGTCTCTCTCATTACACTTGTACTCCTGCGGGAACATGAGAAAAGCATCTTTAACAACTGGCAATTTTCTCTCTCTCTTAGGTTTTTGACTGAACATTTACATCCTTGTAAAATAAAGTTTCACATTCAAGTTCAAGTTCTCTCCCTGTCTCTCTTATTACACTTGTGGGAACATGAAAAAACCAGCTTTAGCAACTGCTCTCTCTCTCTCTCTCTCTCTTTACATTTGTACTCCTGTGGAAACATGAGAAAGGCAGTTTTAACAACTGGCAGCACATTCTGATTCTCTCTCTCTCTCTCTCTCTCTCTCTCTCTCGCTCTCTCTCTCTCCTAGTCCTAGTAGTACTAGTAGTACACTTGTACTCCTGTGGGAATGTGAAAAAGGCATCATTACTGACTTTAACAACTGGCAACACATTCTCTCTTATTACACTTGTACTCCTGCGGCAACATGAAAAAAGCAGCTTTAACAAGTGGCAACCCATTCTCTCTCTCTCTCTTTACACTTGTACACCTGTGTACCTGAGTCAGTGAGAAAAGCACCTTTAACAACTGGCAACACATTATCTCTCTCTCTCTTTCTCTCTCTTATTACACTTGTACTCCTGTGGGAATGTGAGAAACGCAGCTTTAACCTTTAACAACTGGCAACCCCCCACCCCTCCTGCTGGCCCCACCCATGCCAGCCACCTCCACCCACAACACCTTGTCCACGCATGGCAATGTCACTTGCATGAAAGTCACTTCATGTTGATGTCCCTCCTGCACATGTTGTGCCATTGAAATTACTTGAACACATGTTACTAGAGTACAAAGGCACCACTGCATGCAGGGTGGCTGCTGAAGGAGCATCTGTTTGTGGGAACAGAGTTCCGGTCTTCTGATCCTTCTATGATTTGCTCCACCACCCAGCCATGAGTAACTTTCTGCTTTTGTGTGTGTGTGTGTGTGTGTGTGTGTGTGTGTGTGTGTGTGTGGTGTGTGTGTGTGTTCTTCTTCTTCTTCACGTTGAGGGCCCACGATCAAATTGCTGATCATTATGGCACCTGGGCACTTGGTAGGGGGTTCGCCCTAGAGCTCCGTTTGTATGTTCACTGTCACGTGTGTGTGTGTGTGTGTGTGTGTGTGTGTGTGTGTGTGTGTGTGTGTGTGTGTGTGTGTGTGTGAACAAGAAAGCCAATGTTCTAGATTTCTATCACCTATTCGCGTGTGTACCAAATTCAAAAATAGAAACTTAGTGAACTTTCAGTCGTTCGAGAGTTAGTGTTCGTCTTTCATTACCAGTCAGAAATAGAACAGTACTTACATCAGGATCAATGGGATGTGTTTGGTCGGGCTTCCCATTGAAAGCCATGATCCGAAGGACAGTTACTTTCCTTCCGCTAACTTTTTAATGGTAATGACACTTTTTGACAGAAGGAAGTTATCGAAGAAAAACTTCATAAACTTCTGTTTCCGGAAGTAATCAAATAGATGTTCAGCAGCAACAGAAAAGAAACAGCGGAAGGACAGAACAAATAAAAGGTTTTGATTGCTGACCTTTTTAAACATTGAATATCATTTATTAAAGCTCTTTCAAGCTAAAAAAGACAAAAACTATTAGAGAACTGTGTAGCAGAGAATGTATATCTAAACACCACATTTTAGACAAATTTATCCCCCCCCCCCCCCACCCCCATAACTGGGTAAATACACATGCGTGGTCCATAAACAGGTGCATGAAAATGGGCTGTAAACATAGAATGATTACATAGCCACTCCTTCCCATCCTTTACTTTCACGTCATGATGATGATATATTGTGTATATATTATATACCACTAGAATCAGTGTGTGTGTGTGTGTGTGTGTGTGTGCGGAGGGGGGGGGGGGGGGGGGGGGGACTGAAAGGCTTCTAAAACTGTCATAAATTTTAGAACAAAAGAAAAATATGCATCAGTCTTAATAATGATAATAAATGCATTTGTAATGTACCAAAGCCCTCTATGATACACATGAAGCTCAAAGCACTGTACCATAAAACATTAAAACAATACACAGCCTAATTTGATATAATACATTACATATCTCACTATATCTCTTACCCCCCCCCCCCTCCCCAAGCACAGAATACACAATCTCATAACCCCTCGTTTCCCTCTCTTTCTCCCAGTGTTCTTCCCCCCCCCCCCCCCCCCCGCCATACGCTAAAATCATCTCTCTCTCCTCTCTTCTCTCTCTCTACCCCACACACACAACACACACACACACACACACACACACACACACACACACACACACACAACACACACACACACACACACACACACACACACACACACACACACACACACACACACACACACACACACACACACCACACACACACACACACACACACACACACACACACACACACACACACACACACACACACACACACACACACACACACACACACACAACAACACACACACACACACACACACACACACACACACACACACACACACACACACACACACACACACACACACACACACACACACACACACACACACACACACACACACACACACACACACACACACACACACACACACACACACACACACACACACAACACACACACACACACACACACACACACACACACACACACACACACACACACACAACACACACACACACACACACACACACAACACCACACACACACACACACACACACCACACACACACCACAACACACACACAAAACACCTTTCCTTTAGCTCTCTTTTTTTTCTCTCTCTCTCTTTTTTCCATTTTTTCCAACTAGCGAATTTTAAATCAGGCCAGTACCACACAAGTGAACTTTGCATGGTGTCAAACAAGCACGACTGAAGTATACACCACAGTCATAGAATAACATTATATATATATGTTTGTGGCATACACACGCGATGCACATGCAGACTAGTCCGTTAGAAGCCAACTGAGTCTCAGTGATATAGGGCATGGATTAACCACATCCGTCGTCGCACACACACAAATATCAGTAATTATCAACGGCTTTGATCGTAAATATTATCATTAGAAGAAGAAGAGAGAGAGAGAGCTTATTTGGGCTCCTTCTGGCTTTTAGCTATCATCCGCCATTTTCCGGCGCATGTCCGCAACATGGCACGATTTGATCCACCCCAGATACAAGATAATCCCGACGGATGGGGTCCTTGTGTTATGCCAGAAATGTACAAGGACCTTCCATATCAACCATTTTCAAAAGAAGTTCGCCTTGGAAAGGTATTGTACTGGAACTGTGGGAAATGTTAATGATTTGTGCATGGTGCTCATGCGGCCATATTGTTCTCATTAGGCTTCACCAGTCTGACTAAATCATACCGACACACGGCCCGTTAAATGAAGAATTGGAATGAAAGGTCTGCGTCTAAGTGCCGTAACTGGATAGTAAGTTGTAAGGGTACACAATTTAGTCGACAGTATCCATGCAGTCGGGAATGCAGTCCATGCTGGACTTGGTTACTTATTGGTAATGGTACACTGCAGTTTCCATTCCCCGAGTCAGTGAGTGTGAGTGAGACTGAGACACAGTGAGAGCCGTAAAAGAATGGAATGAGTTGCAATCAGACCTAAGATGCTTAAATTTAAATTGTTGTGTGTATGTGTCTTTTTTCTTCTTTTTTTTCCTTGGGGGAGGGAGGGATACAGTAGTACTGTAGCTATAAATAGATACACATTCGTGACATTGTCATTTGTCAATATGGCATTAACACTAACAGTAACACTGTGTAACAGCAGTTGTAACTTTGTTGCAGGTTTCAGACTGGACTGGTGCTACTTATCAGGACAAGAGATACCTAGGTAAGATGTAACACTATGATATAACTCATCTGAGATTGAGACTGTGAGTGTGAGACTGAGAGGCAGTAAATGCAGGCTGCAAAGTTGGTCTGTGTCTGAATGTCTGCATAAAAAACACCAGCCTACGCACAGCACATGGTGACATGAAAAAATCAAATTTTGTTTTGACAGTCAACGTCATAGTCATACTCATAGATATATATACATATATATGGACCATCATTTTGTATGTGTGTGTGCAGAGCCAAAGATATACATTCATTACTCACACAGTCACAGTCACAGCCTGAGTTATTATTTTAATCCACTTGGCCCCAGACCACTCGTCACTGCCCACTCTTTTGCCTTACTGCGCAACCCCAGATTGCCCGGTAGCAGGCGGCTTACAGACGCTCCATGCTAGTTAGCATCCCAGCTTATGCAAATAGGAACGGGATTCTTGCGAGACTTATAGCCTCATTACTGCTATTGTTTACTACTTCCAGCGATGTCCTTTGTTCGAAGTTTGGTGGAGTTTGAGAGACGCTGTGAATTTTCAAAGTCATGAGATAGACACATGATAGATGCATAAAAATAAACAAAAGCCCTACGGTTAGTTAGCAATGGCATTGGAGCTTCATCCTTTGAGATTTTAACTGCAAATTTGGCTCAGTCGCTTACCGTGGGCACCCTAACGTAACAAACTCACAGAGCTTCATCTTTCAAGATTCAGACTGGACATTTTACAAAGTCAGTTACCCCGTAGGCACCCTAAAACCTGACATTCAGATGCAGACATTTCTGATTTGGGGGGAAAATTTATGCTTTTATTTTTGAGTGGAAAAAATCTAAACCTGTTGGACTTGGATATACTGTATTTGTAAACTGGGAAAGTATGAAGTGCGCTGAAACTTTTGTTTGGTGTTTATTATTGATTTTTAAAGTTGTAATTTTGTATGTACCAGGATCATTTGACACAGTTACTTCCTTTCGCATGGGATTTCATAGCAAAAGGGCAGAGGCTGGTCTGGGGTCAAGTGCGTTAAAAGTTATCTTAAAGTATTGCAGAGATCATGCTCGGTTTCTTAAAACTGCATACAGCATATGCTTTCATGTAACTTACCTGATGCGCAAAGTGACAGTCTGACCAGCCCATAAACTCACTGTATGCCCTCTGTATGACACTGCTGCTGTCTGCTTCATAAGGTTCCTACAGTCCAATAAATGAGCAGCTTCCTTCAGTGGTCTTGTCCAGGTCCTTCAGTCTAGAACTAACACATGATCTACTTTTGACTGGTCTCAATTAAGTTCTGTCAACTGAAGCCCTTATTGCATGGCAAGGAACTCACCTTAGTTAAAGCAAATGCTAACGGCAGTTTTTAATATATATTTTTCCTGAGGCCTTCTTCAAAGGCATACATGCTGATTGTGTGTGTGTCTGATACAGTGATAGAGAATCAATTCTAGCAGTAGCACTGTCCAAGTTGTCAGTGTCTGTCACAACAGTGACTGTTTCTTGTTGTTGCTTGTGAGAAACAAAAGAGACAAAAATAATGCAGTTTGCTTGCTGCGTAAGTTTATGTATACTTAACACTTACAGTGTTTTAGTTGATCTGGAAAAAGTCTACATAAAATTAAATCAATAAAACGGTTATAAAAATAAAATCAGAAAAGCGGTATTGCTGTTCATGTGTCATGATGGATAGTTATTTTTAGCTGTTAAAAAATAGGGTAAGAAGGGACAGTTAAAGCACAGAAAACGCAAGCACTGTGGTGACCAGGCTGTTTTAGATTTATTTGTGTCTGTGGCTTGTCAGGAAACTAGCCCTTTGGTTTTTGTGTATGCAGTATGTGTCACAGTCTTAAAATGTGTATATATATAATTAAAACATAAATTAACATGATCCCTGGCAACACCATTTAAATTCTGTTTCTGCAGCCATAAAGGCTGAGAGTTCATTGCAGCAGCAGTTTTTGTCATTCACAGTCACCGAGTCAGCAGAACTATCAAGTACCCTGATCATATCAGTCAGAGAGATTTCTAAAAGTAAAATCAGTCTACAAACATGCATTATGTCTTTACTTGGGGTTAAATGATCATATCCTTAAGCTGTTTGTGTGTCACACTTTACAGGAAAGTATAGTTCAGCCTTTGGAGGCAGCCAGTATGCTTACTACCATGAGGAGGACGAGAGCTCGTTTCAGCTGGTGGACACAGCCAGGGTGCAGCGCCCTGTGTACCAGCGAGGTCGCCGCATGTTTCAACAGGTAACCCTAACAGTTGCTGAAACGAGTTCAGGCAGGGCATGCCATAGGTCTGACAGTAACCCATAATTACAGGCGTCGTATTTTATGTTGTGTCAGTTTACAGTTCTTTCTGAAGGAAACTTCCACAACTATAATACCTGAGTGACGGGTGAGGTGCTCACACCAACCGCTCCAATGCACTTATGATAACAAATGTGCTCATGTCAACGGGTGCCCAGTTAATGTGAGTACTCTGTGTTGCAGAGTAAACAGCGCCGGGAAAGAGAACGCAGGCAGCAGCAGGCCCAGGCCAACATGCAGGTGCTCACCAAGACCCAGAAAAACCGGGAACGGTCAGTACTTGTCTCCTCTTTTGGATAACTCCCTCTCTGTCTGTTGCTAGGCAGTCACTTTGCTTTGGACAGTTCCATCCATGTCGGTTGCTAGGCAGTCACTATGCTTTGGACAGTTCCATCCCTGTCTGTTGCTAGGCAGTCACTGTGCTTTGGACAATTCCATCCATGTCTGTTGCTAGGCAGTCACTGTGCTTTGGACAGTTCCCCTCTATGTCTGTTGCAATGCAGTCACTGTTTTGGACAATTGACTGTTTTGATGACTTCTTTTGTGTGCATGTGTGTGTTTGCAGTGATCGTCAGAGGATGCTGAAGAAGTGGCAAAAGCAGTTTGGAAAACAAATGCAGGAAAACAGAAATAAGGTACAGTGAGAATTAAAATAGGTTTTGCTTTGACTTTCAGTACCTTTTTTTCTTTCTTTTTTTTCTCAAATAAAACCCATTTTGTTCGTTTTTCCTTTTTAAGTTCCCCAAATTAATTACTTCAGGTCAGGTAGTTGTGGGGGGCTTGTGTGAGTTGATCAAGTTCTTGTTGGTTTATTGAGAGCAATGGGGATATATTTCCATGGTAGAATGCCAGATTCATAATCAATAGGTTGTTTGATCTCCACCAGGTGCAATGGGCACATCTTTGTCTCCCATGTTGACATTCTGTGCTGACATGACTTTGGCATCTATTTCACCCCCATGTTACCATGTAGCAGTGCTGACATAACTTGGGTGTCTTATTTCACCTCCATGTTACCACGTTGCAGTGCTGACATTACCTGGGTGTCTATTTCACCCCCATATTACCAAGTAGCAGTGCTGACATGACTTGGGTGTCTATTTCACCCCCATGTATTGTTACCAAGTAGCAGTGCTGACATGACTTGGGTGTCTATTTCACCCCCATGTATTGTTACCAAGTAGCAGTGCTGACATGACTTGGGTGTCTATTTCACCCCCATGTATTGTTACCAAGTAGCAGTGCTGACATGACTTGGGTGTCTATTTCACCCCCATGTATTGTTACCAAGTAGCAGTGCTGACATGACTTGGGTGTCTGTTTCACCCCCATGTTACCAAGTAGCAGTGCTGACATGACTTGGGTGTCTGTTTCACCCCATGTATTGTTACCAAGTAGCACATAAAAGACCCAGGTCATTCTGGCTGATGAGCAGGTGGAAGATTACAGCTGAACATGCATGCATAGACCCAGCAACATGGGAGCTGGCTACTGTGCTGTCCAGGCATAATATGGAAGCCCACTGCTCACATGCAATTTGTCGGGAAACACTTGTCCACACTTGTTTGAACTTGGTGTGCCACTGATGAACTGAGCAGAATTTTTGCATGTAGACACTAGATGTCTCCATCGAAACTTTTTTTAAGCACAGGCAGGTTGAGTCGCCATTTTCCTCCCACACATGTCACCTGCAAGGAAAAAATCTACCTTTTACAGTTACGATAAACTTGCAGTTTCTTTGATATTGAATGAGGTTGCTTGAGGTTGATCCTGGTTTGGATGCTGTATTTGACAGGCTGTATTCAGTGCAAATCAGTGACTGGCCAGTCATGGAGTCAATGAATTTTCCTCACCTCCCCTTGCTGCAGCAAGGCATTGCTGTGTGAAGTTGAGTGTGATTCCGACATCATGTTTGACAGGCTCCCATGGAGCACCGTGATGCCTCGGTGCAAGTCATGATTCCGACATTGTGTTTGACAGGCTCCCATGAAGCACCGTGATGCCTCGGTGCAAGTCATGATTCTGACATCGTGTTTGACAGGCTCCCATGAAGCACCGTGATGCCTCGGTGCAAGTCATGATTCAGACATTGTGTTTGACAGGCCCCCATGAAGCACCGTGATGCCTCGGTGCAAATCAAAGATGACTGGCCTGTTGTGGAGGAAATGGACTTTCCTCGCCTCACCAAGCTCAACCTGCCAGACATCAAAGAGGCAGAAGACTTGTGAGTTGGTTGTTTGGAGACAAGAGTCCTTGTAAATTAATTATCGTGGTTTTGTGTGTGTGTGTATTTGGGGGGGGGGGGGGGGGGAGACAGGTTTCTATTGCACTTGGCAGTATACATTTTTACCTATTACTTTTATGCTGAATACTTTTGATAGAATTGGTGCATTTTCAGGATCAAGGCAGAGACCAGCAAGGAAATGTAAAGCTGTGATTTTTCTCCTTGGAATGTGTAGTCTGAGCATTTGGTCTTCTTATTGATAATCTAAAAAGTTACTGTACAGCAACATTTCACACAACAGTACATGCACCATGGTACACAAAGGATGAGGGTGGTCAGTAGGCTTGTGTTAGATCACCACCCGTAGATGAGATGTGTTGTTGATCAATGCTGTCATTTTGACAGGATGCGCTGTGGTGCAATGGAGGTTTACGATAAAACGTACGACCGTGTCACCACAAAGAATGAGAAGCGATTGAAGCGAATCAACCGTATTTTCCACAAGGTCACAACCACTGATGACCCCATCATCCGCCAGGTAAGCAAAAATGTTTGTTTTGAAAAGTTAAAGGATGAATCTTACAAAAATAATCACCCTATGGAGCACTGAAAAAAACTTTAATATGGATCAAGTCAGATTTTAAGGGGTTATTAATATTATTTTGAAGTAGAAGATAATGAAGTCACACATGCAACATTGCATTAAAGGAGTGATTGTGTCTGATGCACTGGGTGGACCTGTAGGTATAGAAGAAGAGTTTGTACACTTTTTGTTTGTTTGGGCCACTTCACACTTAAGAAGTATGTTAGTTATTGGGGCTGCTTTCAGGGACTTGAATTTAGGTTTTTTCTCCTTTGGAATTTAGGCTGTTTTTAGGGACTGAATGTTTTTTTTCTCCCGTGGTATTCAGGCTGTTTTTAGGGACTTAAATTTTTATGGTTTTTGTTTTGTTTAGTTTTTTTCTCCTGGGGAATTCAGGCTGCTTTCGCTGATTGAAACTTACAGGTGTTTTCACCAGTGCGATAAATTGCTGTACATTTCAGCTGGCCAAGACCCAGGGCAATGTGTTTGCCACGGATGCTATCCTCGCCACCATCATGTGCTGTTCACGCTCCTCATATTCCTGGGACATCATCGTCCAGCGTGTTGGCAACAAGCTCTTCTTTGACAAGCGTGACGACTCAGACTTTGACCTGCTGACGGTGAGCGAGACAGCCACAGAGCCGCCTCAGGATGAAGGCAACAGCATCAACTCTCCGCGCAACCTGGCTCTGGAGGCCACCTTCATCAATCACAACTTCTCTCAGCAAGTCCTCAAGTCGGTCAGTGCCACAACAGTTTCTCTAAGCAAGTCTGCAAACCACTCAGGTTTATTACAACTTAGCAATTCCTCAAATAAGTCAGTGTGCTGCAGTTTTCTCAGTCAGTGCTCAAGTTGGTTAATGTCTGAAGACGCTGGTTGTAGTTATAAAATCCAGTGTTCACTGGGGACAGAGAGCACTGCTGTTCCAGTCTTACTTGTACAGCTATAGTTTTGGATAGCACTACAAGGATACAGTGAGGAATGTTTGATTTATTACATGACGGTATGTTTATCTCTGTGTGTTGTATGATATATATTTGTGTTTTCAGGGTGAGGAGAAGCACCAGTTTGAGAACAAGAATCCGTTTGTTCAAGCAGGAGAGGAGACGGAAGTGGCCTCTGTAGGATACAGGTATGGGACAAGGCACTGCGACTGCCATTACAGCCAGTAATGACCCTCTCGTGGGAGGAGCCCCCCCTAACCAAGCTGCTTATCAATCTGTGGTAGGTATGCTTTCTCTAGAAATGAAAACTTAGTCCAGTCGTGTCCAAAAACAACAACAGTAACAACAACAAATGTCCTTTTAACTGATTAAGGTTATGACTAAACCACGGTTACCAATAACTTGTTATGTTTGTGTTTCGATTGGCGATTGCAGTTGAGCTATCGCTGTATCAGTGCAAAATGTGGCCTGCATGAAATCCATTTAATTTTAAAGTAAGTAAGTAATTTGGTGTTTTACACCCAGTCAACCATTAATTTTAAAGGTTACTGGTGAAAGTTGATGTTGATAAAGAGACAAAGTGGTGTGGTATGGTATGGTATGGTA
The DNA here is from genome assembly GCA_018857735.1 of Alviniconcha marisindica. Classification (NCBI taxonomy): domain Eukaryota; kingdom Metazoa; phylum Mollusca; class Gastropoda; family Provannidae; genus Alviniconcha; species Alviniconcha marisindica. The sequence continues at coordinate 1,568,507 of JABMCL010001074.1, read as the reverse complement.
TTGGTAAGGTAGAGACCATGTTAGTCTGCAGTAAAGAGACCAGTTGAAGCTACAGTGAAGAAAGGTGGGTCCAGCATAAAGAGACCGTGTGTGTCTAGCGCAGAGAGGTGAATTGTGTGTGTGTTTCAGGTACCGCAAGTGGGATCTTGGTAACGACATCGTGTTGATAGCACGCTGTGAACATGATGCTGTGATGTATGGACCCAACAATGAAGTGCAGTTTATCAACATCAAGTCCCTCAATGAGTGGGACTCCAGGGTAATTGGCACTTTGCCTCCAGTTCCTTTAGCCTTCAACAGTTTTTGTAGTTGCAGTTGTCTGATGTTACATTGGGCGGAAGGACATGGACAGCAATGCCAAAGCAGTTGCAGTTTGTAGTGATGATTTGGGGGCAGACCTAAACATACAGTAGCAATTTGTAGTGATGATTTGGGGGCAGACCTGAACAGACAGTAGCAATATGTAGTGATGATTGGGGGGCAGACCTAAACACACAGCAATATGTAGTGATGATTGGGGGGCAGACCTAAACACACAGCAATATGTAGTGATGATTGGGGGGCAGACCTAAACACACAGCAATATGTAGTGATGATTGGGGGGCAGACCTAAACACACAGCAATATGTAGTGATGATTGGGGGGCAGACCTAAACACACAGCAATATGTAGTGATGATTGGGGGGCAGACCTAAACACACAGCAATATGTAGTTTATGATTGGGGGGCAGACCTAAACACACAGCAATATGTATTGATGATTGGGGGGCAGACCTAAACAAAAGAAAATAATGATGATTGGGGAGGGAGACCTAAACACACAGCAATATGTAGTGATGATTGGGGGGCAGACCTAAACATACAGCAATATGTAGTGATGATTGGGGGGCAGACCTAAACACACAGCAATATGTAGTGATGATTGGGGGGCAGACCTAAACACACAGCAATATGTAGTGATGATTGGGGGGCAGACCTAAACACACAGCAATATGTAGTGATGATCGGGGGGCAGACCTAAACACACAGCAATATGTAGTGATGATTGGGGGGCAGACCTAAACATACAGCAATATGTATTGATGATTGGGGGGCAGACCTAAACACACAGCAATATGTATTGATGATTGGGGGGCAGACCTAAACATACAGCAATATGTATTGATGATTGGGGGGCAGCCCTAAACACACAGCAGTATGTATTGATGATTGGGGGGCAGACCTTAACACAGAGCAATGATGATTGGGGAGCAGACCTAAACACACAGTAGCAATTTGTAGTGGTGATTTGGGGACATTCCTAAACATACGGTAGATATCTGTGGTGATGATTTGGGGACAGACCTAAACATATAGTAGCAATTTGTAGTGATGATTTGGGGACATACCTAAACATACAGTAGATATCTGTGGTGATGATTTGGGGACAGACCTAAACATACAGTAGATATCTGTGGTGATGATTTGGGGACAGACCTAAACATACAGTAGATATCTGTGGTGATGATTGGGGGACAGACCTAAACATAAAGTAGATATCTGTGGTGATGACTTGGGGACAGACCTAAACATAAAGTAGCAATTTGTAGTGGTGATTTGGGGACAGACCTAAACATACAGTAGATATCTGTGGTGATGATTTGGGGACAGACCTAAATATACAGTAGATATCTGTGGTGATGATTTGGGGACAGACCTAAGCAATACAGTAGATATCTGTGTTGATGATTTGGGGACAGACCTAAACATACAGTAGATATTTGTGGTGATGATTTGGGGGCAGACCTAAACATACAGTAGGTATCTGTGATGATGATTTGGAGACAGACCTAAACATACAGTAGATATCTGTGGTGTAGGACTGATTGCGGACCTGTTCAGACATTTGTATACCACAGCATGTGCTGTATTGTGGTATAAGATAACGACAGGAACATTGAATCTCGGGCTCCGCACTGATGGAGACAGATATATTCTCCTTTCAGTTCCGATATCCTGAGTACATGGCTTTGCTTTCACCCTTACATGATATATTTTACCGTAACAACTGCTGCTTTTACATGATGTATTTTACTTTAACACACTTCTTCTTTGTTTTACTGAGGGCAGTGATTCAGGTGGCAGATCTTAGCAGACCTTCCTAAGCACAGGGAGGCTAAAACATTTAACAGATTCAGGCTCTTCAAACATTCTTGTTTGTCTTTTGGATGGAGCACATCCACACATTAACACTGAAACTTGTTCAGTTGTGTTTTTGTGGCAGAATGAATTGATGTGTGCTTACCCCCATGTATGCATGAGAAGTCCTTTTTGCCAAGTTTGCAGAACACAAAGCATAACCACGTTTGTTCCGGTCCTGAGATGACCTGGTACAGCTGACAGGACGCTAAACTCAAGAACTAACCAAGGCCATTTGCTGACTGATGCCTTTAGGCGTAGCCACAAGTCGTGGTACCTAGCATGGAAAGTGGGCTTTCTTTCCCTGACAAAACAAATTGACAGCAGATTCACTCCACCTATCGTAGCTGGTCCCTAACCTGTGTGCGTTGTGCTGTGTCAGTTTTCTGGTGGCGTGGACTGGCGCAGTCGGCTGGACAGTCAGCGAGGGGCAGTGCTGGCCACGGAGCTGAAGAACAACAGCTGTAAGCTGGCCAAGTGGACAGTGTCGGCCATCCTGGCTGGCTCCGACCAGATCAAGTTTGGGTGAGTTACCCTCTCCTGCCTGTGTGTGTCTTTCATGAGAAACACATTTTTGTGTATGTTTTGTATGCTGGCTTTAGACTTAGACCAGCACAGGTTTTTGCCGTCAATGATGTATACTTTTACTGGTATTTTTCTGTATTAAGTTGCTGAAAAGTAGCAATGCGGAGGTGCACTGCAGCTCAGACCCAGTTGTGCAGTGGTTCAGTTCATTCATGATAAAGTCAGCAGAGACAGAAATAAAATCATGAACAAAAACAGCAGAGACACAAACTCCTCTATGCTGTGACTGTCAGCAGCCAGTACGCTGGGTGATTGATCATCCACATCCTTGCTCATTGCTTACTCTGTACTGTAATGAAGAGTTGCATGTGAGAAACGGCTCACTCAGTCACTGACATAGTGCTAGCTACTTTTGCAAATGGGAATTGTTTTGAAAACTCAACAAACAAAACAAGAGATTTGAGTACCAGCTGAAAGCTGATGATGTTCATGTCATGTGACAAACCTTTAGACCATGTGTGGTTTGATTCACAAAAGATTCAAGAAGTTTAGTAACTCCACTGACCAAAGTCACTGCTTGGCGCCAATGGTGTTATTACAAGTCACCGCTTGACGCCAGCAGTGATGGAAAGGTTTAAGCAGTTCAGACCAGTCTGGTGTCCCTTCACTCTCTAGTGCACCTTTCTGGTGTGATTGGCTGGCTCAGACCAGTTTGGTGTCCCTTCAGTCTCTAGTGCACCTTTCTGGTGTGATTGGCTGGCTCAGACCAGTTTGGTGTCCCTTCAGTCTCTAGTGCACCTTTCTGGTGTGATTGGCTGGCTCAGACCAGTCTGGTGTCCCTTCACTCTCTAGTGCACCTTTCTGGTGTGATTGGCTGGCTCAGACCAGTTTGCATTGAGTAAGTTATCTTCTGCTTGTCACATTTGTGTGCCTTCAAAAATAATGCTTGTCTGTATTTTTGTATTAAAGTTTTGATGTTTTGCCTTTCATTGGTGGAAGAAGCCTACATCTAGGTTGTTCATTGACATAATTGTGAACCAGCTTGTATGCCATATGCGTAAATACTTTAAAAACATTTTTTTTTTAGCTTCGCTGTGTGTAGTTGAAATGGTGCATGCCCTCAGCTTTGTCCAAGTTAAGATTTAGATGCCTTTAGTTTTCCACGCACAGGTTTGGTAAAAGAAAACCAAAGACATGTTACCCCAGACATAGGCCAGAATTCTTTTCTTCATGCCAGTCCATTGCACTCTCAGGGTAAATTTGTGTTGTTGCAAAGTGTTTCACACTTTTGTGATGCTTTTGCTGACACAGCAAGCAAGATTGGGCAGATGTGGACTGTTTTCATGTATGGTGTATGCATTTGAAGTTGAGCAACATGAGTATTAAAGAACAGTTTGTGTAGCCAAACATACACATTGCCTCTTTGCAGCTATGTATCTCACCAGAACAGTTTGTGTAGCCAAACAATTTACATACACGTTGTTACAGCTACGTGTCTCGCCAGCATGTCAAAGACACGGCCAAGCATGTGATCCTGGGGACCCAGCAGTTCAAGCCCACAGAGTTTGCAGCCCAGATCAACCTGAACATGGACAACGCCTGGGGCATCCTGCGCTGCATTGTTGACACCTGCATGAAGCTGAAGGAGGGCAAGTACCTCATCATGAAGGACCCCAACAAGGTCAGCACCCTCTTTTCACTGTCGGTCATTTCAGGAGGCTGGGAGGTTGCTGCCAGTGGCCAATACTTAATGTCATGTGCAGGTGACTGCTCTGCTGGTGACTGTTTTGTAATTGCATGAATGCCCTGGGGGTCGTGCAGTTTTACCACTTCTAATGGGTTCATGCAATTATACCATTTGTAATGGGGATCATGCAATTTTACCACTTTTAATGGGGATCATGCAGTTTTACCACTTTTAATGGGGATCGTGCAGTTTTACCACTTTTAATGGGGATCATGCAGTTTTACCACTTTTAATGGGATCAAGCCCCTGTCCTTTAGCAGTGCTGGCTGGTTGACTTGGTTGGAGTCTGTAAACTCAAAGCAAATGACCTAACTTTGCCCAAGATATTGAATTTCCTTTACAGGTTCTTTAGACCATCTGTCAGCAACTGTTCTCTTAAAATGTTGGCACATTTTGCATGCTACAGGGTGATTTTGTGTCATACTTGTACAGAGACCAAACCAGTCAAAAAACAGATTCACACAAGTCCTGGAGAAGCAGAGCATAGCCACACGTGTGTAGCTCTTGAACTGTAACCGCAAAAGCAGTGGAGGGGTCAGAATCACAAACAAAATAACTAAGCAGTAAATCATGTTTGGCATGTTTACACCCCCAAAAGAAAGAGAAAAAACAGTCTTATCCCATCCATCTGTTTCTGCCATATGGCAACTCTTTTTTTTTTTACACTGTAATGTCCAGTGTGTGACCCATGTCCACTGCATTTTTTGCAGCCTATGGTGCGTATCTATGATATTCCTGACCACACCTTTGAGTCTGATGATGAGGACGAGTCTTCCAGTGATGAGGATGATGATTCAGAGTCTGAAGGTATGCCCAGCTGAATCACAGGATCAGCTATTTTAGTTTTTATAAACCACTTACTTTGACTGTTGTCTTCTGTTTGATTGTTGCACAGTGTGTACAGCGCTTGACTTAGTTGCATGTCTTTGCTGATGATGAAAGAATATCATGGTGGGTGTCATTTCGCTGAGATACTTTAATGATGAAGGTTTTGCTTTAGAAGAATGATCCTTGTTGAATCATTTAGTTGGCCATTTAGAATTGCTATGCAAAACTGGGCCTTATTTAGCCCATGGTGGCAATATTCCATGTTAGTGATGAACCCCACCACCAGTCTTATTACGCAGTTACCTGTACTTTTCATCATTGTCAGTGAAGTGTGAGGAGATGGCTTGTGGTACATTTTAGAAACTACCTGAGCCAGGTATTCGGTATTAAAACTGCCTGCCTTAAACTGTTTGCAAACAACTGTGTTTTTGCAGGCGAGGGTGATGCAAAATGACCAGTTTTGCAAACGACTGTGTTTTTGCAGAAGAGGGTGATGCAAAATGACCAGCGTCTACTTCCGCAAGTCAGCAGATACACCTGTGCAGAAGTGATCTGTGATTGTGCTGATAAACTTTTAATGTCATGTGTTCACCTGTCTATTTACAACTCATCTGGGGTGGGCCATTGCTTCTTTGATGTTCTTCTCTTTGTCGTGTAGCTGTAAGATGAGGATGGGTCAAATCAGACATTCAGGTAGACTGTTTCTTTACAGATCAGTCTCTTCTCAAGTCAGTTTACTTTGGCGAGGGGACAGGTTTGGTTTGTGAATTATTAGGAGCAAGTTCTTTCTGGCTTACCTAATAAAGATTAAGGATAAATTCTTTTTTATTATTAGCTCCATTAACTCATTTTTGTATGTCAGAACTATTAGAGGACCTGGACATAATTAGACTAGACAGTATGATCTGAATGCTGCAGCAGTGTCTGGTCATCATCTGTGGTCTGAAGTGGGAATGGTTCTCTGTTGGTGTGTTTTGTTTGGGGTAACAAATGTCAAGAATGCCATCAGTGGTATGCAATTAAAGTCAGTGATTAGACAATGCTGTCTTAGTGTGTATGAGTAAGAAAGTTAACTGTATGGGGGTGTATTGAGTTACAAACCACAGACAGAACCAAAAACCATAGGCAGCACACAGCCGCAAGACATGGAGGTCACACAGCCACAAGACACAGTGCAGATCACACCACCACAAGACGTGGGGAAGATCACACAGCCACAAGACATAGAGGTCACACAGCCACAAGACATGGGGAAGATCACACAGCACAAGACATGGGGAAGATCACACAGCACAAGACATAGAGGTCACACAGCCACAAGACATGGTGCAGATCACACCACCACAAGATGTGGGGAAGATCACACAGCCACAAGACATAGAGGTCACACAGCCACAAGACATGGGGAAGATCACACAGCACAAGACATAGAGGTCACACAGCCACAAGACACGGTGCAGATCACACCACCACAAGACGTGGGGAAGATCACACAGCCACAAGACATAGAGGTCACACAGCCACAAGACATGGGGAAGATCACACAGCACAAGACATAGAGGTCACACAGCCACAAGACACGGTGCAGATCACACCACCACAAGACGTGGGGAAGATCACACAGCCACAAGACATAGAGGTCACACAGCCACAAGACATGGGGAAGATCACACAGCACAAGACATGGGGAAGATCACACAGCACAAGACATAGAGGTCACACAACCACAAGACAGAGGTCACACAGCCACAAGACATAGAGGTCACACAGCCACAAGACATGGGGAAGATCACACAGCACAAGACATGGGGAAGATCACACAGCACAAGACATAGAGGTCACACAGCCACAAGACATGGAGATCACACAGCCAGCCACAAGACATGGAGGTCACACAGCCACAAGACATGGAGGTCACATAGCCACAAGACATAGAGGTCACACAGCCACAAGACAGATCACACAGCCACAAGACGTGGAGGTCACACAGCCACAAGACATAGAGGTCACACAGCCACAAGACATGGGGAAGACCACACAGCACAAGACATAGAGGTCACATAGCCACGAGACGTGGAGGTCACACAGCCACAAGACGTGGGGAAGATCACAGCCACAAGACATAGAGGTCACATAGCCACAAGACATAGAGATCACACAGCCACAAGACGTGGAGGTCACATAGCCACAAGACATGGAGGTCACACAGCCACAAGACGTGGAGGTCATACTGCCACAAGACGTGGAGGTCACATAGCCACAAGACGTGGAGGTCATACTGCCACAAGATGTGGAGGTCACATAGCCACAAGACATGGAGGTCACACAGCCACAAGACATGGGGAAGATCACAGCCACAAGACGGGGTCACAATGTGCATCGCACAACAGCTTTATTTAATTTATACACTCCAACTGTCTGCACTGTCACTGTTACTTTATTTTTAATTCCTCTGTGGGGAACACGTATGCCTAAAGACCAACAAAACGTTTGCTTCAATTTGCAACTGAGAAAAAAATGTGGATAAAATCAAAGTCAGGCATATGACTGACAGGGGTACGAACAAAGAACTTCATCCCTGACTCGACAGACAGCAGTTTGGACAATTGTAGCATTCAATTAGAACAGCAGCCTATTGGCATTAACTGGTAAATGCCATGGTGACATCAAAACAATGACCAACATTACTCAAAGCATGAACTGGCTGAGCATAGTGTCAGAAAGATCCCTCTTAACCAACATAAAATGCCAGTAAAATCATTCTGCTGCATGGATGGCCACATGACCCAAATGAGCACAAGATGGCAATTATGCCACATTCAGTGGTGCATGTTTATTGACCAGTAAAAAAGGGGAATGTGTACGGTCTGCCACACACTAGACATCTTGGGTCACATTCATGCTTGTAATGTGCGGATCTCAAATTCCAAAAGGACTGTCAGACTCACTGAAGATTATGCACATCGGTCCTAACTGGTAACACAGAAAAGTAGTAAAATTATTGGATGAAAAAGAAATAACACTAAAGCAACAATAGCATGACGATTCTTGACAAAAAAAACTACACTCAAGAAAATAGGATGTATGGCCTCCTACATATATTTGCACTCAAAAACAAACCCAAAAAAGTGAAGAATGGTCAATGCATGCCAAATAAGTAAACATCAATCTCAATCTTTTTATGTAACATGTGGGCAAGCAGTCGCATACTTCAGCACCAGGTAATCAGAGTTTACAATCTATCCATCCCTAACTGACCACTGGACCATTAAACTACCCTTTAGTCAATGGCCGGTGGGGGTACATTGTACAATTTTCTCTTGGAATTTGTACGAAAATGGCCACATTGGCTACTGTACCTGATCAACACTAGCAAGTATTAGCAACAGACTGCTAATATTGGTAAATGCCAAACCCACAGACAAAATGTTTCAAGAAATGCAGTCAATTTACCCATGCAGTGTTTACAAAAATGGAAAATACACAGAAGAGTAAGGGTTGTGGGAATTAAAAAAACATGCAAAATTCTTAACTCGGCACCCTGTAGCGAGTTGGCCACGCACCACAACATGACCGGCCAGTTTTGATCTGTGCGCTGCTCTCGCCCACCAGCGTACTGTGCATGGCAATCATCAACAGCTGATGGCCTCATGCTCTGCACTCCTCCAACAGCACATTCACTAGCTGGCTCCTATAAAATCACAAACAACAGTTGCCAGCTAGTCTTGTCTGCACTCATCCACCAATGTATACATGTACCACTATTACAATCACAAACAAGCTGCTGATCTTGTCTAAGTCATCTCGTCCACTAGTGCATGTAAAAAACAAAAATCAGCTGCCAGTCATACACTCATCTTGTCCACCACTGAATGTATCGAAAACAACACATCCACCAAAGCATGTACTACAATCACAAACAACAGTTGCCAGTCTTGTCTACACTCGACCATCAAAGAATGTACTACAATAACAAAACATCCGCCAAGGAATGTTCTTCCTCAACAGCACCCTTTGCAGACACCAGAATACAGCTTTCTCGGCCAAGTCCTAACACTAGTCATATGTAAAAGCATGATCCTGTGCCTCCACACAAACCACACCGGTTCCACAACAGCTTCAAGCAGACCAAGAGATACAGAGGAACCCTGGCCCCTGGCCAGCCAAAAGTCACAACAAAGCGGTGCCATAATGGGGTGCTGGGTGAGTTCACATACACAACAAGATGGAAACAAACTGCTCTTATGGCCGAGATGGTCTCTCTTGAGGGTGGCCTTTTTGTCAGGGGTCAGGGATTCCATGGCAAGCAACAACTCCGTGCAAAAACAATACCTGCACAGCTACGACAACAGAGACCCTCTTGGATTTTTACCAGGCTTCACAACTCTTGGATTTCAAAATACATTTTTACAAGCAGACATAACAGTGGAACTGTGTGAGGACAGATTGGCTGGGAACACCAACATTACCTCCTGACAAAACTGGCCAACAAAATTCTGAAACAAGAATGACTGCGAGAGTTCTAAAACAAGATCCAAACAGGTAAAAGGTTCAAAAGAACACTATTTATTAGGACTAAACACAACCTGCACTGGAATAATCCCCTTTATCAAGCTACAAAAAGACACTTAAGCAACAACGGTGAAAAACAATGAAAAATGAGATGGAAAGCTAAACCACTTATCTGTTTTTGGTTGAGCTACGTTGTTTTTCAAAGAAAACAATAGCTGTTGTTTTTCATAGAAAACAGCTCAACCAAAAATACATAAGTGGTTTAGCTTTCCATCTCATTTTTCACCGTTTAACTGTTAAGTGTCATGTAGTTTTATATAGGGGATTACCACAAAAATGTGCGCAGTGTTTTGTCCTAATAAATAGCATTCATTTGAACCTTTTATGTGTTTGGATCTGGCCAACAAAAAGTTAAAGTACACATTTTTCTCTCTCTCCTGTTTCCTCTAGGTGTGCATTCCAGTCTCTCAGTGTAACAAGTCCATAGCTTCTCCAGGCACCACGCTGATTCTTTCTGTCAGAGGACATTGGGGGAGGGGGGGGGGGTGTGCCTAGTACTACGTGATGCCAATACTACGGTCATGCACCACTACACAGCATGGTACCCCCCATGGGGGGCAGCTCAGTTGGTGCAGCATCAGACTGAAAAGCCAGGCACAATCCAGACGTGGGTTCAACATTCTGGTACAGCAAGGGACTGAAAAGCCAGGCACAATACAGACGTGGGTTCAACATTCTGGTACAGCGAGGGACTGAAAAGCCAGGCACAATACAGACGTGGGTTCAACATTCTGGTCCAGCGAGGGATTTTTCTCCCAGTCAGCGTTAACTGCAGACTCTTACTACGTTCGTACAGACCCTGTGGGCAACTGCTTGCATCAACGTCAATGTGCACGTTAAAAATCACAAACAATGGCAGCGACACCACAGTCTGGACACATGAAAATGCTGGAATGGGTAGCACTGCTCTGGCAGCTTCTCAGTTCTGTAGCCTTACCCAGGTAAGGTGACCCAAATTTTCCACAAGGGATAATGAAGTACCAAAAAAACTGGTAATGGTGCATGTATATGTATTATACAAGTCATTCCCTCACCAGGCAAGCATGGTTATGGTGCACGTACAACTACAAGTCATTCCCTCACAAGTCAATCCAGGTGACAGTTCATGTACTAGCAATTCCTTACCACACAACATTGGAGTCCATTAAAAACAACAGATTAAGTACATCTTTGAACACTGTTTATGTGGAATCATGTACATTACAATATATCATAGTAGTTTTACATTCAAGATCCTTTCATACCCACAGAATATTCAACACCCTCTTTGAAGGAAAACATTTCACTCTCCATTTTCCTCTACTTTGTCATCATTCAGACATCTCAGTTTTAGAGCTAATGATTTATAAACATGTGTATTCCAGCCCCTGCATACTCCCACAGCTAATGATTTTAAAACATGTGTATTCCAGCTCCTGCATACTCCCACAGCTAATGATTTATAAAGATGTGTATTCCAGCTCCTGCATACTCCCACAGCTAATGATTTATAAACATGTGTATTCGAGCCCCTGCATACTCCCACAGCTAATGATTTATAAACATGTATTCCAGCCCCTGCATACTCCCACAGCTAATGATTTATAAATGTGTATTCCAGCTCCTGTATACTCCCACAGCTAATGATTTATAAATGTGTATTCCAGCTCCTGTATACTCCCACAGCTAATGATTTATAAATGTGTATTCCAGCCCCTGCATACTCCCACAGCTAATGATTTATAAACATGTGTATTCCAGCTCCTGCATACTCCCACAGCTAATGATTTATAAACGTATATTCCAGCTCCTGCATACTCCCACAGCTAATGATTTATAAATGTGTATTCCAGCCCCTGCATACTAGCGGTAAGGCGTTAGGTTGGTAAGCGGAAGGACCTCAGTTCGATACCACTTCGGCTCTCCTTTCTCTTCAAAAAGGTTGTGGTTTGTGGACACTGTCCTGTGACTTTGTCCATCACTTCCTACTGAAACATTAAAATGGCTCTCATCGCTGCCCACCTTAATGCAGGAATCATTCTGGTGGTGACAGTGTAGCGATAGGTATATCATCTCCCTCTCACCCCACCTCCATACCCCCTTCTCCCCGTCCCTAATAGGCCTTATGGTTTCTGTGGACATTAAGCATGTTTACTTACTTACCCTGCATGCTCCCAGAGCCGATTTATAAACATGTATTCCAGCTCCTGCATACTCAGATTTATTTACCGGTAGTCAGTTCTTGGATTATAATGTTCTGCCAACCACACAGCGTCATCTCAGGATGAAGAGTATAGTGTATAAACACGTACTGTGTTATGAACATGACGCACTGTACAGTGAAGTATTGCAAATCACCTCCAGCACCACAAATGTTGGGGCCATGAGAATCCAGATGGCTGTAATTCAGCGTAAACCACAAACAAGCATGAAGCACAACGGCTGATTCACCTCAAGCTACACAACACTGTTACATCCACTGAGAAGTTGACTCTCATCGTCAACTGCCACATGCCACAACAGGGGTTTCTTGGCTGACAATCACATCGGCAGTTGCAGCCAATCACAATGTCACAAATAATGTTTGGCATGCAAAGCCCAGAGTGGCGGCATATCTATCTGGATCACAAGCTAAAGCAGAGCAACAAAGACTGGCATTTCAAAGAAAACCTGCAAAATAAGTAATATCACCATCATCTTTCAGACAAATTAACACTGTTTGTGTCTGCAGTCACTAACATCATTGGGCATTTTAACAGTTAACACAGTGATCACATGGAAAGTCTGTGAGACCAAAACTATGGGAGGTGTGGCTTAGAAACAGACATGCCAAATTTTGCCATTAAATTGGTATGTTAGTGTTACATGTTTTGAAATGTGGCTCCATAGTTGTTTGGTAAATGTCAAGTAAAGCTTTTCAATTTCAAGTAAAGCTTTTCAGTTTGTCAGGTTATTCAGTTAGGTATAATTTGTCAGGCTACAACTTCATTTGGAAAATGTCTAATGCTCTTTGGATTTGTCAGGTTATTGGATTTGGCATAATTTGTCAGTTATTGAATTTGGCATTCTTCATTTAAGCATATTTTCTTCTGTCTGCAAATGTGTCTGTATGATACTGTTACTACACAGATCATATAGATATAGATAGATATATATATATAGATAGATAGATAGATATATACAGAGATCAATGAATCAATTCAGTCATATTACACAGTGAGTCAATTAAACACACACACACACACACACACACACACATGTAAGAAACATCTATAAATTACATTTATAAGTACATCAGTACATACATAAAAACAAAAAGATACATTCATAAAGAAACATAAAATGAAATGCCTAATACACATGTGACATGACAATATCTATGTCTGCATGCACCCAAAAGCAAACTAAATGGAATACAAACAAGCTGACTATCAAAAAAGAAAATTATAGCCTGATGGTAATGTTGGCATCAACTGTAAACAGGTTCACAAGTTTGCCTATTCACCAACACACACCATCTTCCTGGGAGAACACCACTGCCTGGACACTAAGGCATGTACACCGTTTCACAGTGAAGATGATGATGATGATGATGATGAACATTAAAAAAGCTGTCTCAAAATTAACACAAAATGCCATAGGGCAGGATAGCTAACTGAAGTCTGTGCCAATGGACACTATGTAATGTGCAACTGCTGCTCTACTGCTAATGGGTGATACTTAATGTGCAACTGCTGCTCTACTGCTAATGGGTGATACTTAATGTGCAACTGCTGCTCTACTGCTAATGGGTGATACTTATTGTGAAACTGCTGCTCTACTGCCCATGGGTGATACTTATTGTGCAACTGCTGCTCTACTATCAGTGGGTGATACTTAATGTGCAACTGCTGCTCTACTACCCATGGGTGATACTTATTGTGCAACTGCTGTTCTACTATCAGTGGGTGATACTTATTGTGCAACTGCTGCTCTACTATCAGTGGGTGATACTTAATGTGCAACTGCTGCTCTACTATCAGTGGGTGATACTTAATGTGAAACTGCTGCTCTACTGCCCATGGGTGATACTTAATGTGCAACTGCTGCTCTACTATCAGTGGGTGATACTTAATGTGCAACTGCTGCTATACTATCAGTGGGTGATACTTAATGTGCAACTGCTGCTCTACTACCCGTGGGTGATACTTATTGTGCAACTGCTGCTCTACTATCAGTTCGTGATACATAACGTGCAACAGCTGCTCTACTGCTGATGGGTGATACTTAATGTGCAACTGTTGCTCTACTGCCCATGGGTGATACTTAATGTGCAACTGCTGCTCTACTGCTGATGGGTGATACTTAATGTGCAACTGCTGCTTTACTACCAATGGGTGATATTTAACGTGCAACAGCTGCTTTACTGCCAATGAGTGATACTTAGCGTGCAACAGCTGCTCTACTGCTGATGGGTGATACTTAATGTGCAACAGCTGCTCTAGTGCTGATGGGTGATACTTAATGTGCAACTGCTGCTCTACTGCTGATGGGTGATACTTAATGTGCAACAGCTGCTCTAGTGCTGATGGGTGATACTTAATGTGCAACTGCTGCTCTACTGCTGATGGGTGATACTTAATGTGCAACAGCTGCTCTAGTGCTGATGGGTGATACTTAATCAAAATGTGCTACTGCCGACGGGTGATATGTAATGCGCAACAGCTGCACTACTGCTTACAGTGACTGACAGAAGTACAGTTATCTGTCATCATGTTGATGAGACTTCTGAAGGTTTTCAAGATACAAATGAATGGACCCTTACCAAAAAGAGAGGAAAGGAGGAGTACCCAGATAAAAAATGATAGCAAGCCGAAAAACTGATATCACATATTATGGGGCGGGGGTGGGGGAGGGACCAGAATACCCAGAGAAAAAACCCAACAGCAAGCCTGAAAATTGATATAACACAGGTGAAACTGACTGCTCTCTACAAGGATCAAACCCTCACCCTCAAACACTGGTGACAAGTCCACTTGGTCAGAACATGCCTGCTCTAACTGACGGAGCGCTGCTGATGACAATGAAAAGTTGGCTGTAGTTTTCCATGTTCACCATAATTATGTTCAGTGTGCAGGAGAAAGGAAAAAAAAAGAGGTGAAAAACCGACTAAAACAAAAACACCCATATAATTATGTATGTACCAGTCACGTTATAAGTCTATTTAGTCAGTATAACAGGCTTGCTTCAAATCAAAAGTCCATATGTTTTACACATTTCATCACAGACAGAATGGGAATTTTGCCAAGCAAAGGCACATGTTCATACTCCATAATATATATATATATATATATATATATCAACCCACCAACAAACAGGTCAGGCAGACAATACAGTGGAACCCCTCATGGAAAGATCACCCAAGAAATCAACCATGGGGTCTTTATGGTCTTAACAGTGTGCAAGGATGTGTGTGTGTGTGTGTGTGTGTGAGTGTGAGTGTGTGTGTGTGTGTGTGTGTGAATGTATGTGAGTGTGTTGTGTGCATGTGCATGGCAGAGAGTTAGTTCTTGGATTGTAGCATTTACACTGAGCTGTGCAGAACATGATATAAAGTGAGGTCTTTGTGAAGATACATCCACTAAAGGGGTGTAATGCTCTCTCATGAGGTCGTATTCAGCATGGGTTTCACTGTATAGCTCAGTCACAACTGATCCGCAGGTCAACCAAGTCTGTAGCATTTCATACCATAGCACATTAACACACTCAAAAGAACATGTCCAATAAATGAAGAGCATAGTTTTATGCACAAACTAAAACACTGGTCCAGTTACAAGCTCAGGTATTATATTGACATCAGTTATCACAAGACATAATCACATCACAATTACTCCAAAAGATCAAGTATTATTTTTCAAACCTCTAATTGTACTAACTCAACACTGTTTAAGTTTAGAAAAATAGTACTTGAGCTTTTGTCATAATTGTGATGTGGTTTGAGTGAATAATGCCGCAATGACCATCTCCTTCATTAAATCATTCTATATTGCTAGAATTGCTTTAACAAAACATCAATATATTACCACATTAAAATTTCTTTCACTCTTTCTTTAAAAAATAGCTTTTAAGTTCCATACGCACATGCATGCACATACTGACGCACATACACAAACACATCCATTCACTCTTTCATACAAACTCTATCCCCTCATATTTTACTTCCCCTATCTTCTGCTCTGGCATCAGTATAGAGCCGTGGATATCAAACGCTAAAATAAAGGAAGCGATTTTCCCATTGTCTTCTTCACTCTTGAGAGCCACAATAACTGTGTCAGCTGTTCCTGGCACAAACTTGAAAGAGGAGAAGCCATGTGTTGGGTTGATGGATCCTACTGTCTTTACCAAGATGTCCTGGAAGTTTTCATCAGCCACAAACAGAAGATTTGTACCCCTCCTCTCATCTGCTGTCTCTTCATATCTTTCTTTGCTGGCACGACGAGGGAGGAAGAACCACCTGCGATGTACTTCACTCCATACGCCCGATTCATGAATGATGTATCCTGAAACAGTGAGGGCACCCATTTACACCTGATCCGTGAATGATGTATCCTGAAACAGTGAGGGCACCCATTTACGCCTGATTCATGAATGATGTATCCTGAAACAGTGAGGGCACCCATTTACGCCTGATTCATGAATGATGTATCCTGAAACAGTGAGGGCACACATTTACACCTGATCCGTGAATGATGTATCCTGAAACACTGAAGGCATCCATTTATACCTGATTCATGAATGATGTATCCTGGAACTGTGAAGGCAACCAATTCATGCATGATGCATCCTGAAACAGTGAAGGCACCCAATTACACCTGATTCATGAGTCCCGAAACAGTGAAGGCACCCATTTACACCTGATTCATGAATGATGTATCCTGAAACAGCAAAGGCACCCATTTATGCCTGATTCCTGAACAGCATATCCTGAAAAAGCAAAGGCACCTATTTACACCTCATTCAAGAATGGTGTACCCTGAAATGGCAAAGGCACCCATTTAAGCCTCATTCATGAATGGTGTATCCTGAAACAGCAAAGGCACCCATTTATGCCTCATTCATGAACGGCATATCCTGAAACAGTGAAGTCACCCATTTACGCCTCATTCAGGATGTATCCTAAAACAGTGAAGGCACAAATTTTTGCCTGCTTCATGAATGCTGTATCCTGAAACAGTGATGGCATCCATTTATGCCTGATTCATGAATGATGTATCCTGAAACAGCAAAGGCATCCATTTAATTATTTAGGGTTTACACCTTTTCTCTCTAAGTGTAGCAGTACTCCAGTAGTATACACACTAACAAACATATTTAAATGCAAATTTTATATTCATATGATAAGGAAGAAGGTACAGATTGGCTTCACATTTATCAGCATCCACCATACCTATCACAACTTTGCTTGTCCGGGCCATGTATTATGCGTAATGATAAAAATGAGGATTGTGCATAATTATGAATATTTATACATAATATACACAAAAAGTGAAAAAGATCAAATCAAAATCAAGTCAGTCTTTAGTGTCCATGGGCATAAAAAAATATTTAAAATAAAATAAAATCTTCCACATATTAGCTTAGGTCAAACTTTAAATTAAGAAGAATCAAGTAAAACTCCACCTGGCAGTTCCATGCCTGTGACCTTTCTCATGGCGTTGTAGTTGTTGTGCCAATCGATGTGCTCCACCTCCCCTGATGGGCTTATGGCCTTGACCCACTGTGGATTGAGGTTAACCACGTCACCCTCTGTTGTGGTCCACTCCTTTCCCAGGCCCCCCACATACAGGTGTTTGTCCTTCACTGCGGCCCACTCACACTTGAAGCCTAGAAATGAAGAAATACTTGACAATGTCAATGTCTATGTCCACTGGCATGTTTCTTCATTCAGTCCTTGTCCTGGATAACATACATGTTCGAGTGCTTAAAAACTATACATTTATATTCTTATAACTTTCTCACAAACACTTTAATTTTGAGAATGTGTACACCATGTTTCAGCATAAAGTAGACAGGCATAAAAAAAATGAAAAAACCCATAATGAAGCACTTTGAAAAAAAAATCTGAATTTACAGCAAAAAAAGTAGCTTTCTGTGATATTCTGTGCATTATTAGCAGATGACTTCTGAAAAAAGGGGAGCAATTTTTTTTTTTACTACAACAGGGTTACACCACCTCATGGGCAAGGCAAACATCGCACTCTCTCCAAAAGTTGCTAGATAAGCTTACAAAACCTCTATGCACGCGTGTGTGTGCATGTGTGCAGATGTCATTTTAAAACACTCTCTGTGCATCCCAGGCTACGCCTAGCTGACACTTGCTTGTCATACCAAGTCCTTCTAATCAGCAGGTCACCCAGGACACAACATTCAATGCACTTGCCCTGTGCTCTCCCCCACTCTTTCAAATATCATCTATCTACTTGGTAACAATTTTGTGAACAATCCAGTGGAACCCACAATTCCTTCCAGTCATATAGCTGTCTTCCTATCAACATGGAGAATGGGGGGAGGTATTTCACATATTAATGATATAATACATGATGAGCAAACAGGAGGATGTGAGTGTGGCTACTTCATTAAGACAAAAAGCGAAAAAGGACAGAAATTGATAGAATAAAATAACCTTTGTTAGTTTTTCCATTGCCATCAGGAAGAACAACCCATGGTACCACCTTCTTATTATCCACAACCTCGTACACAACTCCAGTTCTGTCATCTACTGTGTAAAGCTTGCCGTTGAAGATAACTAGCTCTGACAATTCCATGCCTCGCCCACCTTGCCCTAGAGAAGACTCCAGCAAAATAGGCTTTGTGTTTAACACAACCTTCACTGAAGAAAGATCATTTGATAAAGTAAGGTTGCCAGTTCTGAAGTAACTGAACCAAGTGTGTGACTTTTTCCCCTTTGAATTTGTATCCAAATCTGCCACAAGAGCAATTTTAAACACCTTCCCTGACCCTGTAGCCAACGGTTGGGACAATGGGTAACTGTAATCGTAGGGAATGTCTTTGTCATGGCATGGCTGTCGTGATGGCCTTGGGATAACCATAATCAAAAGCACCAGAACAGCGACGGATAGCATAACAGCATAAAACACAATCCTCGGTTTTAACTGGACTCTTGCGTTGCCAACACGATACTGAGTAGGGCGACGAATCGCCTTCATCCAGTCGTTTACTGAAGGTGGATAAGTTGACGATAGCATCCTTATATCGTCTTCATCTACAGGCAGACTCATGGGGATCAAGTCCTTTCATCTGCTGCTTTAGAATAACACTTCTTCATGCCGACGTGGCTCTCTGCATCAGACGATATTTGTTGGCTGCCATGCTTGTTGCCAACTGCAGTTTCGCACCAAAAAGATAAATAAAAAAAACACAAACATTGAAAAAATCAATACCTCACCAAAATACACTATCAAAACAAAACGCTTGTACTATATGACAACATATTCATGACTGATAATTTGAAATCAATAAAAAATCTAATTAGTATGAATTATTAGTTTCGCACATTGTCCACGCATCCGGTCTTTCATTCCCACGTGCCCATTCAACATGGAGCGAAAAGCTTTGCTGTCACACATTCAGGTACGATAAATAATCCACATTTTGAACTGGAATTCATTTCTAGTGGATATTAACCAGTACAGAACAGACTTCAAATAAAGCGCCTATTATTCTTTTTATAATTCTAAGTTGCTTCCAGAGGTAAATCTTATAGTGCGTGCGCGTGGTTGACTCGCATTGTCAGTGTCACGGTGCGCGCAGTAGTAAAAATAAAATAAAAATAAATTGGTCTTCATCTTGATATGATACGTCGCCGGACCTAACTTTAGGTATAAATGCGACGGGAGGGGAGAGCGCGCGTGTGAGAGCTCAGGAGCTGTGTGAAACTCCGCCAAATCTGCAGTAAAAATGAGAAAGGCATTGATCTCTCTACAGCTGATGGCTTCCTTCCTTTTCAAAGTAGTGTTGTTGAGGGGCTAGGGCTGTGCCGGTTGGGGTCCAGTTCAGGGGAGCGGTTAGCTGAATCAGCCTCGTCTGAGACCTGAAAATAACATTACAAGGCTTTTGCTCCATCTTCAGTTTACAATTAAGCCAGAAATAAGTTCTTGATGACATTTTGTCTTATTTTATTACATTTCAATTTTCAGTTATTTATCAAAGCTTACTTCGTCTCATTGATTCTCCCATTACATACTCTTACACCCACAGTGTGAGCTTAATACTTCTTTCTTTAAAAATAAAATGTTTTGATAAAGAAGTTTATCCTCTTGGTCTACAAAAAAGAAGACAATGATAGCGGAGACTTAAGACTAGTTGGAGAAGACAGGCAATTCCGGAATTGAGTTGGTGCTCATTTTAGGAATTCCCACTTGCACTGAGTTTGAGCTGCTTAGTTCCAGTATTGAGCAGATTCCAACTTTGCTTGGAACATCTGTGGGCAGGCTGCTCCAGTCAGCTACTGTTTGGGGGAAGAATGAGACTCGATGATAATTGTAGGTAGCTGGTAGTACTCAGTAGTAGTAGTAGTTTAGGCAGCATGGGAAGGACAGAAAAGAGGATGGACACCTTTTTGGTGGGGGGAAGGGGGG
The DNA here is from genome assembly GCA_018857735.1 of Alviniconcha marisindica. Taxonomy (NCBI): domain Eukaryota; kingdom Metazoa; phylum Mollusca; class Gastropoda; family Provannidae; genus Alviniconcha; species Alviniconcha marisindica. Next base: position 1,548,041 of record JABMCL010001074.1, on the reverse strand, counting down.
GGGGGGGGGGAGTTTGGTTTTGTCTGCTGGGACTGTATGTGTTCCCATAATGCCATTGCCAGGTGTGTATTTGTGCATTGACAGTGCCAGGTGTGTTTACAGGTGGAGAAAGGGGTGCAGGCCTTGCTTCAGCTGATTGAGAAAAGAAAAGAGATGAAGAAGCAGCCCCTGCTTGAAGAAGAGCATGCAGTGAATCTACAGTTTGCCACCTTCAAAGTACCCCGAATTAGGACAACAGTTCAACTGTATGTGAAGTTTTTCTCCCATCTTTTTTTTCATGCAATGTGTTTTACTTTTAAACAGCTCTTAATATAACGGTGTGGTCAGTTTGTGGATCATTAATCATAATGTGAAGAAAAATGTTGTTGCATGTAATTTGTAAACACATTCTTCTGTGTGTTCAAAATAAGCCAAGTTGTTTAGTGAGAAACAGTTGCCAATGATGACCAAGTTATCCCTGTCAGATTCCACTGCAGGTTGTTGAAAAATAAAGGTTGATACTGAGGCAACAGAACTGCATGGTCTGAAAGATGTATATAATATTAATACATAAACATGGTGCTGTCGGACATTCTGTCTTTTTGGCATGGTGATCTGCTGGGTTTCAGAAAGCTGCCAAATGGACTGGGACAGCGACACAAAGAAGTATGCTTGTTTGTGAAGGACCTTGACCGATCGGACCGAGAGTATGAGAAATCTGTGCAACACTTCAAGGCTTTTTTGAAATCCAAAGGCATTTCATGTGTGTCAGAGGTTGGTTTGTAACTGTACAACTGGTTGCTGCACTTTGTCTCATTTTATTTTTAACTTATTATGTGAATTTTACTTTTAGGGGTTGGTGCTGGCCAATTTGTTCTTCAATATCGGCTGGTGTGTTGTTGTTTTGGGGGGGGGGTTATACATGAATTTGTGTAAGGTCTGTAGGTGTTGATTTTTTTAAGCCATTTTTTGTTGTTGAAGTGAGCCTGCATAGAACATTCATTTGCAAATGCAGGAAATTGTGCATATACCCAACATATTCTATTGCCATCTTAGGATTATCATTATCTTCCTTGATGAATCATTTAAGTTAGGCCCAGGAGCTTTTGTCAAAAAGATGAGTTGATGGGAAATGTTGAAGTGCTGCACATTGAGTCTGAGTGATGTTTGTTACAAGATGTCAATGCTGCAGTATGGATCTTGTGAGAATGTGATAGTTGTTTCACTCATGTGACTGAATCCATCATCAAAGATTCAAACAGAGGCCCACTGCCTGGGTATACTGTATGTAACTATAGAGCCATGTTGCCAATGATGACCGAGTTATCCCTGTCAGAACCCTGCCTTCAAGGGCTGTTGAAACAGCACGTCAGCCTGAGGCAACAGTGTAATGTGCAGACAAACTGGCCTGTACCGCTGTGAGACCTCATTACAGACCAGTGCAGGTCAGGCAGAGCACTTTCTTTGGTTTCATTTAAGGTAAAGATTTATGTTATGATGGAATTTACTTTGCCTTGATGGCATTGTGAAAACAAGTACTTGTGTGTAGGTATGCAAAAGCATGTCATGTACCTTTTCCATTCACAGGTGATTCCATTGAAAGCACTCAAATTGGAGCACAAACCATTTGAGGCCAAACGGAACCTGTCCAACAGATTTGATGTTTTTCTGGCGGATGCTAGAATCATCCGGCTGCTTCCATCCTACCTGGGAAAGGCTTTCTTTAGCAGAAAGAGGTAATGTGTGCAAAATGACCTCACTGACACATGCAGTCCTGTAAGGTCACATTCTCAGCTGCCTGAATTCAACTTTGATGAGGGAGTTGTGTCACCAGTGATGACAAAGTTATCCCTGTCAGATTCCTGTACAGGATGATGAAAACAGCACGTCAGTCTGAGGCAACACACACTTCTCAAAATGTTGCTCAAGTGTCCATTATTACTGACTTGCTGAAAGGCACACAAGTTCAGCTTGAGCTTTTCACAGATAATTTTGTGTTAGCACTGAATAGGGGATTCTGAACTGAGCTCTAAGCCCTGCCTCTTTCCTCAGAAGTATTTGACTCGGACCACCATGTGGTACTGTGTTAGCTGGGGAATGCGCAGTGATTTCAGTCAGAGTGTTATTCAGCATTTAAGTGATTGTAATATATGCCTCATTTGATCGCTGATATCAATCACCATCATTTAATGAGTACTGTAGGTTGCTTTGATTTTTTGGTGGAATCATCTGGGTCTGACTTCCTTCCTGTGCAGACAATTAATTAGTGATTGTGAGGTACTTGGGTGATCAGCAACCCACAACTCCCTATTGATACCAAGGTGAAGGACTGGTTGATGTAGCTAAATCAGTAAATGAGGAACTGATATATAGGAAAGTGAACAAATAAGTTTCAGTGAATGCTGAGGAGAGAGAGAAGTAAAATATGCTGAGTGAAGTGGGCTGAAAAGTTCTGGCTTCACACTGTTGCATATTGATAATTGTTACAAGAAATGTCTATGGACCAGGGCTCCCATTAATGCACAAATGTGTCTCCCTTACTCACTAGAACTGAAAAGGATGCACTAAATGTACCTGTAGAGGGTCCCATGGAATGCGTTAAAAAAAAAAGCCAGGTTATGGGGTTTTGTTAGTCTAGACCTCCTCTTCCGGGCTGACTAAAAATGTGGTCGTGTAAACTGTTCGTAGGGCAATTTCTGTCTCTAAACCAACAGTTACTTGACAGTGACATTGTTGCTGACAAGTACACATTCTCCCAAACTTCATGAGGTACATAGGTTACACCAGCACACACCTAACACCAAGGTATCTAACAAAGTAAACATGTTACTTTACAATTTATGTCCACAGAAGTGAGGTGGCTTATTAGGGATGGGCTAGATATCTAACGAAGCATTTCAGTGTTTTACCCACCCTACATTGTGAGTTGCTTTGGTCTTCTGCTTCTGAAAGGTTTACGATAATAGTATTAAAAAAATCATACAAAGAAGATGAAAATTAAATATAAATCTGTGTACAGGCTGTCAGTGTGAAGGCTTCTAACATGACAATAATTTGTTGTGAATTTTCAGCTGTCAAAAAAGATCAGTGGAGTTTCTACTGTAAATCAAGGTTCCGAGGGTCCTTACTGGTGCTTACAAAATGAATTTGCCAAGTAAGGCCTTACAAGTCCTTATATTTGCATCATGGTCCTTACAAGTCTAGCTAATACCAGAAATGCTCATGGGTAGTTATAAACCTTCTCATTTTTCCAAGTCAGCGATACTGAATGGTTCCACACATTTACTGAATTTTGAAATTGTTCGGACATAGGTTGAGATGTCTGAAGCAGATAGATGATGTTTTCCTCCATGTTCATTTAGATAGATCACATGCAGCTGAAATCACGGTCACAAGATTACATGATAACTTCTGGGTCAGCCATTTGGTTGCAAAATATGAACTGTGCAGGGACCTGAGCTAACAGCAAAGATGCTGAGAAAATGTTTATTCCAAGACCACTGGCTTGGCTAAAGGACAGTACATGCCAGGAGTGCGTTCTAAAAGATAAGCTGGACAAACACTACGCTCGATGCATGGCATGCGAAATTTGCCTTTTTTGTGTGTGTTCCTTACTGTTGTGATGGTCCTTACAAAATCTGATATTGGTCCTTACAAAGTCCTTGTAAGGTCCTTATTTGGCTCTAGTCCAAGTCCCTGGGAACCATGAAAAGTGGCACCATAGTAATCAAGGGAGGCAACTTAAGTTTTGAGTGATGTTAAGACAATACACACCATTAATAACAGAATCAGCCTTAGCTATTTGTATTGCCCTGTTTGCAATTTGTAAGATAAAAGCTTTCTCTCTGCATTCTCTGTTTAGTTTTGATCTGTTCAACAGATTCATTGGGATACTCTAACTTGTTTCAGACAAATATTTTGTAATGGTCTCATGTTTGAAAGTGCCTAATGTTTTGTTTTCTTACTCCGCTACTTAAAAATCCATTTGATATTAACAATGGATGCTGATAAAACTCATCTACAGAGTTGGCAGGGCTGCCAACCACCAGAGTAATACAGGCATGGAGAACTATGAGATTAGGTCTTTGATTAAACCTGTTACTGCTCAAGTGCTATAGTATAATGAGCCAGCATACCTGATAGTGTACAACTAAAAGTGACATTGTCTGATAGAACTGAACCCAGAACTGAGTTTTAGAAAGGACAAACAGCATCACATACAAAGCAGAATACTTCTGCAGAGGTGCCATTTCATACTAGGCTTGACCATTTAAAACTGGCTAGGGACCCTCTAAATGTAACAGCAAGGAGTCCCAGGGACCTCCTTAAAATACTTGCTAATGGGAGCCCTGCTTGGAACATGTATCCATTGTCCAGCTGATGCAAGTTAGATCCGACATGTATCGGTTGTCCAGCAGATGAAAGTTAGATCTGGCATGTATCAGTTGTCCAGCTGAAGCAAGTTAGATCCAGTTTGTATCAGTTGTCCAGCTGTTAGTTAGATCTGCCATGTATCAGTTGTCTGGCATGTATCAGTTATCCAGCTGATGCAAGTTAGATCCGGCATGTGTCAGTTGTCCTGCATATATATCAGTTGTCCAGCTGATGTAACACAAGTTAAATCCAGATTGTTTTAGCTGTCTGGCTGTTGCAAAATATATCCAGTATGCATCAGCTGTCTGGCAGAGCAATTTAGATATGGTATGTATCAGCTGTCCAGCTGGCACAAGTTAGATCCGGTGTGTATCAGTCCAGAGCTGAATTGTAGAAGGGACGAAGGGTATCATATGCAATGCTGAATACTTTCGCACAGCTGCCATTTTATATTAGACTTGACCCTTTAAAACTGCCCAGGGACCCTCTAAAAGTTATAGCAGGCAGTCCCAGGGACCTCCTTAAAGTACTTGCTAATGGGAGCCCCGTGGACCATCAAAATGCTAGGAAGTACGTTTCCTGGGAAATGCACAAGACTGGGAGACATATTTTTAAGCATTCGTTGAGATGAGGTCAGTTTGATGTTTTTGGAGGAGGTATGACAGTGGTTGAGACTATGCTGGGGAATGAAATAAAGAGGTGGCAGGTTTGAATCCTGTATCAGCCAGAATCATTCTCCCCCGCTGTAGTCTCAAGGTAGTAGACTTAGCATCTAATCCTTCAGACAAGGCCAAAAGATAATGACAGCCTAGGTCATGTTTGCTGCAAGCATGCATGTGTTAAGCATTCCCAATGGGGACAGTAAAACATACAGACTCAACACACACAGCTGAGCACGTTTACGTAGCACTAATGACTATACACACAAAGGATACACACATGCAGAAGTGTAACTGATGTGTTTTGACAGAAATGTGGAAATGTGTATCTTTATTATTGCTTTTCCGTGTTGCGGTTGTCAGCCATGGGTGACTGCTGGGATGGATTCATTTCCTAGTTTCTGGTGCTGTTTTCAGGCAGCCTGTCCAAGTGCGGATGGACACCAAAGATTTGAAGACAGAGTTTGAAGCAGCCATCAACAACAGTCGCTGTGTATTTTCTGGCAAAGGATCAGTGGGGTGAGATAATCATTTGCATTTAGTTAGGTATGATCACAGGGGAACATCCTTCACATGTGTATAGTTACAGCAGGACCTCCTCCAGGCATTTATTTATTGTTACATTAGATGGTCAACCTTTTGTGTCCCAGTCACTTTGGGCCTATGTCCCATTGTGTCCCACTCCCTCCCAGCTGCTGTTGCATTGTTTGTAGTTTAAATTAATCACCCTGATCTACTACACTGGTTTGCCAATGATGAAGGAAGTTATCCCTGTCAGACACTACATACAGGTGTTGAAACAAACAATTTCTGAGGCAGTTGTGAAGTGACCCTACAAGTCTTCAATCATACTTCTTTGTAAACCTTATTGATAAGCACTGAAATAGTACTGTCTTTGAAGGGGTAGAATCGCTGCTTTTGTTTTTTTCCGTCTTTGAAGGGGTAGAATCGCTGCTTTTGTTTTCCATCGCTTTGGGCTGCTTGTTGATGAAGGAGAGGTTTGGCTGTTTGTTGTTGGTGAAGATGTGTGAAAGAGGTTTGGCTGTTTGTTGTTGGTGAAGATGTGTGAAAGAGGTTTGGCTGTTTGTTGTTGGTGAAGATGTGTGGAAGAGGTTTGGCTGTTTGTTGTTGGTAAAGATGTGTGAAAGAGGTTTGACTTGTTGGTAAAGATGTGTGAAAGAGGTTTGGCTGTTTGTTGTTGTAAAGATGTGTGAAAGAGGTTTGGCTGTTTGTTGTTGGTAAAGATGTGTAATGGAGAGGTTTGGCTGTTTGTTGGTGGTGGTGCGTGATGGAGAGGTATGGCTGGTTGTTGATGGTGGTGTGTGAAGGAGAGGTGTGGCCGTTTGTTGATGGTGTGTGATGGAGAGGTGTGGCTGTTTGTTGATGGTGGTGTGTGATGGAGAGGTGTGGCTGGTGGTTGGTGGTGGTGTGTGAAGGAGAGGTGTGGCTGTTGATGAAGATGTGTAATGGAGAGGTATGGCTGGTTGTTGATGGTGGTGTGTGATGGAGAGGTATGGCTGCTTGATGAAGATGTGTGATGGAGAGGTATGGCTGGTTGTTGATGGTGGTGTGTGATGGAGAGGTATGGCTGTTGATGAAGATGTGTGACAGAATGGTATGGCTGGTTGATGAAGATGTGTGACAGAATGGTATGGCTGGTTGATGAAGATGTGTGACAGAGAGGTATGGCTGGTTTTTCAGGATGGCCACAGTGGGCACTAGCAGCATGTCAGTAGCAGAACTGGTGCAGAACATCACCACCTCCATCAATCAGATCGCAGCAGCTCTGCCTGGGGGCACTGAAAACATCTCCAGGGTCTACATCAAGACCGAGGACTCCTTGGCGATCCCCATCTACACTTCACTGGGTGGGTCTACAGTACTTAGCTTAGCAAAACCCTTTGGCTGGGTTATAAACAGAAAAATGTTCTTTGCATGGTTTAACAGCAGCAAAATGTTTTTGGGTCGTTAGAAGTAGCAAAATGTTTTGTATGTGTATAGTTTGTTCTATATTTGTGTAGGGATGGATTTTGTGGACTTGAGAATGGTTTACATGTACATGAGCAGTTTTAAAATACACCCTTACTTATGACAGAATTTGATCGTCCTGAGGTGACCCTGTGCAGCTGACAGGATGTGAAAATCCATACTCTTTGGGTGGGTTACAAGTAGCAAACTGTTCAGTGGGTGGTTTAGAAGTAGGCAGAGGTTTATTGGGTGGTTTAGATGGAGGAAAAGGTTTATTGAGTGGGTTAGAAGTAGGAAAGGGTTCAATAGGTGGGTTAGAAGTAGGAAAGGGTTCAATCAGTGGGTTAGAAGTAGGAAAGGGTTCAATAGGTGGGTTAGAAGTAGGAAAGGGTTCAATAGGTGGGTTAGAAGTAGGAAAGGGGTCAATAGGTGGGTTAGAAGAAGCAAATGGTTCATCAGGTGGGTTGGAAATGGCAAACTGTTCATTGTGTGGGTCAGAAGTATGGAATGGTTTATTGGTTGGGTTAGAAGACTTTAACAGCAAGGAACATAGATTGTGTGCTACATGATGTCATCTGGAACTGCATTTTAATATGTTCCTGTGGTCGGTAGCATTTATACATGGAGTGCCTTTGTCATCAGCTGGTAGTGTCATGACATTCAACAAAATTGTGTCTTCTGTTTAGATGTGGAGTGCTTCTCACCCAGCCATCATCTGATCCAAATCTGGACTTTCAGTAAAGTCTCATCTTCTGTTCCAGCCCCAGCCAAAGACATCAAGTTCCCAGAGCCAGCAAAGCGTGAGCCAGTGGTAGCAGAAGAGGTGACGACGGTGGAGAACGCTCTGGTGAAGGTCTACCCCAGTGGTGTGGTCAAACTGGTTGATGAATCTGGCAAGGTTCTCAGTCGGCCAAAAAAAACACGTAAACAACCCCAGAAAGCACAAAAGAAACCCCCCAAAGCACTCAAAGAACCCAAGAAACTGCTGAAGAAGCCCAAAAAAGCACTTGAGGATCCACAGAAACCACTGAAGAAACACAAGAAGGCACTAGAGAAAGCACCTGAGGATTCACAGAAACCACCCAAGAAGGTACTGGAGGAATCCCAGAAAGCACAAAAGAAAGAACCGAAGAAAACACCGAAGAAATGGGAGAAAACAAAAGACAGGTTGCAGCAGGCACTTGATGACCCGCAGAAACCACTCAAAAAAACCAAGAAGGCACTGGAGAAAGTGCAGAAGGCAGCGGACAGAGCTGGCAAGCACAGCAGCCAGGAAACATCCTGGATGGCAAAAAGGAAAGCGCCAGGCAAAGACACCACAGAGAAGTTGAAAGCAAAAAAGAAAAAAGTGAAATGAGCGTTGTGCACTTGTGGTATGTGTGTGGAGCAAATCAGAAGGGGGAAAAAAAAGATGGCAAATGTGATGTACATACAAATTACAATGTAAATGTTGAGAATTTTATTAAAGCATGGACAATTTATCTTGGTTTGTCTTTGCTGTGCGGACGCTGATGTAACCTGCAAACCAAGCCTGCAGTACATATACCCACTGACTGAACCAAATCAATCCTGGTTGTACACATGCACTGGTGTGATGTAAACCAAGCCTGTTGTATACATACACTGGTACGACCCAAACCAAGCCTGATTGTATACACACTGTGAACTAAGCCTGACTGTATACATGCATGCTTGCTGGTGCAACCTACAAGTTGAGCCTCATACAAGCTGGTGTGACCCTCAAGCTGCACCAGTTTGTACATGCTCGCTGGCATGACCTGCAAACTATGTAATGTGTACACCCACTGGCATGACCTGCAAATTATGTAATGTGTACACTCACTGGCATGACCTGCAAACCAAGTGGTTGTACAGGTGCATGTTCACTGGCAGGACTTGCAAACCAAGTCTGGTTGTACAGGTGCATGTTCACTGGCAGGACTTGCAAACCAAGTCTGGTTGTACAGGTGCATGTTCACTGGCAGGACTTGCAAACCAAGTCTGGTTGTACAGGTACATACTGGCAGGACTTGCAAACCAAGTCTGGTTGTACAGGTACATGCTCACTAGCATGACTTGCAAACCAAGTGGTTGTACAGATACACTGGCATGACCTGCAAACCAAGTCTGGTTACACAGGTACACTCACTGGCATGACCTGCAAACCAAGTCTAGTTGTACACATACACAGTTATGGGACTGAGGCTTGCTTGGCCATATTCACACCACACACCTGGCAGGTTGTTGCTAGAGACAGACTTGCTTGGCCATATTCACACCACATACCTGGCAGGCTGTTGCTAAAGACAGACTTGCCTGGCCACCTCACACCACGCAGGCTGTTGCTAAAGACGGACTTGCCTGGCCACCTCACACCACACACCTGGCAGGCTGTTGCTAGAGACAAACTTGCTTGGCCATACAAACACCACATGCTACACAGGAAAATGAACACACCAGATAGTACAATAAACTGACACAACACCAGACAGGAAAATGAACAGACCAGATAGTACAACAGACACCAGACAGGAAAATGAACAGACCATACAGTACAACACAGAAAAATGAACAGACCCGATAGTACAACAAACTGACACCACACCAAAGAGGAAAAGCAACTGACACAACAGACAAGATGGGGAAACAGACCAGGTAGGAAAAGCACAGACCAGGGCCCATATAATGCACAATGACTTTCCTGTTCTCAAAACAAAAACAAATAGTTATTTTTGAGCCCACTGATGACACATTCATTTGGAAGGAGAGCCGGCCTTGTAGACTTTTAGCTCATCAGAATGAGGGGCCATCTACCTTTAACTTACATTCCCACCACAGACCAGACAGTCACAGACCAGACGGATCATACTACATATGTTGATGGTAAAACATTTCCACAACAGACCAAACAGCCACAGACCAGACAGATCATATTATAGATGTTGATGGAAAAACACATTCCCACAACAGACCAGTCACAGATCCTACTATGGATGTTGATGGTAAAACACATTCCCACAACAGACCAGTCACAGATCCTACTATGGATGTTGATGGTAAAACACACTCCCACAACAGACCAAACAATCACAGACCAGATCAATCTATGGATGCTGGAAGTTTCCATTATTTAATTTGCCTTCTCCCATAACTTGTTCAGCTTACTATGACTGTTCTTTCAATAGTAACATGTAAACACACACAAAAAGCAAAACTTCATGCAGGTAAAACTTTGAGCTAAAACGTTCCAGATCTGTATTTTCAGCAATGGTTCTGAAAGCTTGCAATGAGCACCACATTCTGCTAGTAACAGCTGCAAGATAAACATCAGCCACAGAAAGGTCTGGCATGCAAGAAAATGGTACATCAGGTACATGGGTAATTTTTCAACAAACTTCCTTTCAAAAGGGCTGGCTGATTTTTGGTCAGATTGGTGCAAAACCATCTTGCACCTAACATCTCAGCTTTGGTTTGAAAGCCTGATGGAATTACCCCTTGCTGGATGAATCAAATGCTACCAAACTGGACTGAAAAAAAAAGGCATTCAAAATCCTTCAGGGTGAGGTGTGTTCTGTAACTAAACCCCTCCCCTCCCCCTTACACAAACTAAATGAAGCTGAAGATTTGTGATAGACCTGTATGCATGCAAAGTAAAATGTAATGAATCAATTATCTAACAGCAAAAACTGTACGAACAATATGTATGCCACAGGAATTCACTGGTGTTATGGTTACAGACATCTTTCTAAGCAGACTGTTGACAACATGAAAATCCACAGTAACTGCACAGTTATCAATTTTGTGTGTATAATGTGTCCATGTTTTTGATAGTTATTATTTGCATGAGGTGTGGTCAGCATGTAAGCATAGCGTCTACAATGCTTTGTTTCTGTTTCATCAGGAACCATGACTGTTTCATAGAATAATAAAGACAAAAACAGATCAACCTAAATATAAATTATAATGAAAGAGATAAAAACAAACAGTCTGCCCAAAAATGTAGTTGCCTCTAAAACACAAAATCTTTCTTGACGAGACATAATCCATGGCAAGCTCTGCCAGATAAATTATTAAAGGTTGTCACAGTGATTTTAACCTGAGGTACATAAAAAATGTGAATGCACAAATCTTCCAATGAAAAAGCATAAAATATGGATCAGAAGCAAAATAAAGGCAATAGTAACTTACATAGTAACTTTGGCACAGTTCCAATACAATACTTTAATCCCTGGGGAAATGTACACTTTAAGCACCCTCTGGCTCTCTTTCTTGCTTAAAGGAACTAGTCTTCTCAAAACAAGTTTTGTCCAGTGTCTGCAACAGGTAAAACGATAAAATAAAAACATCAAGGATTCTATTCTAAAATGCCTAGCTGATATAATTTCCAATTTAGAATCTGGCTTTCGTCAGCAATGATTAGCAGGGCTGGATGGACACATCAGTGCCAAGAGTCACAGCTGGCTTAACAGGTGATGTGAGCATGCATCTTTAAAGGTTATGTGAAAGGGGCAGTACCTGCAACACTGGTGTCATGAGCATGAAAGGTCCAGGTTTAACATCAAAGGGGTGGTGCCTGCAACACTGGTGACGTGAACAGCAACTTTGAAGTTTAATGTCAAAGTGGTGGTGCCTGCAACACTGGTGATGTGAACAGCAACTTTGAAGTTCAATGTCAAAGGGGCAGTGCCTGCAACGCTGGTGATGTGAACAGCAACTTTGAAGTTCAATGTCAAAGGGGTGGTGCCTGCAACACTGGTGATGTGAACAGCAACTTTGAAGTTTAATGTTAAAGGGGTGGTGCCTGCAACACTGGTGACGTGAACAGCAACTCTGAAGTTTAATGTCAAAGGGGCGGTGCCTGCAACACTGGTGACATGAACAGCAACTCTGAAGTTTAATGTCAAAGGGGCGGTGCCTGCAACACTGGTGAGCCAGGGCACTTGCCAGCATGTCCTACTAATCATTGCAGACAAAACTGAACATTAATAAAGGGAGCATTTTAAAACCAAATCCTTGACGATTCAATCTCCTTAACCTGTTAAAAAAAAACTGCAGTTTTTTTGTTTGTTTTTAATCATTACAGATCAAACTGAACATTAACAAAGGGAGCATTTTAAAACCAAATCATTGATGACTGAATCTCCTTAGCATGTTGAACAAACATGCAGGTTTTGTGACCCATGATTGTGACTGGCAGTACCAGACAAGCACACTTTTTGTCTTTAAAAGACTAAACCTTCAGTCTGCCTTCCATGGCCGAGAAGATGACAAAACACAACATATACTTTACAGCCAGGGTTTAACCTGGGACCCACGGTGCAAAACATCAGCCAATGCATGTCAGACCCAGACATGCGTGGCTACCTCAACCTCATACCAGACATGACCCCTCCCCCTACCATGCCGTATCAGTCTTAACATGGCAATGACAGTAACACACACAATCCTAATACCTACCATCTCTAATGATGGCGGAGAAGTTGAAATGATCTCCCATTGCTACCCAGCAGTTGGTTGTAAACAGCAGATATATAAAAGTCAATAAAGTACACACACATAAAACTGGTTATATTCACATCAAATCATACAAAAATGAAACTGACAGTCACAATCATTTATAATTTGACCTGAATCACTGGATAATGTCACTTAAGTCATGCCACAAAAGAGCCTGATATTTTTTTCTGCACACAACTCAGCGTATAGTTTGAACAGAAGTGTGCCACAGACACCCACCCTCAGCTCAAGCCCAGGCCAGAAGAAACCAGGGACTGTGAGATACCGCAGAAGCTAAGATTTTCAACGATCCCTCTGCACCTCCAAATACAGAAATCAAAATGTTAATGTATAGAAACAGCATGCACCCATCTGTTTACAGATACAGCTGTATGTTTCATTTCTCTTTTCTTCTTCTTTGTGTGTTTTCTTCTTCTCGTCTTGGGATGGGGGTGATGGGATTTAGTGGGGGAGGAAATTTACAGATTCACAAAAGTGACCCTTGGCAACCATATGGCACACCCCCTTCTGCTTCACAAGGCAACCATCATGTGTGGAGAAAACAAGCTGTGACAGGGTCAGTACAAAATCTGTTCATTGGTCATGGTTGGACTGGTGGTGATGCCTCGGTAGGTGCGTGAAGCGGAACTGGCTGCCTTGTTGGTCAGCAGCAGCTCCAGCTCCTGGAAGTCTGTCAGTCTGCCCACATCCTTGTCCTTCCTCAGGATCGTGTTGGGCAGCTTGCGGATGCGTGACACCAGCTGCTTGTCCACGCCCAGCTCAGCACACATCAGGTTCAGCAGAGCGTCATACCTCAGGTGCACTCTGGGTAATTCCACTTCAATGAAGTCTGGGTCAGTGGTGTAGGCAATGCGGACCTTCAAGACAAGCTCTGCAAATGACAATGCCACTTCAAAATTACTTATCTACTTCCACATGCACAACTTTATTTTTTTAACTTTAGTAGGTGATAATTACTGCAGGTGATTCACACACCATAAATGACCCAAAGAGGATCCAGCTGGCTGCCATTATGCAACACTTAGCAGTTAATAATTATTGTTCATTACCTATACCCCATTGTTACTGTTCATTATCCATACCCCATTAATGTCCCAAAGAGGCCCCAGCTGGCTGCCATCATGCAACACTTAGCAATAGCAGGTGACAATTATTGTTCATTATCCATACCCCATTAATGTCCCAAAGAGGCCCCAACTGGCTGCCGATGCAACACTTAGCTGGCTACAGCCTTGCCGCATGAAAAACAACACAATATGCTGCACTTGTGCGGCATGCTAATAACAGACTATTAATAATAATATCACAAAAAAACAAAGCAAGAAAACAACCATCATCAGAAACAAAACTAGGTCATTACAATATAAATTATAATAGAATTTTTTTATAACAAAACTAGGTAATTACAATACAACATACACAAAAATTATAATCATCATTAGATGCAAACAGTACCATAATTTCGAGACTACAAGGATACAAGGAACAACATCCGGTTGTACCTCCCAAAACAAACAGTTCACAAAAATAAAAATGTTCCGGAATACAGAGTTCAAAGCTGACATGATAAATGAAGACAAAAACAAAGCAACATGATGGGATCCAGAATCAGACTCAAATAATTGTGCTTTCCAAACTTCCGCCAGTCAGCACAGTACCATGTGGTGGTAAGATGGAAAGTCTGTGAGGAAAGAGGCAGGGCTGATAGCTCAGCACAGAACCCTCTATCATTCAAATTTTTATGGTAAATGTTTACACAAGGAAAACTCACCATCCTCAGTAGGCACACTGCTGTGGTTGTTCATGATGACTGGTTGTGAGATTCTGTCTGTGCTGGAAGCGCCGGCACCTGCAGTCTGGGACAGACTTTCGCTGGAGTATGGGAAAGGAGGGTGGGCGAGGTAGTTGGGTGTGATTGGCAAACTTTCTGCTGCTGCTACATCCCCATATCCTGGAAATGTAACACAAAAGGCACGCAGTGTACATAATTTGGACCAAAATTAGGACTCTGTGCTTTCCAGTCTAACTTTATTTGATTCAGAATAACCCTCCACACTGAGGAAAGCTAAACTGTGTGCAACAAAATAAAGTCCAATCCCCCAAAATCAGATTCTCGTAACATAAATTGTTGTATACTACACAAGTCAGCAAGACCCCCAATAATATAATCACAGACTTCAAGTCATTAATAAAAATATTTTTTGTGACCATATAAATTATACACAGCACATACAGTACATTTTAATAATCATAGGACTACAAAATACTGTGAGGAGACAAATCAATTCTGAGATGAAGAGGCCTACCTCCAAGAAGCGAATGGATATCAGCACTGGTGGTCAGCTCTGCTGCTGTCTTCCCATCCTTGTCCACCGCCTTTCTGTCTGCGCCCTGCGTCAGTAAGTACTGCACCACGGTTTGGTGATTGCGCTTGGCTCCCCAGTGAAGTGCAGACCTGAAACCCAACCACACCCTCAGCTCTCAGCACTGGATGGTGTACAACTACAAGCTAACTCCTGGTCTTTCAGGGCTTCCCTTAAACCCTTTCTGTCTTCTTGACATTTTCAGTACTTTGTTCAACAAACTATCATGTCTTTTCCTCCTGTTCTTCCATCTCCACCTGATGTGCTTATGCATGCCAGTGTGTGTGTATGTGTGACTGTGTTGTGTGTGATTGTGTGTGCGACCGAGAGAGAGACAGACAGACAGAGTGTGTGTGTGTTCGTGTGTAATAATAATAATAATAATAATAATGAATACTTAGAGCACCTAACCTGCACAGGCCCTAAGTGCTTACACATTCTTTACCAATACGTATTGTGAAAATTTGACGCATACAACATGAAAACACACACACACACACAGAGACTCGCACTGTAAGAGAGAGAATGTGTGTGTGTGTGTGTGTGTGTGTGTTATTAGTGAGAGTGCTGGCATATTGGGATATACATATATATATATATATAATATAATAGCATTTGGGTAACTTGTGATTACTGTGTGGTGGTATAGATTTGTGAATGCTTCATAGGACTTGTTATTTTTACTGTTACAATTATGTACATGCTTAGGGCTTAGTTAGGCACTCTAAGTTCTCAGAATTATGTACATGCTTAGGGCTTAGTCAGGCACTCTAAATTCTCAGAATTATTATGTTTCATCATTGTTAATTCAATATCAATGTACTGAATCTGCCATTCAAGGTACACAGACCTTGCATTATGACTGTCATGGTAAACACAGAGTAGCAGTGGGGTTGATTCAGCTATCAAACAGTCTGCACTGTGATTCAGCTATCTAACAGTCTGCACTTTGATTCAGCTATCTAACACTGTAACAGTCTGCACTGTGATTTAGCTATCAGTCTGCACTGTGACTCAGCTATCAAACAGTCTGCACTGTGATGCAGCTATATATATATATATATATAATATATAACAGTCTGCACTGTGATTCAGCTATCAAACAGTCTGCATTGTGATTCAGCTATCTAACAGCCTGCACTGTGAATCAGCTATCACTGGATCAGTCTGCACAGTGATTCAGCTATCAAACAGTCTGCACTGTCCAGCAGACAATCAGAAGATTATGTTCTGTGCACCCCAACCCTACTGTGTTTCTAGTAATAGTATCAATGTCAGTGATGATGCATAACCATACAATTGTGTGAAACTAAAAGTCAGTAACCATGAAGAATTTGGGAGTAATATACTACCAAGTACTGCTAAAATTAAAAATATGCTGTATCTTTGTGTTAGTATTCACCCAAACCTGCAAATGCCAGCTATGATTATGAAGTAGAATAAAAAGAAAACTGACCAAAAATGCCACTGCACTAAAACTTCAACTAGCTTTAGTTGAAATTGAATAAAGAGACTTGTGAATTCATCAAATAATGAATCAATATTACTGGTATTTAGTATGTTTGCTACTTTAATTTAGACTTTCTCACTTTAGAGTAACACTAACAGTACTATCTAGACAACAATGATCAAATACAATTTTGTCTCACCGTCCATTCATTTTATTTTGGGAATTAACATCTACGGTTTTCAGTTCCACTAAATTTCTAAGCATCTCCATGTCACCAGTGCTTGCTGCTTCCCGCAGTTTTTCTTCAAGCTCTCCTCTCTCATCCATTCTGGACCTTAACAATTTTCCAGTCTTAGTCTTTTTCAGTTCTGACCAGCTTCGGCACCAGCGACTGTTGAGCTGTGTTGGGACCGGTATCAACTGTACGTAATGTCTAAAATCATGCGGACTGTGGGTTCGTTCAAAACACTGCGTGCACTTGCGCGTTTGCTGATGGTAAACACTGGAGTGGTCTGATAAGAACTACCAGGCCACGTAGGATACTAACCTGTCCCATGCACTCGTGAGCGTCGAGGCTTAGAATTGTCTCCCTTGAAGTTGAACCCGTACAATTTCCGGTTCTTTCCCCCTCGACGCCATTTTGGACAGATAGAAGGTCGTCGTTTTGACGGTCTGAGCGTCACCTTTTTGATTAACGAAATGGCTGACAACAATGCAGAAGGCGAATCAAAGCCGGACGTCAAAGGTAAGACATATGGATGATTTTTGAACAAATTCACAGACTGGTATTGGTTCGCCAGTATGGTGAATTAGTGGCGTCTCTTTTTCTTTTTGTCTTCGTTTGCAAATTTACTTAGAAGCTTTTGATAAAAGTGCAGCTACAGTCATAACTGCCTAGAACATTATCGGCAGGCTGATAAAGACAGTGGATTTGATTGCGCTTGTTAGAATCCGTTAAGCATACACCCATGATCACCCGTGTACCGTTGCGTTTATACCTGGATCCTGCAGTGTTAGTGTACCCAACAGATACTGAGATAGGCTTCACATAAAGATAACAAATGTTCCATTTACTTTCCTTTGTAACTGAATTGACGACTGATTATTGGTGAATGAATCACAAATGCTTTGTTCAGTCACCGTTCATCAGTTTATTGAGTTTGAATTATGCGGTCGCAACCCGGATTCAGTGCCGCACCAGCTGCACGTAAAACAGCCTCAAATTCTAAATGAATCTAAATTCTAATGGCTGTAATGATATCTGTCTGAAGGCATTATATTATTAATTATTATACAATTTATCTAAATTCTAATGGCTGTAATGATATCTGTCTGAAGGCTTTATATTATTAATTATTATACAGTTTATGTTGATTTATATTTTTAGTGCCTTTTATTAAGTTTTAATTTTATTTTGGCGTGGGTTTTTCATCAAACTCAGAAACTGGAATGGTATAAACTAGAAGGCATTAATTAATTGATTCAAAACATTATTGACCTTTACTGGCATTAGGCTTTGTGAAAAATAAAATGTGTTTGTTATTTATGCACTGTAACTGTAAGCCAGGATCAGTCCTGTACAACATTTTTGTCTGTATCCTGCAGATGAAAAGGAGCGATCAAAGAGAGATGACAAAGACCGAAGACGGTCACGTTCTCCACGCAGGAGAAGTCGCAGCAGGGACAGAGATCGAAGACGTTCACGTGACAGGGATTCAAGAAAGAAGAAATCCAGAAGGTTTGTAACCCAAATCAGACTTTGAATTGAAATACAAATGCTTAATCAGTTTTGTAATTAAGCTGATAGCTTCAGAGACAAGAATTATTTTATAAATTATAAATTTGATCACTCATTAGATACCTAGCGTGACACATGTTCAGATTGTCAGGGGGAAGGTGGGCATTTAGAATGATAAAAGAATGTTCACTTTTATAAGCAAGGAAGCATGTTTCAGGCCTCAGGCTCAAGTAATGTGAAATAACTTTTGAAGTAAGGCCTTTGTTAAACCTTGGCTCCAGTGGTATGAAGTAAGTGTTTGGATCCATTGGCTCAAGAAGCAGCTGTTGGTCGCTGAGAGCAGATATGGTTCAGGGACCTGCCACTGGGCTACTGAAGGGCTCATTGATCTACAGTGTGACCAAAGACTGCAAATGTTCAAACATCTGTAGGAGGAGCAAGTTCAGGGGAAACAATTGATACAATTTAGCACTCAACTGGGCTGACTCGAGTTCATCTAGGGGATGAAATACAAAATTGCAAGAGGAAATCTGATTCACTGTTTAGGACACATATCACTTTAGGTTGGACAAATAGCCTGGAAAACGATTAGTTTCACCATATGCTTGGAAGGCAGAAATTAAAAGTGCAGTAGGCGAAGCATGCATACTATATACTGACCTACAAGGTGTAAGTGATTTCAGGGTTGCAGTACCCTACCAATACTACAAGGTTCAAATCTCAAAGATAACAGGGCAGAGCAAATTGGTCAGGTCATGAAAATAAAAATGATGACTTTTTGATGAATGTTGCTTTGTGTGAAGAGGAATAGGGGAGAACTGCAGATGAATAGAGGAGGAAGGCAGAAGTTGTAGCAGTAGCTAAAGCATGCAAGTGACTCCCGGCTTAAAGTGGGGAACTTGGGTACTGATACAGTGTCAGTGATAGCTTATGGTTTTAGACCAGCAACTGGAGCCTTAAATGCTGCCTCTGTGGTAGTTCTTGCTGAGCAGAAATATAGAGGAAATATTTAAATTTCAGATTTTCAGCCACATTAGTTGACTTCAACTGCTTTATTCTTCGCTCGCAGTGTCAGTAACCTTCATGCTGCAAGAAATAGAGTACAGTTCCACCCCCCCATCCCAAAATGTGTTCAGTATTTTTATATTTATGCAGCCTTGTACAGAGAGGAAATTCACATTAAGATTAACAGAGAGCAAGTTGTGCCCAGCAAGCTGGTCACCTTGTCCTTGATTTTCAGGCATACAATATACACAAGATATGACTTTCAAGAATCTACCCCTCAGAGGGGTAATAAAAAAAACATTGTTGCATGTGATTTTTGTGATTTTTTTTTTTTTTTTAAACTAAAATTTACTTTGAGCATGCTGTAGATAGGTGCAGAATGCAGTACTAATACCATGTGATTAAACTGGGATGGGATGTACCAAAATGTGGTATTGTTCAACAGGGAGGGCGATGGGCTGATGCCAGCCTCGCCTCCACAACCCATGCCACAGGAAAAACCAGGGAGGTTAGTTGGCTCCCCTTATGCTGGCAGTGAGGTGGAAAACACCATAGCACACCAAAAACTGTGACAGATGTGTCACTATCGCACACTGCCAAACAAAACTGCTAAAACTCTTTTCTTATTAGGATTGCAGTACTGTTAATTAAAGTGAAATCATCTGAACGATGCAGCAGTCCACAGCTGTTGGCAAGGTAGTTTGAAGCCCAGGGTTTTCATTTCCCTAAAAGTAAGTATAAACCAGCAGCCATAGAGATGCTGTTTTCTTTGGCCCACCAAGGTAGACAGAAAAAGAGAAGTAGGCTGATGTAGCCTGGGTGAATTCAGACAATGTGGGTTTTTCACCTTGCTGTTGGACTGCCAGTTTGGGTGTATAGAGTCATAGACTGATGTCATTTGGCTTCTGAAGTGTATGAGTTGAAAACAAGTTTCACAATAACACAGCTTTCTCTGTTGGTATTGTCACAGTGTCAGAAAGGTTTGTGCAAAGTCAGAATAGCAGCCACACCATTGTTTGGTCACACAAACATACAGCTCACCCAAGGTCAACCCTTAGAGACGGAATGTGGCTGCCCAAGTGACAGAGGAGTTGTGTTATTGGAAAATGTCTGCATTCTCAAAAGAGTGACTCTTGCATACAGCAGGAGTAGAGCACTTTTGTTTCATAATGGTACTGCAAAAACTGATGTGTTGAATATTGATGTTTGTAAAACATGTTTTATTTAATTTTGCCTTCAATCCTTTAGATTGGTATATTTTATTTTGGGTGGTAGTAGGACTAAGACTGTAAGAGTCAACGCTGTGGTTGGCCTAAAAAGTTTGACTGTGTCCTGAAAGTAAGACTTTCATGAATGCTTTCTGACAAAAGGTTGAATACTGATA
Organism: Alviniconcha marisindica; assembly: GCA_018857735.1. NCBI lineage: Eukaryota > Metazoa > Mollusca > Gastropoda > Provannidae > Alviniconcha > Alviniconcha marisindica. Next base: position 1,527,604 of record JABMCL010001074.1, on the reverse strand, counting down.
ACTGTAAAATGGTAAGTGAGCAGGTTGCACCCCCTGTGTTAGTACATAGCAAAGATTAATGCTTAATTAGTGATCTGTTTGGGTAAGGACGTTTTTACACTTTCATCCGCTTTGTCTTCACAGACATTTGGCAAACATTCTGATTAGTATCTAATAGTAATTAGTAATAATCTTAATGGGCAGTAACCATTAAGTGTGTTATTTCAGCCGTTCCAAGGAGCGTGCTCCAAAGAAACCCCGAAAGAAGAAGCCCTACAAATACTGGGATGTGCCACCACCAGGCTTTGAGCATATTACTCCGATGCAGTACAAAGCCATGCAAGGTAAGCTTGTTTTCAGTTGACACACACACAGCAGCAGCAGCAGCAACATGTATTGACACTCACACTGGAGGTTTGGGGAGGGGTGGGGGCTAACACTGGGCATGGGAGCACACACACCAAAACAAGAAAGGGCGAGAGGAGAAAATAATAATTGTTTATTCTCAGTGATGATTCCACCACCAGTACAAAAAATGTGGTCTTTGAACTAGACCAGTGCATAGAAATTGTGGTTTATAAGAATTTGAAAGTAAAATGTTTTTCATGTTTTTGTCAGAAAACGTCCAGCTGAATTTCAGTTCATGGCGAACTGAACGGGGCTTGGCCTAGGCTTGGCAGTGTGGCAGCATGAATGAGGAAGAATCAGTTACCGCCAAATCCTCCTTGTAATGTTTAGCTGTTTGGGATGAATATGAACAAAGAAAGAAGAAGAAAAAAGATCAGTGTTTCCAGAACCGCTGAGGTTTTTGCAGTCCCAAACTTGCTTTGATGATGCATGAATGATGAAGAGTCAGTGTCACACAAGATGTTTGGAATGCTTCCATTGGGGTTAAGGTCTCAGTGAAGGTTCAGATCCTGAAACAAATTACTGTCTGTTCCATATCTTCTGAACCGCTGAACCTTTTGCTACCAAACTTGATATGATGGTGCATCATCAAGAGCTGGAGTGTTGAGCAAATGTTTGGAATGCTGTCTTCAAGGTCAAGGTCACAGTGAAGGTTCGAATCCTCAGCAAATGTTTGTTTATGCTGTTTTCTGAACTCTTTGCAACCAAATAAATGAAATTAATTGCATGTAGGCGCATTATCACTGGATGGAGAAGGAATGAGCAAAAAGATTGAGTTGCTATCTTCAAGGTCAGTGGTACAGAGTTTAAATTTTCAAAAAGGCTTTGCCATACTGTTGAACCTGGTCACCCAAACTTTTCATCCTGCACACTTAACAGGATGTTGAAATCCAGGAACTGACTGACCCACAGTGTGTATCCTGGTGTATCCTGACCCAGCTTACTGGCTTCTGGAAAGGCTTGAGTGCTGTCCGGAAGATGAAGGTCTCGGGGCTTGGATCCACAGTGTTTACCTATCACTTTGAACCTTTTGCAACTAAACATATTCTTCTTGTACATCATTGTTAGATGCAAAAGGTGTAGGCAGGTGTAGCCTAGGTTGCTGTCAGGAAGGTCAAGGTTACGTGGCTCAGATCCTCAAAGAATGTGCCCATCATTTACCTCATCAGTAGATGCAAAACATTGGGGTTGGTATCTTCCGGGTCAGGGTCACAGTATTCAAATCCTTCGAAATGGCTGTTGAGCATTTGCTGAACTATTGAACCCTTTTGCCTTACACTAGGTAAGCTGGTGTGTAATTCCACTCAGTGCATTGACTAACAGTGGTAAGTTCAGTATGCTGTCAACAAGGTCAGTGTCATGGAGTTTGAATGCATAAGATGACTAGTCATCAAATTTCTTCTGAACCATTGCACATTTTACCAAACATGGTATGCCAGTAGATAGACTGTCATTTGAAAAATATGTTTATCTTAGTGCAAAGTCAAGGTAGTAGTGAGGTTGAAATCTTGAGAACAAGAAAAATGGCTACTACAAACTGCCAAACGTTTCGTAACCAAGCTTTGTTTACTGGCTTTAGGTTGCGTGTAATAAAAGGTCGGGGGTGCCATGTGATGGTTTAAATGCTTGAAAGAATGTGCATCTTATCAGCTGAGTCACTAATGATTTTTAAACCAAGCTGTGTAGGTCAGCTCACCATTGCCAGGCCGATTGTTGTGTGAAATGTTTGGCTGTTTACAGGGAAGCTTTAAGCTTTTACATCTTATGACGCTGAACCTTTTGCAGTTGACTCTTGTCTGCTGAACACTGGTATGGTATGGGAGTAGCAGACAGAGGAAGGGGGTGACAGTGTAACTGGGCACACAACTGGGAGTCTGTGGCCAGGTGGGGTGACAAACCTGCTTACTTCTGCCTGCCTTTCACCTTGGGCTCTCTCTTTTCAGCTGCTGGCCAGATCCCCCAAGCCATGCCCATCGCAGCCAACATCAACCCCACAGCAACCGTCACTCTGCCAGGCAGCGCAATGAGTCGTCAGGCTAGGCGTCTCTACGTTGGCAACATTCCCTTCGGTGTTACTGAGGTAAATTGAAATTGTAGGCGGAACATGAATTCTGAGATAGTTGTTTTTAGGTATACTGTCCACTTTTTCAGGATGGTTGCTCTTCTTATTTTTAATTATATGAAGAATGTCAGCAAAGTCGTCCATCACTAAAAGCAAGCTTGATGCAGGGGCAGCGAAAAACTGTTTAAATTGCTATGATTTTGTTAGAGCTTCGATCCATCTGTTTTCAGAAAAGGGTCCAGTCCCATGAAAATCATTTTCAGTTTGGAGACCTTCCTATTTTTTATGCTTTTTAAATTGTGTGGCTGCAGTCACTCCATACCTGATGCCAGTTAATTCCATTTGCAGTCCTTGCCCCTGTGGTGTGTATCATTTTCAGGATATGAAGTATGACTGGTTTGAGTTGATGATTAAAACGCTGAATTTGCAGGAGTCCATGATGGACTTCTTCAACCACCAGATGAAGATCACTGGTTTAGCCCAAGCTGAGGGAAACCCAGTCATCGCTGTGCACATCAACTTGGACAAGAACTTCGCTTTCCTGGAGGTAGGCATCTCTTGATACACATTTATACACCACTCAGCGGTGCTGCACAGTGTGGTGCCCAGGGGCCATAACTGTGAATCGGGCCTAAAGCCGTAGGCCAGCCCAAATCTCAACACTCTTCATGATGGCCCCAGATTGGTAGTCATGAACCGGGTCTACACCAAAGTCTGGGCCCAACCTGGGGTCTAAACAGTCAATATTTAGGTTAGTAATTTTGCTGTCCTAAAGGTCATAGGCCCGGGACTATGACTGCTTTTAGCATTGTTATGCTTGGAAAGTTGGTTTTTGTTGCTGCTGATGTTTTTGTTTCTTCGCTGTTGTTGTGGCTTTACATCTGAATGCAGTTCCTCTGTGTGTGTGTTTTTAAATCATCAAGACTGTACATTTTGATCTTTTATGTTTTACTACTGGAACACTCACACGAGATGTTATCGACATGTGTTTTCTTCATCAAGTTAGTACTTGCTGGGTGTTGGCCATTTCAGACTTTCATTTTGGAGGGGAGAAAGGTCACCCTCAAGCCAAGTGATGCAGGCATAATTATTATATGACAGCAAGTTTGATTGATGTCTTATATTTTAACTTGATTTTTATTTAAATTAATTTGCGCAGCATAGATTCAGATTCTTTATTCACCAAGTTTTACAACAAGGAAAGTGTCTCGAAAGTGGTAAGCATACAAACATAAGCAAACAACAACACTGACATACATCAACTAGCATACACCCATTTGCACCAACAAAACAACACTCAAACGCACATACACACACCTGCGCGCACACGCACATACACACACCTGCACAAGCTTGCACGCATGCGCACACACACACACACATGCTATAAGTATGCAAATGTAAAATGTAGTCCTATGTCTAAGACTAAGATAGGCAAAGTAAAAGTTCAACACATACACACACACATAGGCTACCTGATTTCACAGAGTCCATGTGCCTTTCTGACAAGTTCAAAATGGTAGATGCAGCAGATGATGCTACAGTTACTCGATGCAGTAAACACCAAACAGAACATTAATGTTGTAGCTGTGGTCAGTGAATAGCAGGTTGAGATGGTCTGCATGACAGGTTACATGCTGTATTGTTGTAGCTGCGGTCAGTGGATGAGACAACCCAAGCGCTGGCATTTGACGGCATTAGTTATGAAGGCCAGCCACTGAAGATCCGGCGCCCCAGTGACTACAAGCCTTTGCCAGGCATGGCAGAGAATCCAACATTGGCTGTTCCAGGTAATGCTTTCTGTCAATGCTTTTCGTTTTGATTTTTTGGTTTAGTTTGATATGTTTAAAAAATAAATTTAAAAAAGCTGAATTGTGTGTTCTGCAAAATAAATTTGTGTGAACATGTTTTTAACAGTGTATGTTTTTGGGGGTGCTGTGCTTTAAGTTGAATTTGAAAAGTTACAATCTGTTGATAAAGTAGACAGAACCAGTATTACTCAAGTCGTCTGTGTAAATTGAATTGTATCAGAATGGTAATACAAAAGTTACAAACCCCAGGAGAGCACAGCATGTGGCTCTATCTTTTTTCTTTTAACTTGTTTAGCAAGTCCGTTTACTTGATACCATGTAGCAGTGGTATGGACACAGACGTGAGGATTTCCTGGTGCAGAAGCTTATGCGGTAGAAATGAAATGTGTTTCAGGTGTGGTATCAACAGTGGTCCAAGATTCAGCACATAAGATCTTTATTGGTGGCTTGCCCAGCTACCTGACAGAGGACCAGGTGTGTATGCCTTGTGGCTGCAGTGCCAGGCAGAGCCTTCATGGTCGCTGCTGGAGGTTCTGTGTGGCAGGTTTCGTTGGTGGTTTTGTGGGAATGTTTTCCTTGCCTTCCACCCATTGATGTGCGTGTATGGGCGTGTGTTGTTTGGCACTTGTTGCAGCGTTTACAGGGCCAACACTTACAGGTCCGCGGTGTCTTGGTTGTTGCAAAACAGGAACGGGAAAGAGACAAGCGCAGCGTGGTAGTACCGCACGTTGCTACACCCCCCTCCTCTCTTTATGTTCTTGCAGGACTCCTCCCATCCACCCCCCTCCCCCATCCTTTCTTGTGGGGTAGGCTCAAGAATCTGCAGTTAGGTGTCGAACTGTGAAGCAATACAAAAGTAGTACAGATTGTAAATAGTGTGAAGACTTCAAAAAGTGTTCTGTAAATCCAAAGTGATAACAGTTTTTGTTGCATTAAGAAAAACCAAAACCTAAAGAAATGGCAGGGTTGACTGAAAAAAAGGTAAAAGGACGCATTCATGGTGTTTTTGTTTCTTTGCTTTCAATCTTTACACCTATTTATTCGTGGTATTTGCGCCATAGGAGCATTACAGCTAATCAAAGTTTTCCAAACCGCTGGAGGAAAATATTCACTTTGGGTCAAACAGGTGTGATGGAAATTGACCTCTGGATTTCAGAGTTCATGTCTTGTAAACTGATAAACAGGTGTATTGGAAGGGCAGACAGCTTTGTCACTTGCTGTCAACAGACATTAATGACTGCCATTTGATGCCTTACTCTTTACATTGACAGTGCTGAACACAGCTGTCCTCTTGTAATTACATGGACAAGAACTTAAAACAGTTTGTCATTGTAATTAAAACTTTAAATGAGCTGAATTTGTCCACACACAAAAACAACCTAAATGAGCAGAACTTGTCATAAATCTTCTTCTTTTTTAAACTTCAACAAGCTGAATTCCCAGGAGAGCACCCCACTCCCTATAAAAAGAAAGTGAAAAAAGATGACTGTAAAAGTGAGAATGAATTGATAAACACCAACATTTTGTAGTGTAGGCTCGTTTCAGCTATTTGCCTCCAGGTGATCCATCCAATTGCAGGCTCTTTTTGCAGCTTTGTTTTTGCAGGAATTGTGCTTACAGGCCTCAAAAGATGGTTGTGCAGCAATTGTTTTTAAACAGGAATAACAGCTGACAATCTGCATTGGTTGCTTGTGTTGCCTCAGAAGACATAGAAAAGCTAAACTTTTGACCAGGCCTCAAAATCCACTTTTTCCAGTTTGTAACTGTTTGGTAAACGATTGTAGGTGTGATTGATACTTCTTGCCCAAGTGGAGATTTGGAAGTCAGTCTGTTGTAGGACTGGGCTGAGGAGAACCAAAAGCAGTGCTGACATGAGTGTTGAATAGACAGTGTTCACTTGTGTGGCAAAGGCCGTCAGATCAGAATGTTGCAGTGTTGGAATAGTCCAGTATTGCAGTGTTGCTGTAATCTATGATAATTATTCTTTAGGGGATGAGCTTTGTCAGCACTGCTTTCACGTTCAACTTTTTGTCCATGAATGTATTGCCATCGCTGAATAGTGAATTGATGTCATGATTCGAATTCGAGACTCACAATTCTTCTTCTTTCTTCCCCATTTTGTTCACTAGCTTAGGGGGAGAGGTTGAAAACCCCAACGCTTGCATACCTTCATATTTGCAACAAACTGTTTTATGTGCCCAACCAAGACACAGGCAAGTCTTACTGCTTCTGTTCTCGTGGCATATTGATTGGTTTGAAATTTTTTGTACTCTGGTTCTTTAAATGGGGGAAGCTTAAAATGTGTAACAAGATACAAAAGTTTTTTTCACTCTCTGAAGATGTGTAAAAAGTGTTTGTTTGTGACTGGAGTAAAGGTGAGAGACTGGGTTTGTGACAGAAACTTCATGTTGACAGACTGGCTTTGTGACACTGACAGGCTTAAAACTAAAAGTGAGAGACTAGCTTTGTGGCAGACACAAAGGTGAGTCTAGCTTTGTGCCAGACATGAAGGTGAGTCTAGCTTTGTGGCAGACGTGAAGGTGAGAGTGACAGGCTTTGTGACAGATATGAAGGTGAGAGTAACAGTCTTTGTGACAGATGTAAAGGTGAGAGTGACAGTCTTTATGACAGACGCGAAGGTGAGAGTGACAGGCTTTGTGACAAATGTGAGAGTGACAGTCTTTCATCAGTTTGTGACAAATGTGAAGGTGAGAGTGGCAGGATTTGTGACAGATGTGAGGTGAGAGTGACAGGCTTTGTGACAGATGTGAGGTGAGAGTGACAGATGTGAAGGTGAGAGTGACAGGCTTTGTGACAGATGTGAAGGTGAGAGTGGCAGGCTTTGTGACAGATGTGAGGTGAGAGTGACAGGCTTTGTGACAGATGTGAGGTGAGAGTGACAGATGTGAAGGTGAGAGTGGCAGGATTTGTGACAGATGTGAAGGTGAGAGTGGCAGGATTTGTGACAGACGTGAAGGTGAGAGTGGCAGGCTTTGTGACAGATGTGAGATGAGAGTGACAGGCTTTGTGACAGATGTGAGGTGAGAGTGACAGATGTGAAGGTGAGAGTGGCAGGCTTTGTGACAGATGTGAAGGTGAGAGTGGAAGGCTTTGTGACAGACATGAAGGTGAGAGTGGCAGGCTTTGTGACAGATGTGAAGGTGAGAGTGACGGGCTTTGTGACCGACGTGAAGGTGAGAATGGCAGGCTTTGTGACAGACATGAAAGTGAGAGAGCCTAGCTTCAGTCATTGGGATCATTGCATTAATTCTCTTACTAAAGTTAGCAGTTGCGTAATGTTTGTCATTGTATTTTCATCACCTCAGAGGGTAAGTACCATGCATACAAATTGGCTCATCTTGTTGGAGATTAGAAGGACAAATGCCCACATGAGAGCTTATTGCTAGTAGATGCTAGATGCAGTTTTCGCAGCTCAAATGTCTCTCAGCCATAGTGTTTATTCTCCAGCCAGAGTACTGTGTGTTGTTTAAAAGTAATGCAAGGGGATTATCCCATTTTTGTTTCAGTCAGTTTCTTTGTCTAACTTGATCCAATCAAAATACAGAAGACGATTTTGTTGTGCCAGTGCGTAGAATAGATAAATGATTTGAGCTGCAGTTAGAGTAGTCACCAGAGTGGTCAGAAGAAGAGGACGGCTTATGGCAGTGAGGAGGACTGATGACTAGCGTGTGCTGTCTGTCTGTGCAGATGAAAGAGCTGCTCATTTCCTTCGGTCCTCTCAAGGCCTTCAACTTGGTGAAGGACAATGCCACCGGTCTCTCCAAGGGGTTTGCTTTCTGCGAATACGTCGATCCAAATGTGACTGACCAGGTCAGTGTCAAATCCTCAACCCTTTGTCCTCTTTTTCACTGCTGGAGAAGAAGTCTGACCGACCATTTTTAGATTGTTCCTGCCTAACCAATGGGCAGTGTAGATGAATGTTATTGGTTTCATTCTGCATTCTTTTTGTTTTGTCACAGGCCGCTGTTCATTCAGTTGGTTAAGTATGCAAATCGTGTATGTGCTGGCGCACACGTGGTTGTGTGCACATTGAATGGTCTTTTGCGACAAGAGTTTGTGCTCTGTACAGATTTTAACAACCTATTATGATCATGTTTTCATGCACAGGTATATAAACAGAGATGTTTTTGTAAAGAAGGACACCTTTTCCTCAGTTCCATTGCTGTGATGTACATGTCTGTGTCAGTGTTGTTGTAAGCATACAGGGTGTATATTTGAGTCTCAGATGTCTTAGTGTGTTTATAAGTGCTTAGGGCTGTCTAATGTCATAGTGTGTTTATAAGTGCTTAGGGCTGTCTAATGTCATAGTGTGTTTATAAGTGCTTAGGGCTGTCTCTAATGTCTTAGTACGTTTATAAGTGCTTAGGGCTGTCTCTAATGTCTTAGTGTGTTTATAAGTGCTTAGGGCTGTCTCTAATGTCTTAGTGTGTTTATAAGTGCTTAGGGCTGTCTCTAATGTCTTAGTACGTTTATAAGTGCTTAGGACTGTCTCTAATGTCTTAGTACGTTTATAAGTGCTTAGGACTGTCTCTAATGTCTTAGTGTGTTTATAAGTGCTTAGGGCTGTCTCTAATGTCTTAGTGTGTTTATAAGTGTTGAGGGCTGCCCAAGTTTGGGTGCGCTAAGTGCCCATTGTTGTTATTCTTGTGATTGGCTGTGTGTGAGTGCATGAGATCACATGTTGTATGTGTGTGATCTTTTCAGCTAAAACAGGGTTCGCTTGGGCATTGCATGTGTGATTAACGTCAAACTCTGCAGGATGTCAGTATGTACTGGGCTTTGGCCATTGATGTCATTTTTGTGACCTTGACCTTTGATGACCTGACAGTATTGAGGTGAAAGTAAAGGTAATCTTTGTGTTGTGACTGGTCCTCAGGCGTGTGCGGGTTTGAACGGAATGCAGCTTGGCGACAAGAAGCTCATCGTGCAGCGAGCCAGTGTTGGAGCCAAGAATGCACAGAATGTAAGTCCTGCTGCCTTTGCTGCCACCCTCAAATGCTTGCCATTGAAAGCAAAGCAAGCGCTTACTGAATAATGATAATGGGGAATTCAGGGAATAAGCCGATACGTTTGCTGGGTTGTGTTTTGGGGAGAGAGGGTAATGGTATGGTATGAATTCTTAATGAAAGAACAAAAAAAACTTGATCGGAACTTTTGTGTGTGTGCTATATGTGCGTATTTGTAGTGGTTTTGTGCTGAGGGTTGTGTTGGCGTGATTGATTGTGGTGTGTTGAGTGGCAAGAAGTTGCAGTCGGTGTGTGTTGGGGTGTTGCAGCAAGCCCCTGTACAGCTGCAGGTGCCAGGGTTGAACCTGAACCAAGGAGCTGGTCAGGCCACAGAGGTGTTGTGTCTGATGAACATGATCATGCCCGAGGAGCTGGAGGATGAGGAGGAGTATGAAGGTACGCGCCGCTGTGTTTTGTGCAGATTTGAACATACTGTTTCCCCCGAGTGGTGCCCCCCAGTGTGTGAAGTGCAGGTGTGCGCTCGTCTCTAGGGTCAGCGTGGGTTATAGTCAGCCGGCCACTCGCCCGTTGTTTATCTTTAAGCATCCGTCGCTGCTGGCGGGCAGCGGCGAACACTAAAGGGCAAGATTCAGCCTGCCGTGTGTGACTGTTTGTATATCATATTTGATGTCATGTTTGATGTCATGGGTTGTTTCTACCTCCTTGTTCAAAGCCGCCCTCAAGACGCACCAGTTTAATCATTATTTCTAAACGGTTTTTCACAGCCCTGCCCATCCCCTTGTTTGACGCTGTGTGTGGTTAGTGTTATTGTAAAGCGCCCTGTGATGCCACCTTGTGTGGTAGATGGGCGTGCTAGAAATCCTCTTTATTATTATAATTATTATTATGCCAGGAGCCAGTTTAATGAACACGGTTATAAACTATGCTAGTGGGGGAGAGGGGGGGGGATTTTATAAACTATGACCGTGATTAGGATGTCAGTAGCCACTATCTCTTTGCTCTGTTATAGTTTATGATCATCTTTTAGGACAGCGTAAATGTCATTGTAACTGCTCTATTAAACCAGCTCCAGGAGATGACTGCATAGAAGAATTGTACCTCTGTTTTGTTCAACACATACTTGTGCTGTTTTGTTCAACAAATACAATGTACTCATGCTGTTTTGTTCAACAGATATATTGGAAGATGTGAAAGAAGAGTGTGGCAAGTACGGCATCGTACGAAGTCTGGAGATTCCCAGACCCATCAAAGGCGTGGAGGTTCCGGGAGTTGGCAAGGTACAGCATCTGTCTGCTTTCTCTCACTGCCCCAGCGCTCTTTCTCAGTATGAGAAAACGATTGGCATAGAAGAGCATGACATTTTATGAAAGAGAAGGTTACAGGTGGTTTGTTTGTTATGTTACCTGTGGGGTCTGGTGTTCTTGTGCCTTTTCCTGTCTGGATGCAAGTGCCGGATTGTCAAAGATAGACGCAAAATTCTTCCTTCACTGCATCTTTCTGGTATCTTTGTATGGAAGAAATGTTAGACTTGTACAGTGTCAGTTTGATTTTTGTGTGGGTGTATGCTCGAGAACATTTGCGGAGTGGGACTGGTTATCTTTGTAATCTTGCACAGAAGTGCCCATCTTCCTAGAAGTTTTTACTGTGATAAGCATTTTATGTTACCCAGCCCATTCTGATTGAGGTTAACTTGGCTGTTTTGCAGATCTTTGTGGAGTTCAACTGTGATTGATTTGTAGAGTTCAACTCTGATTGACTGTCAGAGAGGTCATGAATATACGTGTGTTTGATTTGCAGATTTTTATGAAGTTCAACTCAGTGATTGACTGTCAAAAAGCTCATGAATGTATGTGCATTTGATTTGCAGATCTTTGTGGAGTTCAACTCGGTGATTGACTGTCAGAAAGATCATGAATGTATGTGTTTGGTTTGCAGATCTTTGTGGAGTTCAACTCAGTGATTGACTGTCAGAAAGCCCAGCAGGCACTAGCCGGACGCAAGTTTTCCAACCGCGTGGTGGTCACTTCCTACTTTGACCCAGACGCCTACCATCGCCGCGAGTTTTAATCCCCAGGCCTCTTTCATTCAGCGCTTTAGGCAGGACTGCTTCAAAGCCAAACTCCATTTGTTCAGGGTGTCAGTTTCTCTTCAGCAACTGTATTGTGCACGCAACAATCAGAAAATCAGTCTATGGCATACCCCCATGTGTCCATATGATGGAACCTTTTGAAGAACTGCTTCAGTGTGAAATTCTGCATAAGTCTTGAAGAACTGCTTCAGCGTAAAATTCTGTGTGAGACAGACTTGGATAATGCCTGTGCTGTTCAGTTTGGTGGTCTTTGCCATTTTGTCTCCAGATAATTCCGTTGCGTTTGATTATGCTCTTCAGCAGAATTGTTGCCATTCAGATTTGATTTGTTCGTGATGTGAGAAGTTTAACAAATGATACTTTAGGTCTTAATTGTTGCTACATGTCGTGTATTTTACTTTGTCAGCGAAATAAATCAAGAAACTTACGTTTGTTGTGTTGACATTTGTGTGTGTGTGTTGTGTTGACATTTGTGTGTGTGTTGTGTTGACATTTGTGTGTGTGTGTTGTGTTGACATTTGTGTGTGTGTTTGTTGCGTTCTTCAAAGTTGCACATGTTGATGATCTGTTCAGGGTGTGAAGGTAGATGCATACAAAATCATCTTAGAGATTGAACAGTGTTCGTTTATAAACAGAATTTTTTTCAGGTTTTACTGCTAGCATTCAGAAGAAGAAAATCCAAGCATAAAGTTGAATGGCTTTAAATGACTGGTCACCAAACATACCAGGATTAAAGCTAAATGTTTTTAAAAGAAAGATGCTGGTTGCCAGGCATGCTGAGATTAAAGCTGAATGGTTTTAGAGAGAATAGACTGGTCGCCAGGCATGCAGAGATTAATGCTGAAGGGTTTTAAAAGAAAGATGCTGGTCGCCAGGCATGCTCAGATTAAAGCTGAAGGGTTTTAAAAGAAAGATGCTGGTCGCCAGGCATGCTCAGATTAAAGCTGAAGGGTTTTAAAAGAAAGATGCTGGTCGCCAGGCATGCAGAGATTAAAGCTGAATGGTTTTAAAAGAAAGATGCTGGTCGCCAGGCATGCTCAGATTAAAGCTGAAGGGTTTTAAAAGAAAGATGCTGGTCGCCAGGCATGCAGAGATTAAAGCTGAAGGGTTTTAAAAGAAAGCTGCTGGTCGCCAGGCACGCTGAGGTTAAAGCTGAAGGGTTTTAAAAGAAAGATGCTGGTCGCCAGGCATGCTGAGGTTAAAGCTGAATGGTTTAAAAAAAAAGATGCTGGTTGCCAGGCACACCAAGATTAAAGCTGAATGATTTTAAAAGAAAAAGATGCTGGTTGCTAGGCATGCACATCCAGGGCTGCTTACAGCCTGGTGAATACCCCGACCTATCTGCTTGAGTGGCCAGCCAGCAACTGCCTTTCAGCACATCACTTTTCAGTAATCAAATCAGAGGGGGTGGGAGACAAAAAAGTTGGGTGAAGACAGGCCTTTGCTGATTAAAATGAGCCGTGTAATCAGCCACCCATCACACGTGTAGTGCACAGTTCCTGCTTCACAAATGTGTGTTGTGTGCTAAAGCTTCCAAGGTCAGTTATTGCAGCTCTTGTCTGGTGAACAACTGAGCTGTGTTTTTCAAACATCCCTTCAACCTGCACGTGCGTTGTGAAGAGATGGTTCTCTCCCAGTATCATCGGTACCAAATCCAAAGACGGGTCTAGCAACATGCATTGCATAGAAAATTCAGTACTGGACAAACGGGGAGGTGTTTTGAAAATCACTTTATTGCCTGTAACATAAGTGATCAACATTGCATCTTATATTTTTCAACACAGTTTGAAATGTACAGTCTACAATACTATTATTACCTTGTCATGTAAAGGTAGATCAATGGGAGAAAAAGTCCATTCTTACTGTCCAAAGAATGAACTTGAAAATGACTGCCCAGAATGCACAATCCGGAGTTGCTCAACGCTATTCAGATAGCAGCCACTATCATCTGCAGTAAACCTTGATTTAAATTGTGAGTGACAAAACATCTGATTTTGAACAAAATTGAGAATATATGAATGCACAACAATGGGTACTGACAGGCAACCCAGCATCCCCACAATTTCACTTTCTCTCGATGGGTATATGGGTAGAATTTTTTGTTTTGTATCTAATGCCAAAAGCAAAGATGACAAGCCCTTGACCCTTTCACATGATTACATAGGCAAGCACAGACTGGGCCCCTGTGGTAATGTTATGCTTGGGTTTGCCAAAGAGCAGTGTCAGAAGCAAAGCCAGTAAATGTGTCAGATCTGATCCAGAAGCATTTCAGTTATGGCCAGCATGCAGCCAGCATCTGGGGTGGATTGTATGTGGTGGATCCATTGGGTTCTTCCAAAGAAGGTCTGGACCATGTGCGAAACTGACCAGGTTCTGAGCTGGATGGCCTGGTTAGGATTTGGCCAAATGCATCTCGTCCAAAAGCAAGCCGGTGTGCAAGAATCATCGGGCCCAGTTTCCGACAGAATGCAACCAGCCTCCTACAAGTTCCCCACTTTTAGACTCAGTTGCATTCTTCCACAGAACCAGTGGAAAACCAGACCAGATCTGATTTGGTTCTGGCTGACTGTCGGGTTTTGGCCGAACGGATCTGGCCCAGAAGTAAGCCGGTGTGCAAGAATCATCCGGCCATGCGTCTGAGCCGATCCGGATCAGATCTGGCATGTTTACTGGGAAAGCACTTCCCTGCCAAACTACAGATTGAAAAAGAACTGGTCAATTTATGTGACTGTGCTACCAGGTTTGTGTTTAAAATGGACTGCTGTCAGGTTCTTATTTAAAATGATCAGATTATATATTTTGTGGCTGGAAAGTTGGTTATTCTGACAGCAAGAACAAAGGGTTGTACAATATATATGCTCTATCAAGATGCCCTACTTTAATTTTTTAATTTTTTATTAGCTGCATTTTTATTTGTTTACCACACAGTCTTCACATAGTTGCCATTGTGATATGAAGCAAAATTTCATGCCTTGCAAACACTAAAATTCAAATACCAATCATTAAAACCAGATCTATCCCCTTAAAGACATAATTAGAAGTTGGTTCCTGCTTTGCAGTTCCATTATTATCAGAAACAATTTTTCTGTGATGAAATGGGGCATAAAACTAGATCATGAAATGGGGCATCAAACTAGGTCCTACTCTGTAAAGGTAAACATGGTGCTTAACGTCCACAGAAACCATAAGGCTTATTAGGGACGGGGGTCCTACTCTGATGTTTAATACCCTCCTTATCCAGACAAACCAAGAAAGAACAAACTGCATGAACTCCATAAATAGCAATGTTTCAAAGTACACAACAAACCACATGGAAGATTAGTAACAATGTGAAATATTACCTTTAAATATTTATTTTTTTAGGTCTGCACTCCATGTAAGATTCTCTGAGGTACATTGTAATGCATGATCAGATTTGTAACAGTATTTACACTATGTACAGCAAACAATAACTTACCACACACGCCTGATTCACAAAAACTTGTGACTTCTCATACTTCTCAGTCTTCAGTAATAGTCACACGCTCGTCGTGCAGAGGCATCCAAAGTTGTATACTGTAACACAGCTCGACACATTCCTATCACTCGCCTCTCCTTGCCACACAAATTTATTGCCTAAAAATCACTAGCATACTATCAAGATGAAAATGTCACGCGCAGGTAAAAACTGACCCCAAAAATTGTAACAAGTAAAATATAGATTTGTATCAAGAACATGAATACAAACATGCATCAAAACACAATAAAAACGATTTCAGTGTTCTGTCCACACAGGAAAATGACCGAGATCTTCCACCTTCAACATGCCAACTTGAACATGATGGTAGCAGCTACGTAGTGCACACGTTTCAAGGCATACACTAGGGCACACATCACAAAATCAAAAATGCTGGCGTTCAAATTTTCATCTGAAGAGAATCTTCAAAAGAGGAGCAAGAAACCCTTCTTCACAAGAGAAAGAAACTTTGCATGCAGGCTAGATAGTCACACAATGGGCCAATCAAACCAACCCAAGGAACAAAGCGCAAGGCTCAATAACAAGGATTCCAAAATTTCAAGGGGAAATGACTGGCACAAATCTTGGACAGACATTCTATCAAACTGTCACAGCTCAAAAGTGTGCCCAGATACATTTGCAAAAAGCAGCTGGAACTGTACCTCAAAATAATGTAACCAGCCTGGACAACAGTTGCAAACTAAAACTGTGCAAAAACCAAATGGACCGACTTCAAGGAACCAAGACATCTGGCCATGACTGATCATCGGTGGACACAGAAGTGAGGGATAGTGGATGCCCGGACCAAAGAGACCCTTTTCGCAACCAGATCAATTTCAGCGTACTTGGCTGTCAGTGAGGTCTGAGCAAAGAGCACCCCCAGCATTCACGAACAGGAGAGACCAAATTCCGACCTACACAGCCCTCTAGTTCTCTTCTGGAGGACCTAACAAAATGAAAAAAGCAACAACCAAGCAAACACAAATGTAAAAAATTGCTTTTACAAAAATGACACACTGCTTGGGCTAACTGCTGGACTGGGTGAGGGACAGTTTTCCATCATCAGAAAAGCATGGAAGAGAGGCATATATATGTCAGAACACATCCGAGTATGACAATCTCAAATTTGAAGGACTTTGCATGTTTTCCCCCCAGTGTTTACAACACCCGAGGACTTCTGAGCACTCACAAGGATTACAGACCCTCTTGTGCCATAAGAGCACCCTTAACTGCAGACCTTGTGCCATAAGAGCACCCTTAACTGCAGACCTTCCTGTGCCATAAGAGCACCCTTAACTGTAGACCTTCCTGTGCCATAAGAGCACCCTTAACTGCAGACTTCCTGTGCCATAAGAGCACCCTTAACGGCACCTTCCTGTGCCATAAGAGCACTCTTTACTGCAGACCTTGTGCCATACGAGCACTCTTAACTGCAGACCTTGTGCCATAAGAGCACTCTCAACAGCTGTAGAAACCATGGCTCCTCTTGTACCACAAGACTTTTCTTGACTGCTGGGGTAGCCTGCTATCCAGAACCTGCTGTAACGTAAAGGCAAAATATTTCATGGCCAACAGGTGGTGTCCACACACCGCCTCCCTCACTAGGTGTGTGCAAAACACCATGGAGGGTGCGAACAGATATGTCTAGAACAAAGTTCAAATAAAACAAACAAGTCATTGTGGATAAATCAACACATACACACTAATCTAGCATCAACTTCTTCACCCAACAGTTATGGAATGATGAGCAGTGAAGTGGCGCTGAAACTAGCTACAATAAGGATCCAAGCCGTGTTCAGACAGATGACATTCTAGTCGGGTGATAAAGAAAAGGAACTAATCTGCCATTGAAACTGTACACAGGGGGTAGGGAGGGGTTAACACCTAACTGTTCTCTTTCCCA
Source organism: Alviniconcha marisindica (assembly GCA_018857735.1). Taxonomy (NCBI): domain Eukaryota; kingdom Metazoa; phylum Mollusca; class Gastropoda; family Provannidae; genus Alviniconcha; species Alviniconcha marisindica. Next base: position 1,510,868 of record JABMCL010001074.1, on the reverse strand, counting down.
TTCTCTCTCTTCTTTCTTTACAATTCAAGGACACACCCACCAGTGATGTGGCAGTTTGCTCATGCCCCCCCCCCCCCCCCCCCCCCCCCATCCTGTTCGGCTTTCTCCCATCATTTCATTAAACGCCACTGTAAAATAAGGCCACATCAGAGATTGACTAACAAGGGCTGCAGTCAAGCAGTACCAGTCAACATATGCCACAGACTGGCTAGATATCAAAGAGGACATGAATAATTCACAAGCAAAATTATGTCCACAAATCTGTACCACCCAAAAGTAAAAGGAAGATGTGGAGTGTTTGGCCTTTGTGCAACTAAAATGCTACTACAGGTTCAAAAGAAATTGCTAACAAAACAAGATATCAATAAATTATTTAAAATAACAGTCAATAGTAATGACAAATACTCCACAGTTTGAACCCATGCTAACCTGGGACTAGCATTCTGTGCCCCCCTCCCCCCCCTCCTTGATAAAAGAGCTATGAATTAGTCACACTATTCATCAACACTTGCACAATCCCTATAAGTTATAGCAAGGAAGAGAACGTGGCACTTCCTCTGCAGTAGCAATGGGTTTGCGCTGTCAGTCACACAACTGCAATAACTTACCTATCTTCTCTCTGCACACTAATCAATAAATAGACAAGGCTTCAATCACATGATGCTAATAACAAGATGATTCCATGTGACAACAGACATGCTTCCATAGATGCCTTCACTGAAGGCACCAAAGACCGTCTATCCTACACAGCCAGCCAGCTTCACTGAATGCCTTCATTGAGGGGACCGAGACGTTCTATGACGGATGTGATGTAGCCAGCCATGTCCACTGCTGTTGTCTCTGCTCGCTTTATGAAGGGGTGCTCCAGCAACTGCACGTAGTTTGGGCGCTTTTTGAAATCCTTCAGCAGACTGCAACAAGCACAAGCACCAAGTCAACAACAACACTCACAACTAAAGATTTAAAAAACAAACAAACTCAAGAACAAGAACACACACCAGCTTGAGAACAACACACACACAAGAAAAAAACAATGAGCATGTGGCTGTCTACATGGAGTTGAACTGCAGGATGCAAGTAGACACTGACACAAACACCAAGTCAAGAACAAGCACACACACCAACTCAACAACAGCAACAAAATAACACGTAATGATGAACATTCATGTAGTGTGTAAAACATCGGCTTCTTTCTGTTTGTTTGCTTTGGTCACTGCCCAATGCCTTGACATTGAACCCGTTTTTCTGAGATTGAGTAAACGAGAGAGTTACTGACTGAACTAGTCACTGACTAAACGAAATATCGAGTTACTGACCGAACCGTTACTGACTGAACCACTTGTCGAGTTATTGACTGAACCAACTGCTAAGTTATTGCTGAACCAGTTATTGAGTTGCAGACTGAACCAATTGTTGAGTTATTGACTGAACCAGTTATTGAGTTATTGACCAAACCAACTGTAGAGTTATTGACTGAACCAGTTGTTGAGTTATTGGCTCAACCAGTTATTGAGTTACCGACTGAACCAACTGTTGAGTTATTGGCTGAACCAACTGTTGAGTTGTTGACTGAACCAGTTATTGAGTTATTGCCAGTCCCAGCTTTTACCCAGTCAACCACATTGCCTCTGGACCTTCAAAAAAAAAAAAAAGGGGGGGGGGGGAGCAAAATAATAACTTGGACTGCATAAGGCTGATGCATTTTCATTGCAATGCCTTTTTCCCCCCTTGATATTTATTTCAGCAGAAGCAACCCCTTTTTTTCAGTGGGGCATGAACAACTTTATACTGAAGTTCAGTGAATTAATGGACAATTCCCATGCTCAGACTAAACCACAAAGTAACCAGAGTAACTTCCCAAACAACAGGGACAGAACATATACTTACCACTGTTCCACAAATTTTTCAAACTCGGGAGAAAACCTGCCAGGGGGCAGCTGCGGCGGATCCTCCATCACCACCTGCTTGATCTGCTCAAAGGGCGTCTGCCACTTGCTGTACGGGAATTCGTTTGTTGCCAGCTCAATCTGTCAAACCAGACCAGTTCTATGTCAAGCCAAGTGGCTGTAATCATCAGAAGAGACATGCTTGGTTATCTCTATATTTGTTACCATTGTTATACCCAGATGAACCTGTCCAACTGACAAACCAGTGCTTACCATTGTTACACCCAGATGAACCTGTCCACCACTGTTACACCCAGATGAACCTGTCCAACTGACAAGTCAGTACTTACCATTGTTATACCCAGATAAACCTGTCCACCACGGTTACACCCAGATGAACCTGTCCAACTGACAAGTCAGTGCTTACCATTGTTATACCCAGATGAACCTGTCCACCACTGTTACACCCAGATGAACCTGTCCAACTGACAAGTCAGTGCTTACCATTGTTATAGCCAGATGAACCCGTCCAACTGACAAGCCAGTGCTTACCATTGTTATAGCCAGATAATTTTTGCAACTGCAACAGTGGTGGCACTTGTACTGCTTGGCAATTGTAGGTTCAACTTCCATCATACACAGTGTGAACCAACGCCTACTCAGAAATCGGCCTGGAAGTGACAACTACGACCTTTCGCAAAGATTGCGATGGGCAGTCACTTGTGCAAACCAGCTTCGCTGAAGCGCCCAGTACCCAGAAGAACCTGTCCACCACTGTTACACCCAGAAGGATCGTCACACAGAGGAGCCAGTGCTTACCATCGTTATACCCAGGCTCCACACGTCAGACTTGATGTCGTAGCCTTGGTTTCCTGCCTCTGGGTTGATTCGTTCAGGCTGAAAACACAAACAACACCATCAAACTCGGAAACAAACCAAGTTCATGTGACATCTTTTCAGTCATGAAAGGAAACATAAACAGCAATAATGTTAAGGCAACAGTTACAGCCGTCACACTCACCGCCATGTATGGTCGGCACCCAGCCTCTTTCGTCCGCGCTATGGAGTCCACCAGGTAACCGCTGATGCCAAAGTCACAGATCTTCACCTGCCCTTTGCGGTTGATGAGGATGTTGGATGGTTTGACATCTCGATGTATCACCTTCAGCTCCGTGTGGAGGTAGTGCAAGGCTTGAACAACCTGGGCAACAGACAGAACACTGAGGCAAACACATTGACACAATGGTGATTACACATCAACAAGCTGACATTGAGGCAAACACACTGACACAATGGTGATTACACATCAACAAGCTGACACTGAGGCAAACACATTGACACAATGGTGATTACACATCAACACGCTGACACTGAGGCAAACACACTGACACAATGGTGATTACACATCAACACGCTGACACTGAGGCAAACACACTGACACAATGGTGATTACACATCAACAAGCTGACATTGAGGCAAACACACTGACACAATGGTGATTACACATCAACACGCTGACACTGAGGCAAACCCACTGACACAATGGTGATTACACATCAACATGCTGACACTGAGGCAAACACACTGACACAATGGTCAATACACATCAACACGCTGACACTGAGGCAAACACACTGACACAATGGTGATTACACATCAACAAGTTGACACTGAGACAGACACACTGACACAATGGTGATTACATATCAAAGTACTGACACAATGGTGACTGCATATCAAAACACTGACACAATGGTGATTACACATCATCAACACCGACACTGACATAAACACACTGACTCAATGGTATTACAGATCAACACACTGACAGGATACTGAAGCAAACACACTGACACAATGGTGATTACAGATCAACAGGACACTGGGGCAACACACTGACATAATGTTGTATTACACGCCCAATGACACAATGCTGTGTATGCCACATCAACAGAACATGCAGATGACAACTTACAGAGAGTGCAATTTTGGCAAGAACATCTTCTGGAATGGTTTCCCCGTTAGCTTTGAGCTTTTTGTTGAGTTGGTCTAACGAGGCCTCCATAACCTCCATGCAGATCATCACATCCCCCTGCACAGCATACAGACACACAATTACCACAGTGATCACCCCTCCAACACAATTACCACGGTGATCACCCCCCCCACCCCCCACCCCAACACACCCCCCCACCCACACAATTACCAGTGATCACCCCCCCCCCCCCCAACACAATTACCACAGTGATCACCACCACCCCCCCCCCCCCAACACAATTATCACGGTGATACCACCACCCCCTCCCCAGCATACGGACACACAATTACCAGTGATCAACCCCCCCCCCCCCCCCCACACATTACCATGGTGATCACCCCCACCCCCCCGCACAGCATACGGACACACAATTACCACAGTGATCACCCCCCCAACACAATTACCACGGTGATCACTCCACCCCACCCCACCCCAGCATACGGACACACAATTACCACAGTGATCACCCCCCCCCCCCCTCCCCCACAGCATACGGACACAAAATGACCACAGTGACCTCCCCCCTGCACAGCATACTGACACAAATGACCACGTGACCCCCCCCCCCCCCACACACACACACAATTACTATAGTGACCCCCCCCCCCCCCCAACACAAGGATATACAATTACCATAGTGATCCCCCTCTGCACAACACAAGGACACATAATTACCATAGTGATCCCCCTCGCACAACACAAGGACACATACCTTAGTGCCCCCCCCCCCCCCCCCCCATCTGCAGGCATAGACTGTAAGTTGACTGTCCCAGGCTATACTTATCCTGCACCAAGCACTCAGTGCAATCTACCTAACAGGCTCCCAACAGCGCTCATAATGAGGCCTCAGAATCAAAATGAAATCACTCACACACTTAGCAAATGAACAATTTCATTACTGCACACACTTCCTCTGTTTATTGTATATAAAATTCCCTTGTTTGGATCGGTACACTACGCATTTCTATAGTTCAGCACTAACCTCTCTGAACAGAGCGCCATAGAACTCGACTGTGTACGGACATGACCCACTACGCATGTTGATGTCCAGGTCCATCAGCAGTCGCTTCTGTTCAAGATTGTTCACCGTGGCCATGATCCTCTGCACACACACACAAAGCAATCCTTCAGCACATCCACAGCTACTGGTAAACATGCCTATTGTGTTGATCCACAGCTACTGGTAAAAATGCTTATTATGTCAATCCACAGGTACTGGTAAACATGCTTATCATGTCAATCCACAGGTACTGGTAAACATGCTTATCATGTCAATCCACCAGTACTGGTAAACCACAGATACTGGTAAACATGCTCATCATGTCAATCCACAGGTACTGGTAAACATGCTTATCATGTCAATCCACAGGTACTGGTAAACCACAGCTACTGGTAAACATGCCTATTGTGTTGATCCACAGGTACTGGTAAACATGCTTATTATGTCGATCCACAGGTACTGGTAAACATGCTTATTATGTCAATCCACAGGTACTGGTAAACCACAGGTACTGGTAAACATGTTTATTATGTCGATCCACAGGTACTGGCAAACATGCTTATGTCGATCCACAGGTACTGGTAAACCACAGGTACTGGTCAACATGCTTACTACATCATTTTTTCCCTCCTCACAAGGTCATCACAAGGAAACTTATCAAGGTACCTCCCATCTGCTGACAGGATGCTTAAGTGATCACCGCACTGCTTGAATTCACTCCTGGTGTGGTATCATGTCTAGCAAAAGTTCTCAGAACAAACATTTCTGGTTACCGTAACCCGTCTTTGTGACTATTCTATGACTGAAACTGCAACAGTACAAATTCTAGGGCAATGACTGAATAAGCTTCTAAAAAATAAGTGATGGGGAGGCGGGGATACATCTGGTTAAGTTCAATTATGCAATGGTGAAGGTTTAAGTGGGAATACCTGTCTGGTAAAAAGAACAAGTCTGGTTAAATCCAATTATGCAATGGTGAAGATTCATTGGGGAATACCTGCCTCGTAACAGAATGAGTCTGGTAAAATCCAATTATGCTATGGTGAAGATTTAGGTGGGAATTCCTGCCTGGTAAATAAATGAAGATTTGGACATGAAATGATGAATATCTGTCAGGTCTGAGATCTGAATGCAAGAAAGAGCAAGAGAAACGATCAGTGTATGGCAGACAGCCAGAGGGAAGAAGCATGCATGCAGCATAAAAAGATGTTGTGTTTCGTCGTATTGATGCATTCATGCAGCACAAAAAGATGTTATGTTTCTTTGTTTTGATGGATTCATGCAACATAAAAAGATGTTGGGTTTCTTTGTATCAATGCATTCATGCAGCGTAAAAAGATGTTTCTTTGTATCAATGCATTCATGCAGCATAAAAAAAAAGACGTTGTGTTTCTTTGTATCTGCTCCTTTACACGCTAAGCTCCACCTGACCCACCTTCATTGCCAATATTGTGTTGCTAGGTAGTTTTACATATTTATCTCCACCTGACCCACCTTCACTGCCAATACTGTGTTGCTAGGTAGGTTTACATATTTATCTCCACCTGACCCACCTTCACTGCCAATACTGTGTTGCTAGGTAGGTTTACATATTTATCTCCACCTGACCCACCTTCACTGCCAATATTGTGTTGCTAGGTAGGTGCTCCACCTCCTCCACAACTCCATAGGCTCCACGCCCCAGGTAGCGCCGTTGCTGCAAGTCGCTGGCATCACAGTCAAACGTCTTGTCACCAATGGTGATGGTTGTCTTGTCGCTGATCCCATGTCCCGGAGGCCTGCAAAAAGGAGTGGTTTTTTTTGGCTGTTGTTTACAATGATGTTCACACTGTAATTTTCAATTATTAACATTGCTGTTGTACATTACCAATACTACTAACACAACTGTTGTACATTATTAACACTGCTGTTGTACATTATCAAACTTTCACTTGATTCTGGGGTTATCCTCCATGACACATTCTTCTACACCACTGCATCCAGCCAGAGAGAGAATAGATAATCTATTATTATTACACCAGAGAGATAACAGATAATCTATTACACCAGAGAGATAACAGATAATACAAGGATGAAGATTCAAGCAATAATCAGCTGCTCTTTTTTATATACAAATTTGTCCATGATGACAGATGACACACACAGCAACACTGAAACCAGCAGACTAGAATGGAACTAACTGTGGCAAAATAAAATATAGAGTTTGACACACTGGACACAGTAACAGCTAATACTTACCATCCCACAGAAGGGAAAGGATACAGTGGACACAGTAAGTAACAGATAATACCACCCCATGACACACTGGGCACAGTAAGTAACAGATAATACCACCCCATGACACACTGGGCACAGTAAGTGAGTAACAGATAATACCACCCCATGACACACTGGACACAGTAAGTGAGTGACAGATAATACCACCCCATGACACACTGGACACAGTAATAGATAATATTTACCACCCCACAATACACTGGACACAGTAACAGATAATACTTTCCACCCCACAGAAGGGAAAGGATACACTGGACACTATAACATAATAATTGATAATACCGCCCCACGATAGACTGGACACTATAACTGTATAAGATAGTATAACATAATAATTGATAATACCGACCCACGATACAGTGGACACTATAACATAATAACTGATAATACCGCCCCACGATACAGTGGACACTATAACATAATACCTGATAATACCGCCCCACGATGCAGTGGACACAGTAACAGATAATACTTACTGCCCGGCAGAAGGGAAAGGATACATTGGACACAGTAAGTGTAAAAATGATACTTACTGTGGGGTTGCAGGTTCTGTGGGTTTGAAGCTGTCAAATTTCGGCGGGAGGTGTTTTCCTGAAAAGAAAAGGATGAATGAGAATGAAGATCAAACCGCCTACGACCTCTTCCACCACAGAATCTATGGGAGTGGGAGGAACAGTGGGTAGAATTCAGAGCCACTGGTAGAGAACTCAGAGTCACTGGGAGGAACAGTGGGTAGAACTCAGTCACTGGGAGGAACAGTGGGTAGAACTAGAATCACTGGGAGGAACAGTGGATAGAACTAGAGTCACTAGGAGGAACAATGGGTAGAACTCGGAGTCACTGGGAGGAACAGTGGGTAGAACTAGAACTCAGAGAATCACTGGGAGGAACAGTGGGTAGAACTAGAACTCAGAGTCATTTGGAGGAACAGTGGGTAGAACTGGAACTCAGAAAGTCACTGGGAGGAACAGTGGGTAGAACTCAGTCACTGGGAGGAAAAGTGGGTAGAACTCAGGGTCACTGGGAGGAACAGTGGGTAGAACTCAGTCACTGGGAGGAAGGTAGAACTCAGAGTCACTGGGAGGAACAGTGGGTAGAACTCAGTCACTGGGAGGAAGGTAGAACTCAGAGTCACTGGGAGGAACAGTGGGTAGAACTCAGTCACTGGGAGGAACAGGGCATAGCACTCAGGGATGCACTAGTGTCCATGTCAGAGTTCCGTCAATTATGGAAACAACAAAACAGCCCAGCATGCACTAAAAATGCCAGTCTTCAAAATACTAATGTTGGACACCACAGGGAAGAAGAAATCAGTCAGATGCACACACACACACACACAGTGACAGGCGTACACACACACATACACACCAATCCACCCTTGACCTCTGCACTTGCCAGCACCTACTACTGTGACTGTAACACTAACAGGGCCACTTCACAATGCTCACGTTCTAACACATCACACCCCCGCACTCTCTTCCTCTCCTACCAGCCGCTCCCACTCAGCTGCTCCCTGTTCCGCCAGTCAGCCAGTCAGCGTGGTGCTGCAGCTTTTCTAAACAATCTCGGGCCTGCTGAACTTCTCCCTTCATGGCACAGCCACTGCAGATTCCAACACAATGCAGGGTGGCCGGGTTGTGGGGGGGGGCAGGCTCGTCTACACACACTGGGTGAATGTCCCCCACACCACACCTTTGTGACCGTGTAGCTCACAAACACGGCCAAGGGTCAACCCACAAGTGGTCAGCGCTCGTTCTCTTACCAGGCTCCAACTGTCTGGAACCAACTGCTTGTTTCTGTTACCGCGTTAGTGGTATCAGTGTGTCAGTTCTTTCAAATCTTCCTTGAAAATGTTTTCTTTTCGAAAACTGTTTTCAATCCCGTTGCCCCGAGAAAGGCATGCTTGTGGCATTGTGCATGCGTATGTTTTCATGTGTTCTCTTCTGCCTCAGTCTCTGTGAGTTATCTGTTCAAGTTGGCTGTAAATTAAGTTGTGTATAATCAATATATTGAGGGTGCCTCTGTGTGCGTGTGCGTGCGTGCGTGCGTGTGTGCTTAGAGTTAGAATAGTTTCTCTAGACAAGATTTTGCACTTCATAATACTTTAATTATTACTATTATTATTATTATTAGTGTGTGTGTGTGTATGTGTGCAATGAAAATGCACTTTTGCTAAAATCAAATCAGCTCTCTGGACAACATAATAGATGACATTTGAGTTTTCTCAGCTGGCATGAATACAATTTTGTCAACAATAACCAAACCTATTAAATTATGAAAAACATCGAACTGAAGCTTAAGTTACATCTTTCAAGTCATGTAAACTATATATATATATGAACACAACTTTATTATTTTACAAGAGTGGGAAGTGGGCCTCAGGTTCATGCAATTAAATTGCAACTCACAGTGCATACAAAATGTTAATAACACTTACATCAGAATAAAGCGCATGCTCAGACGGTTAAAATGGTACATAATAATTAAAGTAAAATGCACTGTGTGAGAAGCATGATACCCTCAAGACTAGCAACAAAACAATCAGTGTGAACTTTCACCTAGTGTGCATGTCCTCGCAGCATCGCTGGTATCAAGTATACCAATATGACTGTAAGATATAACCAGGGTGGGATTAACATGAAATCCTGTACAAAGCTGCCATCCCTATCAGAAACAGCAACATTCTGAGCAAACTGCCATCCCTGTCAACAGCAGCATTCTGAGCAAACTGCCATCCCTGTCAACAGCAGCAGCATGAGCAAACTGCCATCCCTGTCAACAGCAGCAGCATGAGCAAACTGCCATCCCTGTCAACAGCAGCAGCATGAGCAAACTGCCATCCCTGTCCCAAAAAGCAAAGCCCCCTTCCCCGAGCAAACTGCCATCCCTGTCAACAGCAGCAGCATGAGCAAACTGCCATCCCTGTCAACAGCAGCAGCATGAGCAAACTGCCATCCCTGTCAACAGCAGAACATGAGCAAACTGCCATCCCTGTCAACAGCAGCAGCATGAGCAAACTGCCATCCCTGTCAACAGCAGCACATGAGCAAACTGCCATCCCTGTCAACAGCAGTAACATGAGCAAACTGCCATCCCTGTCAACAGCAGAACATGAGCAAACTGCCATCCCTGTCAACAGCAGAACATGAGCAAACTGCCATCCCTGTCAACAGCAGCAGCATGAGCAAACTGCCATCCCTGTCAACAGCAGTCCAAAATACCCTGCAGCATAGCATGAGCAAACTGCCATCCCTGTCAACAGCAGTAGCATGAGCAAACTGCCATCCCTGTCAGGCATACTAGCTGAGCAAACTGCCATTGTCATACAGGCTACTAGCACTGCCACCCTGCAACAGCATCAACAGGCCCAAACTCCCTGCACTGTCAGTGCACTACAGGTAGAACTGCCATCCTGCATCCATCACTACAGATAGCCAACAGCTCACTGTCATTGTCACTACAGGTAGTCACTACTCTACAGCAAGCTGCACTGTCAGTGTCACTACAGTAGCTACCACCCTGCACTGCATACTAATAGACTCCCACCAGTCACCAGTACCAGCTGCACTGTCAGTGTCACTACAGGTAGCTACCAGCTGCACTGCATCACTACAGGTGCCTATCCTAGCTGCACTGTCAGTGTCACTACAGGTAGAACTCTACCAGTCTGCACTGCAGTGTCACTACAGTAGACTCCCAGCTGCACTGTCTACGGCTACCACTGCACCATACGGTCTACAGCTGCACTGTCAGTGTCACTACAGGTAGACTACCAGCTGCACTGTCAGTGCACTACAGGTAGAGCTCTACCATGTCCCAGTACCAGCTGCACTGTCAGTGTCACTACAGGTAGAGCTCTACCAGCTGCACTGTCAGTGTCACTACAGGTAGAGCTCTACCAGCTGCATGTCAGTGTCACTACAAGTAGAGCTCTACCACTTAGTACCAGTACCAGCTGCACTGTCAGTGTCACTACAGGTAGAGCTCTACCAGCTGCACTGTCAGTGTCACTACAGGTAGAACTCTACCACTTATACAGCACCAGCTGCACTGTCAGTGTCACTACAGGTAGAGCTCTACCAGCTGCACTGTCAGTGTCACTACAGGTAGAACTCTACCACTTAGTACCAGTACCAGCTGCACTGTCAGTGTCACTACAGGTAGAGCTCTACCAGCTGTACTGTCAGTGCCACTACAGGTAGAGCTCTACCAGCTGCACTGTCAGTGTCACTACAGGTAGAGCTCTACCAGCTGCACTGTCAGTGTCACTACAGGTAGAACTCTACCACTTAGTACCAGTACCAGCTGCACTGTCAGTGTCACTACAGGTAGAGCTCTACCAGCTGTACTGTCAGTGCCACTACAGGTAGAGCTCTACCAGCTGTACTGTCAGTGTCACTACAGTTAGAGCCCTACCACCGGCACTGTCAGTGTCACAAGTGGCACTGTCACTACAGCGGTACAGGTACTGAGGTAGCTACCAGCGGCACTGTTACTACAGGTAGCTACTATAGCACTAGCTGCACTGTCACTGTCAATATTGCTATGGGTAAAGACATCACTCATTTCCATATCAAGCCTGGCAAGTGTCACATCAATCAACAATGGCCATATCAATTCTGGTAACTTCCAGTTCCATATAAACACCTGCACAATGGCAATTTCTACATCCATCCTTGCAATACTAGCAACCTCCACATCAGTCCTGACAACTTCCACATATCAATCCATTCCTAACAACTTGCAACTTCCAATCCTGGCAACTTCCATATTGATCCAGGCAATTTCCACAGCATTTCTACATCAAACTTTGCAGTGGCAACTCCCATACTGTTATATTACACTTATTTATAGTATCAGCCTGCTTTCTTACACTTCACATCAATCCAGTATGCTGGCAAACTATGTACACTATTTAAAATAAAAAATAAAGTCAGATTCTGGCCCTCATCCAGTGGCACAAAAATGCCCCTTAGTTCAAGATACTTGTCCATTAATCATTTAATGTTAACATGTTCCTTGCATGTCTGTCACTGGTGGGTGCAATCAGCCAGCGTCAGTAAGACTCAGACTGGAAACAAAAATACATGACTAAAACAACTACACGGTGAGTCCACCCAGGGACAGACAGTGGGATGGAGGTGGGGGGCGGTTATACTGGAATCATCTGGTACTTATTTAAATCAAAATCTTTGGTTAGACTCTGAAGAATATTGTTATTTGTCATCTGTGCGAGATACCACTGGGGGCAAAGGTTCAAATAAGCACTGCTTGGGTTCCAGTTGTTCAAATGTGATAAACCACATTCCAAGTTGAAGAACAACATCTTGCAGTGATTACACCATGTCGCAATAATTGTGGCTCATGTAAATTCATGATGCAAGCTTGTGAAAGGCTCCAGCACTCCATACAAGTGCTAATCTCTAGCTTGAATACTAAGGTTAGCAATTATCTCATTGCAAAACGGTGCTTGCCAAGACATTCATCAGTAGCAATGATTCATGCTTCGTCACAACTGTCCCATGTGGGACATGCTTCGTCACAGGATTGTCCGATGTGGGTCATGCTTCGTCACAAGACTGTCCGATGTGGGACATGCACCGTCACCAGACTGTCCGATGTGGGCCATTTCGTCACATGACTGTCCGATGTGGGGCATGCTCCGTCACAAGACTGTCCGATGTGGGACATGCTTCGCCAGAGGACTGTCCGATGTGGGACATGCTTCGCCAGAGGACTGTCCGATGTGGGACATGCCTCGTCACAAGACTGTCCGATGTGGGACACGCTTCGCCAGAGGACTGTCCGATGTGGGACATGCTCCGTCACAAGACTGTCCGATGTGGGACATGTTCCGCAACGGGCTCCTCCCTCCCATGGACACATGTCCGTCTCAGACTCACGATTCGCTTTTTGCACACTGAGTCGACTGACGTCGTGTGTGTCGCAACAGAATCACAACTGCAAACAAATCCCAAACAAAGGCCGACTCTTCCCGCACACCTGCCGAATTAACCCCCTAGAAGTTAATGACTAGTATTGAGGACAATCGCCTCGCGACCCAGGTGACGTGAGAAGGTTGGGGGTCAAGTGGCAGGAATGACGGCGCAGTTCGCACGCACGCGACCAACACTTGTTGCCCCGCGTTTCGCCAGCAGCGCACAAAGTTCAGCATGGACCCGACTGATCGGGCCACATGCCCACTACCCTAATATCCGTCCGCCATTCCCTTTAATCAGCAGTGAGCGGTATGAAGAATGAAGTCACACTCACCCGCACGTTTCATATTGTGCTTCCGCCCCTGTTTTCTCAAAAGTGGGTCGTTAGTGATCTCTTGCATCGAGACAAATCCAGCAGTGGCGGGGCAGCGCAACCCCCGACAGCATTCAATCAAACAAAGCAGTGACCCGTGCACCCAAACCACACGAAACGCTTCAGACACTTCACTCAATCACTCGGAACAGTTGGTCAAACGACAGTCACACATCCTTGAAACTCTTTCCCCGAAGCTCGTGCTGTTTACTCCAAAGTCTCCACAACATTGACTAAACGTTCCATATCCTTATCCGCTTGGCGGTGGCGATTGGCTGGCTGGCGGGGCTGCATGGCGCGCACTCATTCATGCCGGGCAGTGACTCAGCAATCAAAGCGCGTTCATTGGTCGGCGGGTGACTAACCACTCCGAGGGGGAATCCCGGTTCGAGACCATGCGCCCATATCGTACATGTTACTAGCACCCACAAACCCCCAAAGGCAGCGTTTCTTGGCAAATTTCATTTGAAAGTAGGGTTAGCCACGGTGAATCGTCCGTTGCCACGGTGTTCGTGCGGCTGCAAAGGGGACACGATTGCCAGCCAGAAGATGAAGTAGACGGAGAAAGGGAGGAGCCAGAACTGGCTGACGCACGCGCGCGCGAGGGGTTTCCCTTCAGTTGACCTCTGTGCCTGGGCACAAAGGCACGCGACGTCGGCATGCGCAGCGGGCAGTACCGTGACAGGCCGCACCAGCCACTGCGGCCTGCTCTGGGTCTCCAGCCAGATAAACGGGCCGGCGCCGACCGGTGTGCGTCGGTGGACAACCAACGATCAGCACCGTCTCTACTGCTGCTGCAGTGCAGTCATCAAACAAACAGCGGCCGCACATCTCGGCCTGCCGTTTAATGCAGCCTCTGTCGTCCCAGCTACTCCCACTGCGCCGTTATACTAAGGCCGCTGCCACATTAAAATTACTGCCCATGCCGTTTTATGATGTTGGAAACTAATAACGGATCAGCACCGCATAAAACAGATGAATAAACAGAGTTCTGAAACTAGCATGCTGAAGGACAAAACTGAATGGTGCACATCAGTTAAAACTCAATATTATTACTGAGTGTTGTCGATTTCCAGTCAGTCTGGATGATTAACGTTCCGTCAGAAGTCCGTTTCAACTAGAACTTGACCTGACATTTCCACAACCTGTGTGAGGACATCGAATGTCCAATTTCCACAACCTGTGTGAGGACATCGAACGTCCAATTTCCACAACCTGAGTGCAAATATCAACCGTCATTGACACATAATAAGTATCAACAACCTCAGTGTGTCAGTATAAATCAACCCGTTTCACCAACAACGTGACCTGTGTAAAAATCAACCGTCGTCACGGTGACATGACTGACATTTCATAAATCAAAGTCACCGGCTATAACTTAAGCCACAGCTGAGTGCAGCATCACCCAGCTCCATCCTTCTGGTTCAGTCAGTGTGAAACCTCACTGCACAACGGTTTATTGTTGTATGTCAGTGGTGTACCGCGTAGTGTCACCAAACCTCACCGCGGAACGATTCATTGTTGTATCAGTCAGTAGTGTACCGCGTAGTGTCACCAAACCTCACAGTAGAACGATTTATTGTTGTGTATGTCAGTGGTGTACCGCGTAGTGTCACCAAACCTCACTGCGGAACGATTCATTGTTGTATCAGTGAGTCAGTAGTGTACCGCGTAGTGTCACCAAACCTCACAGTAGAACGATTTATTGTTGTGTATGTCAGTGGTGTACCGCGTAGTGTCACCAAACCTCACTGCGGAACGATTCATTGTTGTATCAGTGAGTCAGTAGTGTACCGCGTAGTGTCACCAAACCTCACAGTAGAACGATTTATTGTTGTGTATGTCAGTGGTGTACCGCGTAGTGTCACCAAACCTCACTGCGGAACGATTCATTGTTGTATCAGTGAGTCAGTAGTGTACCGCGTAGTGTCACCAAACCTCACAGTAGAACGATTTATTGTTGTGTATGTCAGTTGTGTACCGCGTAGTGTCACCAAACCTCACTGCGGAACGATTCATTGTTGTATGAGTCAGTAGTGTACCGCGTAGTGTCACCAAACCTCACAGTAGAACGATTTATTGTTGTGTATGTCAGTGGTGTACCGCGTAGTGTCACCAAACCTCACTGCAGAACGATTCATTGTCAGTTGCATGTCCGCAGTGGTGTAAGTGTAGTGTCAAACCTCACTGCAGAACTTGGATTCATTGTCAGTTCATGTCAGTGTACGTCGTGTCAAACCTCACTGTAGAACGATTCATTGTCAGTGGCCGTAGTGTCAAACCTCATTGTAGAACGATTCATTGTTGTATGTCAGAGGTGTACGTAGTGTAAAACCTCACTGTAGAACGATTCATTGTTGTATGTCAGAGGTGTACGTAGTGTCAAACCTCACTGTAGAACGATTCATTGTTGTATGTCAGAGGTGTACGTAGTGTCAAACCTCACTGTAGAACGATTCATTGTTGTATGTCAGAGGTGCACGGAGTGTCAAACATTGCAGAACGATTCATTGTTGTATGTCAGAGGTGCACGGAGTGTCAACCCTCATTGCAGAACGACTGATTCATTGTCAGTTGTATCTCAGTGGGTGTACGCATTGTCAAACGGCCTCACTGCAGACCGATTCATTGTCAGTTGTATCTCAGTGGGTGTACGCATTGTCAAACGGCCTCACTGCAGACCGATTCATTGTCAGTTGTATCTCAGTGGGTGTACGCATTGTCAAACGGCCTCACTGCAGACCGATTCATTGTCAGTTGTATCTCAGTGGGTGTACGCATTGTCAAACGGCCTCACTGCAGGCCGATTCATTGACAGTTGTGTCGGTGGTGCACCTAGTCAGTGTCCAACACGGCGGCCCGCGGCGGACGCAGGGAATCTTGCTGTGCGTGGGTGCAGCCCAAGTGCTCACGGTGCAGCTCATGATGCAGCCCACGAGCTCACGGTGCAGCCCACGAGCTCACGGTGCAGCCCACGAGCTCACGGTGCAGCTTTCGAGCTCAGTCATGGTGCAGGCGCACCGTTCCTGCAGCTGCTGACACCGCCGGTTTGACACATTCACCTGTCCACTACACAGCGCCTGACGTCTGCAGCCGTTTGACACATTCACCTGTCCACTACACAGCGCCTGACGTCTGCAGCCGTTTGACACATTCACCTGTCCACTACACAGCGCCTGACGTCTGCAGCCGTTTGACACATTCACCTGTCCACTACACAGCGCCTGACGTCTGCAGCCGTTTGACACATTCACCTGTCCACCACACAGCGCCTGACGTCTGCAGCCGTTTGACACATTCACCTGTCCACCACACAGCGCCTGACGTCTGCAGCCGTTTGACACATTCACCTCCTGTCCGTCAGTGCACAGCGCCTGACGTCTGCAGCCGTTTGACACATTCACCTGTCCACTACACAGCGCCTGACGTCTGCAGCCGTTTGACACATTCATCTCCTGTCCATCAGTGCACAGCGCCTGACGTCTGCAGCAGCTGCTGCATTTTTCAGGCACCACCCCGCGTTTAGTGTGGCCTCAAACTGTCCAACTCCCAAACCGCGGACTGCAGACTGACGGACTCGGAAAGCAAAAACATTACAACTCGATTTGGACATCAATGCTTGGCTCTTGTTGCTCTGCTGCTCCGAGTCGTTCATAAAGCTCCGTCAGTACAGGCAGCCCCGGGACAAGTGAAGCGACGGGTCAGGAGGAGCTATTTTAGTTCCTGTCGACTGGTTTGACAGACACCAATTCTTCATCCACAGAGAGTTCCTGTGGGTGTCTAAAGCGTTAACTGCCGAGCGCTGCTTCACGTAAAACGTTCCATGCAACGTGCTTCTTCTTCTTTTAGCTTAGTTTTTTCCTTCATGTTTTTTGTTGTTGTTTTTATTTTTTAAAGGAAGCCCACTTAATTATTTTAAAAAAATGCTTAAAAAAAGAAGCTTTTCCTCTTCTTTTTTTGGGGGGTGGGGGGGTGGGGGTGGCTGGTAGAGCATGTCTGACAGACTGAGTCTTTTGTTTATTGGCTTCCAGGATCCCGTCCCTTGCTCACGCTCTGAATGACCTCTAACCTGTCAAGTTTACAGGGGCTGATAGTAATACCCACCCACTGATTGAATAATGCTTCACACCCACAGACAATAGATCCCAGGGCCACCTCCCTGTTCACACAGCTCTGAGCTGTGCCTGTTTACCCTGCCACTACCAACCACCCTCAATTCTGACAGTTTACACTGCCAACCACCCTCAATTCTGACAGTTTATACTGCCACTGCCAACCACCCTCAATTCTGACAGTTTACACTGCCAACCCACCCTCAATTCTGACAGTTTACACTGCCAACCCACCCTCAATTCTGACAGTTTACACTGCCAACCCACCTTCAATTCTGACAGTTTACCCTGCCACTGCCAACCCACCCTCAATTCTGACAGTTTACACTGCCAACCCACCCTCAATTCTGACAGTTTACACTGCCAACCCACCCTCAATTCTGACAGTTTACACTGCCACTGCCAACCCACCCTCAATTCTGACAGTTTACACTGCCAACCCACCCTCAATTCTGACAGTTTACACTGCCAACCCACCTTCAATTCTGACAGTTTACCCTGCCACTGCCAACCCACCCTCAATTCTGACAGTTTACACTGCCAACCCACCCTCAATTCTGACAGTTTACACTGCCAACCCACCCTCAATTCTGACAGTTTACACTGCCACTGCCAACCCACCCTCAATTCTGACAGTTTACACTGCCAACCCACCCTCAATTCTGACAGTTTACACTGCCAACCCACCCTCAATTCTGACAGTTTACACTGCCAACCCACCCTCAATTCTGACAGTGTACACTGCCAACCCACCCTCAATTCTGACAGTTTACACTGCCACTGCCAACCCACCCTCAATTCTGACAGTTTACCCTGCCACTGCCAACCAACCCTCAATTATGACAGTTTACCCTGCCACTGCCAACCAACCCTGAATTCTGACAGCTTATCCTACCACTGTCAACCCAAGCTGTTGCTAAGTTCACCCTGAATTCTGACTGTGATACAAACTGATGACATGGAAAGGTCGATTTCACCATTTTTACTCAAATTCGTGCCCTTTATCTTTTTTTTTTTTTTTTTTAGCAAAAAGGCTCAATAACAGGGCAGGCTCAAACTGGTAGAGTGTCCAATTGGAAAACCAAAGTGCAATACTGACACGGGTTTCAGTCCCCAGCGCAACATGGGATTTTTCTCCCAGTCAACTTTCAGTGCAGACTCTCTTACGGTGTCCGTACGGCCCTTGTGTGTAATCGCAGGTATCAGTATCTGTGCATACATTAAAAATCCCAAACACTGCCAGGCATACTATTGTTTGCACACACGCAAATACTGCACACAATGATAGGAATGGGTAGTGTTGCTTCTGCTGCACACACTGATACCAGTGGGTAGTGTTGCTTCTGCTGCACACACTGATACCAGTGGGTAGTGTTGCTCTTGCAACTGCTGTGCCATACCTGGGTAAGGCCACCCAAGTTTCCTACAAGGGACAATGAAGTACTTAAAAAACAAAACAAAAAAACACACCAAAAAACCCATGACAGTTACAATTCAAAATTGCCTGAGTTTTTTTTACCATTTTATTTTTAAACCCGTAACTATTCAGCATACTATTAATAATAATATTTTGTGTTAAATATACTTTCTGCCTACAGCCATGTCTTAGTTGTATTATTCACATATTAATTCTGCTACCATATCTTGTGTGGTAATAAATATTAATAATATAATTATTACTGATGGCAGCTGTATGAATTAAATTATGTCCAGTTTTATGGTTGGAGTTTTTCTTCAGGAGTGCAATGGAGGAATGATTCACATCACTACCACACTTCACAGACTAATACCTGTCCAAGTCACATGTCTGGGACATTTTCAGGTGTCCTCAACAGCTTTTCAGTATAAAACAGTACGGGTACAACACAGTTCATTACTTTCATCTGAATAAATCACACAACTTACATGTGCAGAAATAAAAAAATCAAATGAGAGGAAAAATGTCTTGTAGAATGTTTTCAGCCCCCCTCTCATATTTAATTCTCACATTAACGAGTCTACTTGAAAGAGTGACAACAGCCATTAAAGAAGAAGAAGAAGAGAGATGTTTTTGAAACATATTATTACTTTTCTTCTGTTCCTTTTTTAAGGATCTGTTTAACTGTACAAGTATTACACTTGGTCTCTCACTGGGGTTGTCTTTAATGTCTGGACTGGGTGTGATCAATTTAATTTTAATGTCTGACCATGTGTTTAATTTTGGTAACCGACTTTGGTTGGAGACAAGATCTCAAAAGCGGGGTCATGTGGCAAAGACTACTAATAAAATCTCATAATTGGGTGTAAAAAGGTCATGATAGGATGACTGGTAGAACTGCAAGGGGTGTAAAAAGGTCACGACAAGGTGACTGGTAGAACCACAAGGGGTACTGTAAAGGGGTCATGATTGGATGACTAGTAGAACTGCAAAGGGTGTAAAAAGGTCATGACTGGGTGAGTGGTAGAACTGCAAGGGGTGTAAAAGGGTCATGACTGGGTGACCGGTAGAATGGCAAGGGGTGTAAATGGGTCATGTCTGGGTGACCGGTAGAATGTCAAGGGGTGTAAATGGGTCATGTCTGGGTGACCGGTAGAATGTCAAGGGGTGCAAAAGGGTCATGACCGGTAGAATGTCAAGGGGTGTAAAAGGTGCTTTGGTTTGCAGGGCGTGTTATTGTAAAATGGGTCAGTGGTAAAATCTCAGCTTAGAAATTTAAAAGGTGGCATGACTGGCATGGCTCAAAGTCAGCTGACAGCAATTAATCAGTTTTAACCGATGTTTACCCCCCCCCCCCCCCACTCACACACACGTAGGCGCACACACAGACACACATGCATGCACACACGCACTGTACACTAACACAAACACATTTCCCCTGCTTGTTTCGCCGGTCTCTCTCCTCCCCGCAAGCTCCCTGTATGAATTTAATGAAAGGGTGCAGGCATTGGCAGGCCGCTAGCCACACCCCACAGTTACACACAGAAAACGGCTCTTCATTGACGACAGGTACGCCAATGACGTTTTTGTTGACATTTTCTCTATGGACGCCTGCATACCATGCATATCAATCAAAGCGCTGCTGTGCTCACGCAACCACTATGGAAGCGTCTTGCAAATAATGCACATCAGTTGCCTCTTACTGCATCATAATTACTGGCACCCGTCACAATTCTTATGTCTGGGAAGAAGCCCTGCAATCATTGCAGTGCTATACAAAAAATATTAAACTGTGCACAACTCGTGCAAGCGCGTTTTGTTGTCGTTAAAAAATAATAATAAAAATTAACATTCCCATTGGTGCATCACACTAAGGCCAAAATGATACGAAACCCTCGACAGCACTCGATCATGCGAATCAAAAGCACTAAGTGCGAGTTCTATCGAACTTTACCCCTTATGTGGGCAAGGGGCACACAACTCCTGCCATGTCCTCAATATTGTTACGTGAACTCTATAGCGACAGAAATCCAAGTGCACAGATCTTTCAAACTATGACTCGCTTCGCATTGTGCAAAACATATGCTGCAGTATAAAGCATAAATGAATAACCAATGTGCACCGATCTGAATTTGCCGCTGGGTGAAAGCAACATGCAAGAAAAAATTTGTGACCTACTGGGTCGAGCCATTGGCATTCTTCACTGGCGCAATGGACACCTGCCACCGACCGCGCCGACGTCGAGCTGTCCTGGGGACTCGCTGAGGCTCAAAACCACTTGAGCCTTCGGGTGCAGACACACCACTCCTTTCCTAACGTCGTGCAGCAGGCGATCGAACCGATAACTGATGCACTGGTGCAAATTTCACCTCCGAAATCACTGAGTTGTGCGCGTTCAACTTCTCTCAACGGGAAGTTGTTGCTGACCTGTGAAAACGTCTCACTGGGGGGAAGCACATTGACGTCAATGCCGTATTCCGTGGGCGCGTTCATTCGCTTCGCATTTGTGTTAGGGACTGGTGGCGATCCTGTAGAGTTAGTCAGATTTTTTATCGCATGTCACATAAATCAGGCTTATATTGTGATATTTTTAATATATGAGTGTGATTTTAAATCTTTATGGTAGTTTTAGCAGTCAAATTCGCATTTTTTCATTGATCTAAATCGGGGTTCTGAATCCAGATTTTGATTAGTCAAACGTCGAACCGGAAGTGGGTGGGAGGTCACATGAGAGCAAAATGGCGTGAGAGAATACAACTGCGTTGATGAGATCTTGTGACCAGCATTTCCAGCATTTGAATCATGGCTTTCAGTGCTACATCGATTCAGTACCAAAAGATCTGGCTCGCAGACTTTTTCCATGGATTTCCTCATTTGGACCTGTCATTTGTGGAGATAAATTCAACTTTTGATCCAGAAAGTGTAAAATATAGAGAGGTATTTATTGAACTTTTCCTGTGTGCTCTTATGAACATCATCATGGTCACCATTATGTGTCGCGCCGTAAGCCGCGAGGCGGATTACTTATATTACTTTTAGTGATCGCCTCTTCAGACATGGGTTTATCTTTAGGAATAATGATTTAGAAAAGAGAATCACGAAAATTTTAAACACCATGACTTTGACCGGACGACATTTGTTTTTCGCCTGAAAAGTTGTTTTTTGTTATTTTCTTACTGAAGTTACTCCGGTGAATTGACAGTCAGCCAGTATTCTGGCACCACACAGAGGTCAGGCACCCTCTCCCCTAAAGCAAAAAACAGCAACAACAAACAAACCACAAAACAACAGCAAGAACCCAGCTGTTCTTCTTCTTTGTCGGATGCTCAACTCAAGTTATGCTCTGTACTGTAGTGAAAGGTATTTTGTTAACTTAACTTGAAGTCACCAACGCAGATCTGATGCATATTTTCTAGTAAGTAAGCTGAAGTATTTTTCTGACTTGACCTTAAGTCATGAGGCTCAGAGTCAGAAACTGCCTCTATATAATATTATATATCAGTCGGGTTCAGTGGTGTTTCTTTCATTGTTATTGAAAATGGAAGGATTCTTTACATTTGTTGCTGTTTTTGATGGCAGTGAATGTGATGGTGGTTATGGTGATGTTTTTAATCATACGTTTTTAAAAGTATATATTTTTAAAACATGTAATTAAAAACATCATCATACTTCATAGCCACATTTGAAAAATGTACAATGAAAAACATCATCATAGCCACCATCATATTCTGGCTCTGATTCTGAGCCTTTTTTTCTTTTTCTTTTTTTGAATAATTGTTAATTTTTAATAGTATTACACATATATATAAATTATGAATAACATAGATATATATATTAATTATTATATGTCTTTGTGTGTGAGGGTTTCCATTCGTGTGCATTTTAAGGGGATAGTTTCTGTATTTGATTTAATGAACATTTTGTATTAAGCAATCATGTTTGGACTTACAAGTAACATGTATTTGAATTCTGTGCTGGTTTCATTTTTAGACCAACAAGCACTCAAAAGTTTGATCATGGTCAATGTGGTTTACTTTTCATTGTTAGATGAGCAACTCTCAAAAGGTCAGCGTTCTCCACCTGACATTTTTGTAACTGTTGTAAAATTTTAACTGGTGCACCAAAAGAGTTTATGTTTGTATTATATTAATAATGTAGTAATTAAAGTAATAAAATCCAATATGTTGATGTTGTTGTGTTTATGGTCCGTTTGTTAAAAAGTTTTCAAAAGAAAAAAGTTTTTTTTTTCTGCACACAAAAACGTCACACTCACAGGATGTCATTGCGATGTGATCACAAGTAGCAATAAATAAGTTGTGTCAGTTACATTTGGCGTTGAGTGAATAGTAGAGATGTTGCTCTGCTAAAATATAAAGTTTTGATGGGAAAATGTTCAGCAGTTTTTTTAATATCAATATTTAAAACCTACGGAGTCATATGTCATGAACTTCATCACTGACCAGGTCCGCGTACACAGAACACTTTTGGTTGTTCCAAGGGAGACCACTGTACGGACAAACCATAATTTTAATGTGCATAGTCATGGCTCACAGAAAACTGTATCTAGCAAATAAAAATTCCAAAAAGAGGTCCCAAATTGAAGATAATATTTTAGAATTTTTTTTGTGGTCATTTCAAGACGCACAACCAAAACACCATATTTTTAAATCGCACACTATTGGACCGTGTTTCAATCCACCATTTTGATGCACCCACTTCCTGCTAACCACATGGCCCTTTGTCAGCTTGGCAATGGAACCGAACGCCTCAGGTAAGGTTTTGTTTATTTTAGTCATCGCTTCACAGAAAGTGACATGCGACCCCAAAATGACGTACGAAACCATTTTGTCAGCGTTTTTTAAGATATGAACGTATTTGCTGTTAAACAACACTCTATAATCATACGAGAAGAACGAGAAGCGAATACGACTTCATAAAATGTAGCTGACCGACTTACAAAGCATGTAATCGAAAGGAGGACTTCAACTGATTGTACTGTGACTAAAAGTGAGTTTTAGTCGGAGAGACATACAAAACTGGTTCTTTTTGTCATAGAAATGTGAAACCTTTGCAAGCTTTTGTCATAATGACGATCGACCCTCCGAAATTTTCCTCTGTGAATAAATGGGAAAATATTTGAATGGCATGTCAACAAAATTCCAACTGACTGCACAAATTGTAGAATGGATTTAATGTAAATAAATTTGGTAGAATTGCTAACAATTAATGAGATTTAAGCCAGTTGAAGGTATATTTGGGGTCGTATGTCATGAACATGAGAATGACAAAAATTCAAGTCTGATGCTGCAGAAAATTAAGGAAATTAGATAATTAATCATGTTTTATGTGAATATGGACTGGCCAAAAATATGGGGGGGGGGGGGGGGGGGGGCATGGTGAAGAAGGAATGTATATATGGAGCTGTCATACTGTTAGTGTTATTTTAGCCTGACTTGGTTAGTGTACCATTTACTCCTGTATAATAAATAGGTTTGCTTGGTTTGCTATTTAAAAACAAAATTAATACTAAAACTGTAAAAGCTGCATGTACTTCCACTTAGAGAAAATATACCCAGACACTTTCATGGACTAAGTTTTCATTGTTACATTGTGTTGATTAGTATATATGCATAAACTAGAAACATTTTGACTAAGAACAGATGAAAAATTATAAAGTTTCTGTGATGCTAATAATTAAATATCAACATAAATTATGCAGGCCGCAGGGTTCGTGGTAAGAAGATGGACGACTCGGTGAAGAAGGCTTTGACCAACAGGGAGAAATGCTGATGATTTCAAGAGAGACTCAAAGCTGGCGCTTTATTCTGTGCTATGGAAACAACATGTCTACATTGCCCAGGTTGAGGTTGTTGATGCAGCATTGCAGATGGCGCAGGTCAACTTCATGGGGGAAAAGGATGGGTGGTACTACTGGCCAAGTACATGCGACAGAAGCGAAGAACCATTTTGCAACCTGATGGCAAAAGTGAAGGCAATGGATTTGGGCACCATGTGAAGCACAAACAGAAGGCAACTTTGGAATGCCACCTTCTAAACCTAACCATCTTTGTTGTTGACCTCATAAGATCGGAGCTTGTTTGGCACTTCTGGCTCAACTCTGTCTTGGTTTTCATCTTATCTTTGCAAAAGAACACTCTAGGGTCTCTCTTTCTGTCTTGTTTTGTTTTTTGATTTAGTATCCGTTTCCTTTTCTTTGTTGTTATTGTTATTACTGTCATTTTCTTAAGCTTAGTTTTATCCTCCCTTTCCGGGTTTCCCCTCTGTAAATTACCCAAAATGTTTTTGGTTTGTTTTTGTTTTTTAATTCTTGA
This sequence comes from Alviniconcha marisindica, assembly GCA_018857735.1. Taxonomy (NCBI): domain Eukaryota; kingdom Metazoa; phylum Mollusca; class Gastropoda; family Provannidae; genus Alviniconcha; species Alviniconcha marisindica. The sequence continues at coordinate 1,485,494 of JABMCL010001074.1, read as the reverse complement.
CTTTTTCCCTCCACTTCTTTTTACCATTATCTTTTTTATTTCCATTGCAGTCACTGTCTCATTTTATATGTTGTTATTGATGCTGTATTTGTCTATATCCTTCTATAATATTTCACCATGAATGTCTTCATTATTAATATTAGTAGTACTGCAGCAGCAACAACAGATATGTAAGTTGGAATTTTTTGCTGATATCTTCGCCATTCAGAAATAAAGTTTAATCAATCAGTCAGTACCTCTGCTTGCTCTTTCAAAGTCACCCTTAAGACACACTTGTTCAATATTTCTAAACTCTTTTTCACAGGCGTGCCTATCCCCCCGTCTGACGTGTGTGTTAGTGTTATTGTAAAGCGCCCTGTGTTCCCACCTTGTGCAGAAGATGGGTGCTCTAGAATAGTAGAAATCCCCTTTATTATTATAAAACTGAGATGTATCTCTGTTACTTCTTCTCCTTAAAATATTATTAGTCATTAGATGCAGAGTATCTTTTCTTTTTTTAATCTTTTTTCTTATCCTTATTTCTTCCCTCTCTATCTCTCTCTCTCTTTTTTTTTTTTTTAAGCAACTATCATGCATTGCCCTCTTTCTCCCCCCCTTTTGTAGATATATATAATCATGTATGGAAACAACTGCAGGACATTGGATAACACTAACAGTGATGTGAAAGAAAATGAAACTTTTTTTTTTGCTGGTGTTGGGACGTATTTCTTGTACTTTGATATTGCTTGACTTCATTTACATTTGGTTGTACCACATTGTTCTGCATTCCAGTTCATTTTTTGTATTGTGTGTTTTAATTGGTTGTTGGTGAAAATGTCCATCCTGGGAATGTGGAGGGGAGGAGGGCATTCCTTAGCTGGTTGGTGAAAGACTATTTGGGGGAATGCAACATTTTCATTTTTTTCCAAACAGTACAAGAAGACTGTAAGTGTAAATACATGTGTATGTATGCTTAAAACTATAAAAGGTTAATTTTATGTGTTGCTCAAGTAAAGTTTTGTCAGGTTCTTAATTCTAGTATTTGTAGGTGAACCACGCAACTTTAATGAAGTGTACATGTTCATCATTTTTGTCATATGACACGCAACACCAAAGTACAAAATGTTATGTGATTCTGCAGATATCCGTTTGCTTTACTGCTTGTATTACTTTTCTGAAGTACAAAAGAATAATGAACATACTTATGCATTGTTTTGTGTGTTTTTTATGGTGTTTAGCTTGTGAGAAAATGTTTTCGGAAGCATGGGAGTCGCATGTCACCGATGACAAAATATATACCATAAGAAATCATTACTCATACCCAAACCTTCATGAGTTGGGTTTTGTTTGGTCATAAACTGTAACAGTAATATATTTATCACAAAAATAACAGGGAGTAATGTCAAAATGCTGCCACAAAGAGTAATGTTTTTGTCATCAGTGACACGCGACACCATGCTGGCGTCCAATCATATAACCGTGTAACTTAGCAAGTAGCCCCAAAAGTATCCTCTAATCATTGTTTTTGGAGAGAGTTGTGTTGATACAGCACCCTTAAATTAAAAAATTGCTTCACCATCACACTTCAAATTTAACCAAGATGTCACACTTTAGTTTTTACCTTTTGAGAGTTGCTCAGATACCTAACACAAGCAACAGTGATATTCCCAGTTACTTGGATTCTGACCTGGTTTATCTGGAGCTCATTGTCTGAGCAACAGGCACACAGATTCTGGGCTGGTTTAACCTGTCTTTATTTTGCCGACAGGCACTTGGATTCTGGGCTGGTTTAACCTGTCTTTATTTTGCCAACAGGCACTTGGATTCTGGGCTGGTATAACCAGTCTTTAGTTTGCTGACAGGCACTCAGATTCTGGGCTGGTATAACCAGTCTTTAGTTTGCTGACAGGCACTCAGATTCTGGGCTGGTTTAACCTGTCTTTATTTTGCCAACAGGCACTCAGATTCTGGGCTGGTTTAACCTGTCTTTATTTTGCCAACAGGCACTCGGATTCTGGGCTGGTTTAACCAGTCTTTATTTTGCTGACAGGCACTTGGATTCTGGGCTGGTATAACCAGTCTTTATTTTGCCGACAGGCACTTGGATTCTGGGCTGGTATAACCAGTCTTTATTTTGCCGACAGGCACTCAGATTCTGGGCTGGTTTAACCTGTCTTTATTTTGCCAACAGGCACTTGGGGTCTGGGCTGGGCTACCTGTCATCTGGTGCGCTCTTCTGTGGCTTGCTTTCCTGATCTTCTTCTGTCTGCGCTGCTGCCGCAAGTCTCAACGAAAGTATGGCAAGACAACATGTTCTTGCCTCTTTGCAGGACTTTTCCTGTTATTGGGATGGTAAGCTAGTGAGTGTGTATGTGAGAGAGTGTGGGGGTGTGGGGGGGGGGGGGGGGGAGCATGTGTATATAAATACATGACACTAAGACTAAGAGCTTGTGACTGTGAGTGTGTGTATAATATGTACAACAGGGTTTCCCATTTTTCATGGCTCTAGGGGATAGACTCACCCCTGTCTTGCAATTTAAATGGGCTTTCCCAGTCCCATGGAAGACAGAGGTGGGTAAAGAGGAGACTATTGTATACTAAAACAGTAATGTGACACTGTCAACACCAGGGTGATTCTGCGTTCACTTGGGTGGCAGTCTGAGTCATTTTAATGTTTAATTGTGGGGGGAGAGTGACACAATCACTAAAATTAGACAGTGTCCATGAACTACAATATTTGGAAGCTGAAGGAGACCTGAAGCAGATTTGAACTTTACTTGGGTCCATCTGCTTAGCAGCCTAGGGCCTTACCAGCACCACTTGGCCAAAGTGGTTCATGATTCCATTCCTTGTGTGTAACTTCTGTAAGATGATGCCAGACTTGTAGACTGTTGATGCTCTACAAAATCCAAAGCAGCCTTGCACATTGCCCCACCCTGAAAGCCAAACTGGTCCCCCTCCCATCACGTCAACGACGCACCCATGACAAACAGCTCACTCTGCTGACCGCCAGAACCCAGTACAGAGGCTCCTCCTTCCTCACCCAAAATCATCAGGGACTGGAACTTGTTACCCATGAAAGTAGTGGACACCCCCACCCTTGACGCTTTTGAGTCAAGGGTATCAAACTGAAAAACTACCTATAGTATTCCCCCCCCCCACTCCCCCCCACCAACTTCACACCTCCCCCATTCTGATTCCTTTTATGCCGGACCAGTACTACAGCGAACATCCCCAGTTATAGGCGCCAGAATAATCAACTTGTTGATTGTGGGCCCTTAAATGAAAGAAGAAGACATCAGTTTCATTTGATATACTTGACAAAAGCTTGTGATAAAACATGGTGTAAAAGTATACATGAAATGTATATATATACTTTCTGTGTGTCTGTATCTCCCAAGTTTCACCCAGCAAAGATCAGTGCCTTTTATTTTTTTAAACTTAAAAAAAATTAACTTTTTTTCTTCTCATTAGACTCATACAGTCATAGGTGTTTTTGCAGCGGGGAAAAGAGAACAAACAAAGTTGATGTCTGTACTGAGACAGTCCATGTTTCTTGTTTAACTGAGATAATACGTTGCATTTTCTAGTTTTGTCAGCTGTTTGTTAGTGGTCTGAGGACACATTGCTCTTTTCCCTTACCAATACTATTGTCATGTCTGGTTTTTTTTTCTTAAAACAGTCAGTGTAAAAACAAAAAATAAGAAAACAGGTTGTGAATTATTATTTTTACTGGATGTTTCACCTGCACTGTTGAGTTATGACAAGTCATTATCCTTCATTAGTACATAGTACTTTGCTCACAAATATGTCACTGGTGTGGGGCGACCCATACATTTGCAGTACTGGACCAATGAAACAAATGTCTTGCCAGACCCACAATGCTGGGGTTGTGTATATATGTATATCCCTCATCAGGTTCTACACACTGCCTAGATCATGGATGTGTGTGCATTACACTCGAGCAGTCACTTTACTGGTTCTGACAAAATGAAGTGATTTTTAGACATAGAAGTGTAAACATGTCTCAACTCATCTTTTTATGAAGTGATTTTGAAGGTGATGGACAACGCTGTATTTTCAGTGGAGGCCTTGCAGTTGCTTTCTATGGGAATGCAGAGCTTCAGACAGGAGTGGATAACTTTGTCCATGCTGTGAGAACAACAAATAAAACCATCAGAACCTCTCTGCAGCTGGTAAGTCTCCTACAGTAACACTTTTAACAGGCTGTCAGTTTGTCACTGATAAAGGCTGTCAATTTGTCACTGATAAAGGCTGTCAATTTGTCACTGATAAAGGCTGTCAGTTTGTCACTGATAAATATTGTATATTGTATTCTCTGCTCTGCAGCTGGTAAGTCTCCTACAGTAACACTTTTAACAGGCTGTCAGTTTGTCACTGATAAAGGCTGTCAATTTGTCACTGATAAAGGCTGTCAATTTGTCACTGATAAATATTGTATATTGTATTCTCTGCTCTGCGGCTGCTAAACTGTGTCTGGCTGACGGTAACATTGTCTGCAGTTGGTGGGTGTTAATATGTTATTGGGTGACACTGATATTCTCTGCAGGCAGTAGGTGACTGTCATTGGGTGACACTGACGTTCTCTGCAGGCAGTAGGTGACTGTCATTGGGTGACACTGATGTTCTCTGCAGGCAGTAGGTGTGACTGTCATTGGGTGACACTGACGTTCTCTGCAGGCAGGAGGTGTGACTGTCACTGGGTGACACTGAGTTTTAAGGGGTGACTGTCATTGGGTGACACTGACGTTTTCCTTCTGCAGGGGCCAGTAAAAGGGGACTTTCATTGGGTGACACTGATGTTCTCTGCAGGCAGTAGGTGGCTGTCATTGGGTGACACTGACGTTCTCTGCAGGCAGGAGGTGTGACTGTCATTGGGTGACACTGACATTCTTTGCAGTTAACTCACTTGGCCCCAAACCAGCTACTGCCCTTTTGCTACAAAATCCCATTGGAAGGGAAGTAACTGTGTCAAATGATCCTGGTATACAACTTTACAATACAATAACAAGCACCAAATAAAAATTTCAGCTCACTTTGTATTTTTCCCAGTTGTTGAAGTGTTACTTTACGTCCACAGAAACTGTAGGTTTATTAGGGATGGGAGCCCAGGACGGCCACCTTGACTTTCACACAGCTCCTGAGCTCTGCTTTCCCAGTTTGCGAATACATTGTTCTTGTATAGCGAACAGGTTTTGATTTTTTTCACTCAAAAATAAAAGCATAACCAAAATAAATCAGAAATTAGAAATGTCAGCATCTGAATGTTGGGTTTTAGGGTGCCTACGGAGTAACCGACTTTGCAAAATTTCCAGTTTGAATCTCCAAAGATGAAGCTCCATGTGTTTGTTAGGGTACCCAGGGTAAGCGACTGAGCCAAATTTGCACTTCAGTGAGCATCTGCCACCAGCAACCAGTTTAATGAACACCGTTATCAACTGTGCTAGCGGAAAGCCCTCTAACCCACTGCATGGTTGTAGTTATGTACACAATTCAGAGTTATGATAGCCCTTCCAAAATGCAGCCATAATGCACACAATGATGTCAGTTACAACTGTGATAGCATAAGGCTGTCTATATTTAACTGTGACCCCCCCCCCCCCCCACAGGATTTTCCTTTACATCCATTACAAACTGACACCAAATGAATCTCCAATCATACGCTAAAAAGTGGTGGTTGCATAAAACTGCGAAGCAATCATTTTTGCATTGACAATAATAATAATGTAATATTATAACTAAGAACTTTTAAAGTGTCCTTTTCCACGCAACAACAGCAAAAAGAGGTTGTTCCAGGCGTGGGGGGCAGCGGATGAGTATTTTGCCCTCTGTTCAGTGTGCTGGATGGTTTTTCAGTTGACCACCTTGGATCGAATCACTGACAATGTGGAAAACAAAGGAGTGCCAGCACTGACCAAAGCCATTGACGATATTGGCAACATCACCGTTCACAACAAGATCGGCGAATTTATTAAGCAGATCGAGACTCACGTTATCTCCGCCAAGCAAGACATTTCTTCGGTGAGAAGTGAGGCGGACCACTTTAACACGGCAAAGATATCTGACACAACTGAAGAGGTGGAGTATTACAGGTGTGTGAATCCGGTCTTTTTGTTGGCTGTGTGTTGAAAACACAATGTTTTTTCTGCAGGAATTCTATTGCTGGATGTTCATTGCCACCAGTAAATGTCTGCCACGCCTGTGTCAGGACAGTCATCTGCCACACCTTTGTTGGGACGGTCATCTGCTATACCTGTGTCGGGGCAGTCACCTGCCACACCTTTGTTGGGACGGTCATCTGCTATACCTGTGTTGGGGCAGTCACCTGCCAAACCTGTGTCAGGGCAGTCACCTGCCAAACCTGTGTCAGGGCAAACACCTGACACATGCATTGGGGCAGTCACCTGCCAAACCTGTGTCGGGGCAATCACCTGCCAAACCTGTGTCAGGGCAGTTGCATATTTAAGTGAGCTTGAAGCATTTGAAGTTGATCATGTTTTGTTCACAGTACAGTAGCTATGAGAATGCCAAAACTGTTGGTGCATTGTTGCTGGATGAATGAGTGGCTCAGATGGGATGGCGGTTAAACACCCAGTTGTCTGCAGACAGGTACTGGTGGGGACCCACATCCCAAGAGGTACTGGTGGGGACCCAGATCCAAAGAGGTACTGGTATGGGACCCACACCCCCAAGAGGTATTGGTGGGGACCCATATCCCAAGAGGTACTGGTGGGGACCCACATCCCAAGAGGTACTGGTATGGGACCCACATCCCAAGAGGTACTGGTGGGGACCCACATCCCAAGAGGTACTGGTATGGGACCCACACCCCCAAGAGGTACTGGTGGGGACCCAGATCCCAAGAGGTACCGGTGGGGACCCACATCCCAAGAGGTACTGGTAGGGACCCACATCCCAAGAGGTACTGGTGGGGACCCACATCCCAAGAGGTACTGGTGGGGACCCACATCCCAAGAGGTACTGGTGGGGACCCACATCCCAAGAGGTACTGGTATGGGACCCACACCCCCAAGAGGTACTGGTGGGGACCCAGATCCAAAGAGGTACTGGTGGGGACCCACATCCCAAGAGGTACTGGTGGGGACCCACATCCCAAGAGGTACTGGTGGGGACCCACATCCAAAGAGGTACTGGTGGGGACCCACATCCAAAGGGGTAATGGTATGGGACCTACATCCCAAGAGGTACTGGTGGGGACCCACATCCCAAGAGGAGGGGGAGCTGTGATTAATGCTACACTATCACCTCCAGAATGATTCTGCATTCAGATGGGCAGCAGTGTGAGTCATTTTAATGTTGTATTAATTGTGGGGGAAACAAATGACTAGACAGTGTCCTGAAATCACAAGTTTTGAAGAGAAAGGAGATCCAAGTCAGACTCCAACTGATGTTCATCTGCTTACCAGTTGAGTTAGCAGCTTACTGCTGGGCCAAGCTCCCTCACATACTGATGGCTGAAAATGTATACTGCATCTGTAGTACTGTAGCTATCCACACCCCTGAATTTGTAGAATGATGTTGTTGCTGTCTCTTTTGTTTCAGATGGGTGGTCACAATTTTGGTGTACTGTGTGTTCATTTTCATCTTTGTCCTCACTTTTGCTGGCCTCCTCAAGAAATCCAAGTGGATGCTAATCTTGTAAGTTTTGGAACCTACAACCTGATTTGTCTCCTTGGGATGGGGGAATCAGTTTTCAGTCACATGACGAAATGCTCAAGGCTTCTGGGTGGCACTCTGCAGATTATTTGTCAACATGATTTATACAAATTGTAGGGATTAGGAAAGAATATATACAGATCTAGATATATATATATCCCACCATTTTACACGTGCACATGAATGCCTGGACTACATTTTTAAAATTATTTCTTAGTTCACTCTCTCTGGAAATAACGACTGTCCAGACTATTAGTTCTGTAACCTTTGTCTACCTGCTTCTTTTCTTCTTCTCCATATCAATTATAATATACCTTGGTCATTGATTGTTCCCCCCCACCCTTTTATTATTTTATATTTCAAACGGGGGTGAATTTGTAATGGATGTGTGTATAAAGTTCTATAAGACTAAGAGTTGTGCCATTGTGTAAATGCATACATGTATATTGATAGTATACAGCACACTGGTTGATTTGTCATGCCAGCATGCGATAGTCATGCTGTGGCTGGGGTGGCAAAAGGCAAACTGTCTCCGGAGTGTGACAGAATAATGTTTTGTGCTTTTCTTTCCAGAGCGTGTGTGCTGTCCGTTGGCTTCATGCTGTTCGTCTGGGCACTGACGTCTGTTTACCTGTCCCTGGCCATTGTAAGTTCTGTGTGTGTGTGTGTGTGTGTGCTTATTCATGACTTCTCTGTGTGTGTGTACTATGTGTGTTGTCACTTTGTGTGTCGTGTGTGTGTGTGTGCATACATGTGTATGCACGTTAGTGTATGCGTACCAGGTCATTGTGGTGTGGGTCACTGTGGGGATGTTCACATGTCAACTGACTTGTGGTGTGTACATTCAAATAGTGATTGGGTAGTTATATGATATGTGTAATTTTGCAAACTGACTGGGTCATAGTGGGGTGTATGTTGATGGGGTCATAGTGGGGTGCATGTTAAACTGAGTTGTTGGGGGGAGTGGTCACTGTGTCATTGGGGGGTGTATGTTATTGTTGACTGGGTCAGTGTGGGGTGTATGTCGACTGGGTCAGTGTGGGGTGTATGTTGACTGGGTCATTGTGGGGTGTGTGTTGACTGGGTCAGTGTGGGGTGTGTGTTGACTGGGTTATTGTGGGGTGTATGTTGACTGGGTCAGTGTGGGGTGTGTGTTGACTGGGTCAGTGTGGGGTGTATGTTGACTGGGTTATTGTGGGGTGTTTTTCAGGCTACTGGTGACCTGTGTGTGGACCCTGACCACTTTGTGCTGTCCAGAGTCAACGGCACAGTAGAAGAGGGTCAGTGAACAAATTTCAGCTGTCAGATTGTCTCTGTTGCAGAATCAAACCCCATACAGACTTATCTGCAGAGTAATGGGAGTCAGTGGTTGCTATGTTAAAATTTGAGTCAGTGGTTGTTAGGTTGTTACAATGGGAGTCATTGGTTGTTATGTTGTTATAATGGAAGTCAGTGGTTCTTGTGCTGTTAAATGTGCAGAGCAAACCCCAGCTAAGATTGCACTATTTTCTTGGTGTTCAGATTACTCATGTCACTCAGATTTGTTGGTTTCGAGTGTGATCCTGAGACAATCCTGTGCGATTGATAGAACGTTGAAAACCAATTACTGATTTCTTTCTTAGGTGTGTTGTGATCAGCAGTTGAAGTAAACGTGTATGTTTTTGACTTGCAGACATTCTGGTGGCATATATAAAATGTGTATGTTTTTGACTTGCAGACATTCTGGTGGCCTATATAAAATGCACTGACCAGTCTAAGCCATACCAGGAGGTGAGTCTTTGTAGTTGTAGTTAGGTAGTTATCTTGTAGTTATGTAGCCATCTTGTGGTTAGGTAGTGATTTGTAGTTATGTAGTCATCTTGTTGTTAGGTAGTTATCTTGTAGTTAGGTAGTTATCTTGTCGTCATGTAGTCAACTTCTAGTTAGGTTTTTTATTTTGTAATCATCTATTTATCTATTGCACTGCTGGAAAAAAATGTTTGGGGTCTTACTGATTTCACTTACAGCTGATGTGCATACTGGGGTGGGGGTGGGGGTTTAGCCACTGTGTAAAGATTGTCCTTGATTTTTTCATACCGGGGTGGGGGTTTAACCACTCTATGTACTAAATGAAAAAGCTTGTTAAAGTTAAGTGTGTAGACAGTTTTTTTAAAATTCTTTTTGGGGGAAATATTATGCTTTTATGGCATGCATTTGTGAATGTGGAATGCATGTAACTTGTAAGGTCCTCAAAACAAGCATGAACAGAACGTTTAATTTGGTCCTCCACAGAAAATCCTGAATGCCCAGACTGAAGTAACGCTGGCCATCACAGCATTGAACACAACTGTCAACATGTCGCTTCCTTTCAACATTTCTGGCAAGGTATGCTTTGACACAACTGTCTGAATTTTAGCCAAGGTATGCTGTAACTTGACACAATACATCTGTTGACATTTTTAATAAGGCATGCTTTTTCCTTTGACACAACTGTTTGCATTTTAGCTAAGGTATACTTTAACTTGACACATCTTGTTGACATTTCTGATAAGGTATGCTTTGACACAACTGTCTGCATTTCAGTCAAAGTATACTTTAACTTGACACACACCTATTAACATTTTTGATACAGTACATTTTTTTTAGAATTCATGTAAACAGCTACATGAATATATGTAAATTTGAAATAAAAGAAAGAGTCTGGTATATATGCTGCTCTGATTTATAAATCGAGCCATTTTTTTTATTGTATGTCACGTGATAAACATATCAGTGCTTTTTCGTGGGACAGTTTTAAGATGCACCCACTTTTTGCTGGGAAGAGAAATGAGTGTGGTCGTGCTGACGCAGTGCCGTATGGTTTCACGTTGATGACACGGCTCTTTCCTTTGGTCAGTTGCTGGGGCCAGTGGCTATGGTGCGTAAAGACCTGAAGTTTGTGTTTGGCAACCTGTCGTCTCTGACCTCGCTGGTGGGCGGCTGTGACACCATTCACGATGAATACATCACTGCTGTCAGGGGCGTGTGCAATGTAGGACTGTGAGTAGTGTTGTCACAACATTCAGTGTGCCAAATGGGATATAAAATAACAATAATAATAATTATTACAATAAATCACGGGGGGGGGGGGGGGGGGAGAAATTGAAAAGGAGACAGAGAGATGTCTAGTCAACTGCATGGATTCTATCAGGGTGATGGGGAAAGGTGTATGATCCAGTTTTAATGGCTCCTATAGGGTCAAAGGAAAGAAAATAGGGTGAGAGAAAAACATGATCCAGTTTTAATGGGTGAGAGGAAAACGTGGTCCAGTTTTAATGGATCCTATAGGGTGAGAAGAAAGGCATGATCCAGTTTTAATGGATCCTATGGGGTCAAAGGAAAGATGTGATCCGGTTTTAATGAGTTCTATTGGTGAAGGGGGAAGACGTGATCCAGTTTTAATGGGTCCTATCAGGGTGAAAAGGAAAGATGTGATCCAGTTTTAATGGGTCCTATCCGGGTGAGAAGGAAGGGCATGATCCAGTTTTAATGGGTCCTATCCGGGTGAGAAGGAAGGACATGATCCAGTTTTAATGGGTCCTATCAGGATGAGAAAGGACATGATCCAGTTTTAATGGGTCCTATCAGGATGAGAAAGGACATGATCCAGTTTTAATGGGTCCTATCAGGGTGAGAAGGAAGGACATGATCCAGTTTTAATGTCTCATATGAGGATGAGAGGGAAAGACATGATCCAGCTTTAATGGGTACTGTCAAGGTGAAAAGAAAAGATGTAATCCAGTTTTAATGGCTCCTGTCTGGGTGATAGGGAAAGACCTGAACCCGTTTTTGTTTGTCATTTTAAGGTTTGGCATTGGGTACCTGGTGGTGTTCACGGCCATGGTGGGGATGTGCAGCGCCCTCACCGCCTTCTGCTCCGCCCTGGCCTGGCCCTACTTCGGCAGGAGGAGGTCAGTTTCTGGTCATTGGTCACCAGTGCTTCCATTCCTGTGGACAGGCACCGGTCATCCCTCATTGACTGCCTGGCCACGGGGTATGGTGTACTCCTTTGTACAGTCACCAGGCATCCCTCATTGACTGCCTGGCCACGGGGTATGGTGTACTCATGTGTACAGTCACCGGTCATGCCTCATTGACTGCCTGGCCACGGGGTATGGTGTACTCATGTGTACAGTCACCGGTCATGCCTCATTGACTGCCTGGCCACGGGGTATGGTGTACTCATGTGTACAGTCACCGGTCATGCCTCATTGACTGCCTGGCCACGGGGTATGGTGTACTCATGTGTACAGTCACCGGTCATCCCTCATTGACCGCCTGGCCACAGGGTATGTGTACAGTCATCCCTCATTGACTGACTGGCCACGGGGTATGGTGTACTCATGTGTACAGTCACCGGTCATCCCTCATTGACTGACTGGCCAAAGGGTACAGTCATCCCTCATTGACTGGCCACAGGGTATGGTGTACTCATGTGTACAGTCACCGGTCATCCCTCATTATGTACACAGGGTATGTGTACAGTCATGAGTGTGTGCACATGCTTAGAACTTTTCCTGTCAGGCAAGATTTTATGCTTTGTAAAAACTTTCATTATTATTATTAATTGATTGGATGTGAGATGTCAGTGCATTTGCATTTTTGGGGAGTGCATGTTTGATCTTTTTTATATGTTGTAATTTAGATCATTTTCATGTCTTGATAAGCCAGTCCCCTTATTTTGTAACATGCAGCATAATTGTTTTGTTTTTTAACATGGTTTATGTTTCTTTCATCTCCACATTCTCAAATGATCAGCATTTTCCTCTACCCATTGTTCTCTGATGACTTCGATAATGTGGTTAAAATCTATTGGTGCTTTTTGTGTGTTTTTGTTCATTCATTTTCACTCATATTCTCATTCACATTGTGTTTTTTTAGAATCTACATAATGTGTGATGATGACAATCCAGAATGCATGATGGTTACAATCCAGAATGTGTGATGCTGATGATCCAGAATGCATGATGCTGATGATCCAGAATGTGTGATGATGATGATCCAGAATGTGTGATGATGATGATGATCCAGAATGTGTGATGATGACAGTCCAGAATGTGTGATGATGACAGTCCAGAATGTGTGATGATGATAGTCCAGAATGTGTGATGATGATCCAGAATGTGTGATGCTGATGATCCAGAATGTGTGATGATGACAGTCCAGAATGCATGATGCTGATGATCCAGAATGTGTGATGCTGATGATCCAGAATGTGTGATGATGACAGTCCAGAATGTGTGATGGTGATGATCCAGAATGTGTGATGATGATGATCCGGAATGTGAGATGATGATGATCCGGAATGTGTGATGATGATGATCCAGAATGTGTGATGATGATGATCCAGAATGTGTGATGATGACAGTCCAGAATGTGTGATGCTGATGATCCAGAATGCATGATGGTTACAATCCAAAATGCGTGATGATGACGATCCAGAATGCATGATGATGATGATCCATTTACACATTCACCATGAGTGATATCTGATTGCCACAGTGCCTCACTGACCTTTTTTTGGCAGGGCTCGGGGTCGAGTCCAAAGTTACGCACCTGTAGATGACTCTGACCCATTCTTGCCTGGCCCACCGCCGTACACTCATGACTACGGCAGCATCCGACGGCCCATTCTCACCAACACCAGCGGGCCAGACGTTGGTGCAGTGTAGGTTGCTCTTGCCTGAACTTGTCTGTGTCATGTCGGATCTGTGGAGTGATGGCATGAGTGTTTTTTTGACCATCTGTGTCATGTCAGATCTGTGGAGTGATAGCATGAGTGTTTTTGTGACAATCTGTGTCATGTCATATCTGTGGAGTGATGGCATGAGTGTTTTTGTGACTGTCTGTGTCATGTCATATATGTGGAGTGATGGTATGAGTGTTTTTGTGACAATCTGTGTCATATCTGTGGAGTGATGGCATGAATGTTTTTGTGACTGTCTGTGTTGTGTCATATATGTGGAGTGATGGCATGAGTGTTTTTGTGACGATCTGTGTCAGGCCATATCTGTGGAGTGATAGATAGCATGAGTGTTTTTGTGACTGTGTACGTTTGTTGTACTGTTGACATTGGTGTCGGTGGCCTGGTTAGCAGTCATCTAACAGATCAGTGTGTATGTTTGTTTTGCTGTTGACATTGGTGTCGGTGGTCTGGTTAGCAGTCAGCCAACAGATCAGTGTGTACGTTGTGCTGTTGACATTGGTGTCTGTGGTCTGGTTAGCAGTCAGCCAACAGATCAGTGTGTACGTTTGTTGTGCTGTTGACATTGGTGTCGGTGGCCTGGTTAGCAGTCGGCCAACAGATCAGTGTGTACGTTTGTTGTGCTGTTGACATTGGTGTCGGTGGCCTGGTTAGCAGTCGGCCAACAGATCAGTGTGTACGTTGTGCTGTTGACATTGGTGTCGGTGGCCTGGTTAGCAGTCGGCCAACAGATCAGTGTGTACGTTTGTTGTGCTGTTGACATTGGTGTCGGTGGCCTGGTTAGCAGTCGGCCAACAGATCAGTGTGTACGTTTGTTGTGCTGTTGACATTGGTGTCGGTGGCCTGGTTAGCAGTCGGCCAACAGATCAGTGTGTACGTTGTCGCTTTGTCTGTTACATTGGTGTTTGGTGGTCTGGTTGGTCTAGCCAGCATGTATGCCTGGTGTTTGTTGTTGCCTGGTTGTACTTTGTCTGTGTTTTGGCTTGGTTTACATTTATGTCTGTCTTCTGTCGGTACTCTTGCCTGGTGTTTGTTGTCTGTTTTTGGTGTTACATTTATGTCTGTCTTCTGTCAGTGTACTCTTGCCTGGTGTTTGTTGTCTGTTTTTGGTTTACATTTATGTCTGTCTTTGTCCGTGTATCTTGCCTGGTGTTTTTGTCTGTTTTTGGTTTACATTTATGTCTGTCTTCTGTCCGTGTACTCTTGCCTGGTGTTTGTTGTCTGTTTTGGGTTTACATTTATGTCTGTCTTCTGTCAGTGTACTCTTGCCTGGTGTTTGTTGTCTGTTTTTGGTTTACATTTATGTCTGTCTTCTGTCCGTGTACTCTTGCCTGGTGTTTTTTGTCTGTTTTTGGTTTACATTTATGTCTGTCTTCTGTCCGTGTACTCTTGCCTGGTGTTTGTTGTCTGTTTTTGGTTTACATTTATGTCTGTCTTCTGTCCGTGTACTCTTGCCTGGTGTTTGTTGTCTGTTTTTGGTTTACATTTATGTCTGTCTTCTGTCTGTGTACTCTTGCCTGGTGTTTGTTCAGGAATATCCATGAGGAGGACCAGCCTGTCATGAACCCAGTGCCAGCTGGAGAATCGCCACCCCCTGCTGTTTAGTTGTCATTTTTGGTTTACATGTGATGCTCAGCTGTAAGTGTGTCACTTGTCTACACGTGTTGCTCAGCTGTAAGTGTGTCACTTGTCTACACGTGTTGCTCAGCTGTACTTGCTCATGTGTGCTTTGTTCAGTTGTCTACACATGATTAGCTCAGCTGTGTGTCAGTTGTCTACACATTGCTCACCCCCTGCTGTGTGTGTCAGTTGTCTACACATGTTGCTCAGCTGTGTGTCAGTTGTCTACACGTGTTGCTCAGCTGTGTGTCAGTTGTCTACACGTGTTGCTCAGCTGTGTGTGTCAGTTGTCTACACGTGTTGCTCAGCTGTAAGTGTCACTTGTCTACACGTGTTGCTCAGCTGTGTGTCACTTGTCTACACATGTTGCTCAGCTGTGTGTCACTTGTCTACACATGTTGCTCAGCTGTGTGTCAGTTGTCTACACGTGTTGCTCAGCTGTGTGTCAGTTGTCTACACATGTTGCTCAGCTGTGTGTCAGTTGTCTACACGTGTTGCTCAGCTGTTGGTGTCAGTTGTCTACACGTGTTGCTCAGCTGTGTGTCAGTTGTCTACACGTGTTGCTCAGCTGTGTGTCACTTGTCTACACGTGTTGCTCAGCTGTGTGTCAGTTGTCTACACGATAGTTGCTCAGCTGTGTGTCAGTTGTCTACACGTGTTGCTCAGCTGATGTGTCAGTTGTCTGCAGGTGTTGCTCAGCTGTGTGTCAGTTGTCTGCAGGTGTTGCTCAGCTGTGTGTCAGTTGTCTACACGTGTTGCTCAGCTGTGTGTCAGTTGTCTACACGTGTTGCTCAGCTGTAAGGGTGTCACTTGTCTACACGTGTTGCTCAGTCGTGAGGGTGTCAGTTCTTTGCAGGTGTTGCTCAGCTGTGTGTCAGTTGTCTGCAGGTGTTGCTCAGCTATGTGTCAGTTGTCTGCAGGTGTTGCTCAGCTGTGTGTCAGTTGTCTGCAGGTGTTGCTCAGCTGTGTTTCAGTTGTCTGCAGGTGTTGCTCAGCTGTGTGTCAGTTTGCTGCAGGTGTTGCTCAGCTGTGTTTCAGTTGTCTGCAGGTGTTGCTCAGCTGTGTGTCAGTTGTCTACACATGTTGCTCAGCTGTGTGTCACTTGTCTACACGTGTTGCTCAGCTGTAAGGGTGTCAGTTGTCTACACATATTGCTCAGCTGTATGGAGGTCAGTTGTCTACAGGTGTTGTGATAAAAATGACCAGTAATAATTATTTCAACCTAAAAACCACTGATATGTAGCTTTGTGTAGCTAGCAATGACTTCAGCAGGACTATATGCTTAAGTAGCCCTGCCCGGGGGGGGGGGGGGGGGGGTAAAAAAATTAAAAGTGTTTTTGCTGTTATGATAATTTGGTCATAATGAGTGATGTGTATATAAATGTATGCATTCATGCCTGTGTGTATGCTTGTGTACATAGGTTTTTGCTGCTTGAAAAGAACATTTTTATAACAATTCTATAAAAGATAAATGCACTGGTGTGTGAGTGTGTATGTGCACGTGTGTTGTCTGTGTGTGTGTTTACCTGTATGTTTGTGTGTGTGTTTGCACAGTACCATCCGGGTCACTTCATGCAGCAATACTACAACCTGGCCCCAACGCCTACCAGCATGGTTCAGTCCTCGCAGTCCACCACTTGAAATACAGCCGCCATTTCCTGGTGGTGCTCGTCCGCCGGGCCTGCTGTCAGCAAACTGTGATGCCCTTGTCACAATGAATGGAAGCTGTCTTTTGTGTGATGTATATAAACACTAGCATGCAGATAATGTGGGAATCTGTTGACATTTTTTATACAGATGTGCAAACAGCGTCATACAAATGGTGCTATATACAAGTGATCTTGGTAGAATTTTTTATTTTTGTTTCACTGACCGTTTGATTTGATGGATATCCTATTTAACTCGTGCATCTGTATTCTGGACATGATTAGAAATGAAGCTGATTGGCTTGAATGCAGCACTTGAATCATTGCAACAAAAGTGAGATATATTTGCTTGTGTAGAGACAGGATGCATTATCAATGTCCCCAATGTGTAGATTGTGTGTGTTCTCTTGTCTTTTGCTTTAGAGACAGGATACAGCAACAACGTCCCCGATGTGTGGTTTCTGTGTGATCTTGTCTCTTGCTAGTAACATTGCCATTGTCTTGAGACTGGTACCCATCATCACTCAGATTCTTGTAGATGAAAGTATACCTCTGAATTTCTCTCTTCAGTCAAACCAAACGGCAAGAATTTTTGTACGTTTTTTGTCTCTCCTGCTGTGCATGAAATTTATTATTTCTTTGAGTGACAAATTTATGTCTGAAACTTTATAAACTATCAGTTCAGTGATTGCTCATCCCAAAGAAACATTTCAGAAGGAGGATGTGAAAGTCTTGCTTCAGTGTGTGTGATTGTGAGATTTTTGCAATGCCAGACAGCTTGCTTAGAGCTGGTGTTGGCTGCGGCCAGTTGTGTGGGCTTTACAAGTGTCTGTGATAGCGTTGGTTGTGTTGGCACAGCGAGCACTGCTCTTTGCCAGGCGAATGTTCTGCGCTGTCAGTTGGACCTTCCCCCCATACAGGTGAAGCTTTGTTTGATGAAACTGTTTGCTTTTTGGGGTCAGTAGCTTTCAGTTCCCCCCTTTTTTTGTATATATATATATAAATATTTGTGTGTGGATTGATTTTGTAGAGTTTACTTTGGAAAGGGTTTGTGCATGAAAAGAGTTTTGATACGTGCATTTCCTTATGGCGGAGTTTGGTGGTCCTGAGCCTACCCTGTGCAAAATCCCATGAATTGTTCATGGCTCTTTAGTGAACTCTTAAGAAGGGAGGGAATCTGCACCGGGCGATGCCTGTGTGCCAGCAAGGACCAGTGCTAGAAAGGGAATGACTTGCCCGCATCATCCACACTCGTCCACGCATCATCGCACACAGACTTGGGTCTTAGTGTGGGTACACACGTCAGAGAGCCAGCACTGACTGCAACTTCTTCCACATTGACTCAACAGACAAGAGGCAGCTCACTAGCAACTGGCGTGTCTGCTGTTCAGTTGTGGAAAGACATTTTGTAACATTCCCAACCTGCCCTGAACGGTGGGTGGGGTTTTGGAGGTACTGGGGCATAAGTTAAATTGTTTTTTTTTATCGTTTTCTTCTCTGCATGCATGCGAGAGTGTATGAGCAAGTGTATGTGTGTGCGTGTTTCCTGTCTTCCACTGGGATGATTGCATTGCTGACCTTTAGCCACTGTGGTCTACATGTTCATTTCTGTCAGTTCTGTACATTCACCCCAGTTGGCCGCGAGCTCAGACCTACCACAGCCACTCGTTTTTACAGGAGCTGGCCCATGAATTAAACAAGACAGTGAAATGTTTACTTTGCTCCATAAATCACGTGTATTCCCGAGTCCAATCTGTGCCTGTGTCTGGCTCTGTGTGTGGCACTGTGTGTCAGTGCCTGTGTGTGTCAGCACCTGTGTGTGGCACTGTGTGTCAGTGCCTGTGTGTGTCAGCACCTGTGTGTGGCACTGTGTATCAGTGCCTGTGTGTGTCAGCACCTGTGTGTGGCACTGTGTGTCAGTGCCTGTGTCTGGTGCTGTGTGTCACTGCCTATGTCTGGTGCTGTGTGTCAGCGCCTGTGTCTGGTGCTGTGTCAGCACCTGTGTGTGACACTGTGTGTCAGTGCCTGTGTGTGGTGCTGAGCCTATGTCTGGTGCTGTGTGTGTTGCTGTGTGTCAGTGCCTATGTCTGGTGCTGTGTGTCAGTGCCTAAGTCTGGTGCTGTGTGTGTGTTGTTGTGTGTCAGTGCCTATGTCTGGTGCTGTGTGTCAGAGCCTGTGTCTGGTGCTGTGTGTCAGTGCCTATGTCTGGTGCTGTGTGTCAGTGCCTATGTCTGGTGCTGTGTGTGTTGCTGTGTCAGTGCCTATGCCTGGTGCTGTGTGTCAGAGCCTGTGTCTGGTGCTGTGTGTCAGTGCCTATGTTTGGTGCTGTGTGTCAGTGCCTGTGTCTGGTACTGTGTGTCAGTGCCGATAATGCTGGCATGGCTCCAGCAGCCCATCAGTGAACAGGGTGCTTTTCTTTGGTCTAGGTTCAACGTGCATTGCCTGCCAGTGCAGTGTCAAAATGGCATGGCCGCTTCAGGTTTACCTGCAAGTTGAAGGAGCAAAGGGTTAGGATGGGAACTTGAGAGAAGTCGGGCTGTTTTGTAGTTGTGCAGAGTACTTACCTAGTTTTTCCCCTTTTGTCCAATATTAAGGTTTAACATGTTCAGTGTGTATGGGATGCTTGTTTGTATTATGACCACAAAGATTAATATAAGGGGAAACTGCTCACATTCTTTTCGATGGACTTTTGCTAATGCAAGTCATGTGAATTCTTACTCACCTTCATGGTTTCCATGTGATATTTCTGAATCCAGATATTTTCTGTTGGCACGCTTTGAAGGCATACTTCATGGTGTTTATTGCCTTTGTTATTCCATTTTGTGTTGGTTGCCTCTCTTTCATGGTGCTCCTTGGCAGCTGTTTTTTTGGTTCTGTGTATGTTTTCCTCTCAGTACATATTGTGATGTACATGCCCAGGATTGAAAAAAACATGAACACATCCCTCCTTCCATACAGACATAAAGTGAACCCCTCCCCCCCACATCCCTCCTTCCATACAGACATAAAGTGCCCCCCCTCCACATCCTTCTTTCCATACAACCCCCACCCCCCCCCCCCCCCCCCCTCCATACAGACATAAAGTGTCCCCTCCACATCCCTCCTTCCACAAAAGACATAAAATGCCCCCCATCCTTCCTTCCATACAGACATAAAGTGCCCCCTCCCTCCTCCCATACAGACATAAAGTGCCCCCTCCCTCCTTCCATATAGACATAAATTGCCACTTCCCTCCTTCCATATAGACATAAAGTGCCCCTTCCCTCCTTCCATACAGACATAAAGTGCCCCCTCCCTCCTCCCATACAGACATAGAGTGCCCCCTCCCATATAGACATAAAGTGCCCCTTCCCTCTTTCCATACAGACATAAAGTGCCCCCCTCCCTCCTTCCATACAGACATAAAGTGCCCCCCCTCCTCCTTCCATACAGACATAAAGTGCCCCCCCCCCCCCCCATGCCTGTCTAATCCCTAGCTTTAATATTTTCTTTCAAGCTGCTCAACAGTTTCCATTCACCAAAGATACTGTATGTTGTCTCAACTTTCAAGATGTTCCTCTGTGTCTTTTTTTGTGTTTTACTTTTAGACATTCTCGTCAGGCTTTAGTCATATACATTCCAGAGTCAGTGTATTTGTTTAATTTCCAAGTTGTGTTCTTGGTTTGGTTGGCCGTTTCATTCAGGCTCTTGTTGATTTGATGAACACATGCTGCTGGGGGCTTTCTGTCATCTCTGAGGATCAGGGTGCAGGGAAAGGAAACAGTGTCTTGGTTATTAATCAATAGCAATGGATAAAATAAAAAAAAGGGGCGGTACAAGCTATTGGAAAATGTACAGATGTGTACATGTATTAATTTTCAGCATTGCACAATATGCACTGCTAAACATCTGCTGCGTTTTGATGACGGTTATGCCCCTGGAAATTCCTCCTCACTGACCGGATCATCTAACAAGGAATTCAACAACAAATGACCTGATTATCTAACAAGGAATTCAACAATGACCTGATCATCTAACAAGGAATTCAACAACAAATGACCTGATTATCTAACAAGGAATTCAGCAACAAATGACCTGATTATCTAACAAGAGATTCAGCAACAAATGACCTGATTATCTAACAGGGAATTCAGCAACAAATGACCTGATTATTTAACAGGGAGTTCAGCAACACTCAAACATCTGCCAGCTGTGCTTGTGCACAATGCCTGTGCTCATCCATAGCATTCCTGTGCCTGGAACAGTGGGTGCCACTTTAGAGACACTGCGGCATCAGCTGATGAAGAGATGTTGATGTGCTGGGTGTAACAGGGACCGGAACATTCTCTATCCAAGCAGGCAAGTGGCACTGGCCCACACGGCTTGGTGTTTTGAGAGCTGGCTTACCGCAGTCTGTGGTCAGCACTGTCACCCCCGGCCCTAGGCACAGCTAGTGTACACCATAGGGTGTGTCCAATTCCAAAGTCTCGTGTTTAGGAGGTCAGTGAGTGAAACTGCACTGACCATTGCCATGCTGTCAGTCTTTGACAGGTATGTTGAAACTTCTTTTCATGTTTTGTTTCTTATTTGATTTCTTGCATATTTTGATAATAAAGCAAATTGAGAATGAAGCAAAACTGAGTAGCTTAAATTAAAAAGAAGAAGATATTAGACAATGGGAATAAAAGATTTGATACCATTTTTGTTTTGAATTTTGTTTATTTGTGTCAGTCGTAGTAATACACACACGTGCATCTGACTGTTGTCTGCATTGGCCTGCATAAGAACGAACACAAGTACATCAGATGTACAGCACAGCTATGGTAAAACAAACATGTACATGCCTATATCACAATACACAGTGTATCACAAAAAAGTAAGGCCAAGAACAAAATGAAAACAATTGTGTAAAAATCATTGCTCAGGTATATAAAATTCACTTGATTTCTAAAGGTAAGAGGCTGTAAGACTGATGACTAGGTAAACTGCTAGCGTGCTAGGTTGACTGGGGAGTTACAAAAACAGACGTTACATTTACAAGGCAGTAATCAAGGCACGGCTCATGAGGGTTTGACTTCACTGTTGAACTGAAAGGACAGAGAACAGCATAACAATAACAAGGTGACGCTTTATTCCCTTTCTACACGACGTTTGTAGCGGCTAGGGAGGTGGCACAACTGACTGGTCCAGACACTCCGCTTGGGACTTCCACTTTAGGCAATGCCTCCACCCCCCCCCCCCCCCCCACCCCCACTCCCAGTCTTCATCTGGGGGGGGGGGGGGGGGGGGGGCATTGTATTGTGCCATGTGAGAAACTGCTACTATCTGGGTGCACGTTCTGTGTACACCATACAACCATGCAGCAGTTTCCAGTGTTGTTTCATGTCAGCCACGTCAGTAGAATGCACGTGTGCTTAGCTCTGACCTGCAGCCTGCACTTCTGGCACAATGACTGGGATCTTCTTTTGTTTTTGTTTCTTTGTTCCTTGTGGGAAATTCAGGCTGCCTTACCTGGGTAAGGCACAGCAGCTGCAAGAGCAGCGCTACCCATTCCTACCAATGTCTGCAGTATTTTCCTGTGACCAAACAATGGTATGTCTGCCAGTGTTGGGGATTTTTAACAGCTGTTGATGCATGCAGCTGCACATACGTGGCTGTACAGAAACCATCAGAGAATCTGCACTGGAAGTTGACCCTGGGAGGTTTGAACCTGCATCAGTATTGTGCCTGGCATTTCAGCTGGACACACCTACCAACTGAGCTATCCAAAAGACCCCCCCCCCCCCTTCCCAATTTCCCACAGGAAACTCCACTTGCACAGGGTAGAAATGAAGTGTTAGTGTTTACATGAAGTGAGGAAAAGATTGTAGCCTAAACTGTTCACATCAAGATCCTCATTAAAAATGCTTAGAAAATAAATCGCAGATTGAGATCAACATCAAAGAGGAAAATCAACAGGACCCAGTGCCAGGTACACACAAGTAAGTAAGTAAGTAAGTAAGTAAGTAAGTAAGTAACTTGGAGTTTTACACACAGCGTCACAACAAAACATCACACTGTGGAATAGAGAAAGGGAAAAAACAAATGACTGGAAAGCAAATAAATGTGAGACAAACGGATAGAAAATAAATATGAGAGAGACAGAAAGGAAATAAATAGAAAGGAAATAAATGTGAGATAAACAATTTGGCACGCTGATGATGTCAGGCATGTTGCTGCCTTTGTCAATGATTAGTATGAGCATGGAATGGTATCAGTTTTGCAGAAAACAAGACGTGTGACAAGATCCGTCCATTCCACAGAGTGAACCATGCTTCACAGAGTGAACCTCACTCCACAGAGTGAACCTTACTCCACAGAGTGAACCTTACTCCACAGAGTGAACCTTGCTTCACAGGGTGAAACTTACTCCACAGAGAACATCACTCCACAGAGTGAACCATGCTTCACAGAGTGAAACAATCCACAGAGTGAACCTTACTCCACAGAGTGAACCCTACTCCACAGAGTGAACCCTACTCCACAGAGTGAACCTTGCTTCACAGAGTGAAACTTACTCCACAGAGTGAACCTTACTCAACAGAGTGAACCTCACTCCACAGAGTGAACCCTACTCCACAGAGTGAACCTTGCTTCACAGAGTGAAACTTACTCCACAGAGTGAACCTCACTCCACAGAGTGGACCTCACTCCACAGAGTGAACCTCACTCCACAGAGTGAACCTTGCTTCACAGAGTGAACCTTACTCCACAGAGTGAACCTCACTCCACAGAGAGAACCATGCTCCACAGAGTGAACCTTGCTTCACAGAGTGAACCTCACTCCACAGAGTGAACCTCACTCCACAGAGTGGACCTCACTCCACAGAGAGAACCATGCTCCACAGAGTGAACCTTGCTTCACAGAGTGAACCTTACTCCACAGAGTGAACCTCACTCCACAGAGTGAACCCTACTCCACAGAGAACCTCACTCCACAGAGTGAACCTTACTCCACACAAGAGTGAACCTCACTCCACAAGTGAACCTCACTCCACAGAGAACATCACTCCACAGAGTGAACAGGAAAAAACAAGGTGTGTCGCCTTACAAAGGACTGACAAACATCTGATAAAGTTTTAAACCTTGGTTGTGACCATAACCTTGACTTTGAACACAGCAATCCAATCTTCAGAAGAAAATGATGATTGACCAGAAAACAAATTTTGCTTGCCAAAGGATCTGCACGTCCGTAGGTATGGTAGAAACAGTCATAATTTGACTATAAAAGTCATCATTGTGATGTTGACCTTGAAGATGGTGAAACAATCTTTTCAAATGACATTCTGGTTCATGATGGTTACAAATGGTTTAGCAGCTTAGAGGATATAGTTTGGATGAACATTCAGGTTGGATGAACATTCAGTTTGGATGAACATTCAGGTTGGATGAACATTCAGTTTGGATGAACATTCAGGTTGGATGAACATTCACTGACATTTGGAACTTCTGCTGCCTCAGCCGCCCCTAGACCCAGCCGTCCAGTCTCTTTCACAAATGCTTCAGCGATGATGATGTACCACCAAACCAAATTTCTATACACACACAAAAAAAAATCACTACTTCAGGAGAGATAAGGGTCACAGTCACATTTTATACGAGCCCTCACTGTGACCCTAACCTGGAAGACAACCCCTTGTTTGGCATGACGCTCTGACTCGTAACGGTGCAACACTATACCAAGTTCCTTTACAAAAGCTACAGCAGCTTATAGGAGGGTCACATTCTTTTTTATATGAGCCCTCACCTTGAGCTTGGAGACAGCAAACCATTTTTTCCACATGACACTGACTCACAATGATGCATCACCATACCAACTTCATTTACAAAAGATTCAGCAGTTCAGAAGATACTGTCCAGACAAACATTCATTTAAATTTTAAACATTTCGTATGATTGTGATCTTGGACACAGTTATCCTAACTTTTTACTGGACACTGGCTTATGACATACCGTCAAACTAACCTTGGTTGCAAAACAATTGAAAGATTGGTAGAAACTAATATTTTTTATCATATAAGCTCTCATTGTGACCTTCACTTTGAAATTAGCAAATCAATTTTTCACACGACACTCCGGCTCTTGATGATATATCACCAAACCAAGTTTGGTTAGAAAAAAGAAGTTTAAACATGTCTGGACACTGGCGACAACGCCAGACGGACAAGGTGAAAAAAGAAGTTTAAACATGTCTGGACACTGGCGACAACGCCAGACGGACAAGGTGATTCCAACATACCTTCCCCCTAACTTCATTACAGGTGGTACAACAATGTTCTGTCAAGGGAGACAAGGGGCAGGGGTGTTTTTGGACTGACAATGGGTCACAGTTACCCAAACTGGCATAAAGAGGGAAAGGTCAACAGACGTTACTGTGTCAAGTGTGAAATATATTGCTTAATCAGCGTGGGTGAAAAGTCCATCATTTGGTTTTCTTTCTGTCTCTAACCAATGTGCGTGAAAAGTCCACCATATGGATCTCTTTTTGTCTCTGAATACATGCCACAGTCCCCAATCATGCTACGCACTGACCTTCACTGTCCGCAAAATTAAGTCAATAAGCCAAGAGCTTACCATGCAAACATTACCTTCAGTTACATCTTTATGACACCACTGTGACTTTGGAATTTTGCCAAAATATGTTTTAAAAAATCTCGTTAACAATGCAAAAGAATTTCCAAAATGTTCTTTTTTTCCAGTTGAGAGAAATGAAACAAACTTTCTTGGATACAAAAGATCTTGCTTTGAAAGTGATCAAGAATCATCCCGCATTAAGGTCATTGTTGGCAGGGCATTTAATTCAGTGACTGAGTATGCCACAAAAGGCCAGCTGTAGCTACATCACTCCACAGCCGTGCACAGTACTTCACACCAGTGGAGAAGACTTTGTCACACATCTTGTTCTCTCACACACCGATGGCGCAATTTACAAGTTGATGATTAGTACCTGTGTCCAGATGGAGCCTAAGTATTATATACATGTCCAATACTGTCAATCAGGCATCCGTAACATTTATAGGGAGAGACACATCAATCAACAGAGTGAAACATTTGTGAACATCTTGCGTGATCGGACTTTAAGTTCAACCCTTACACCATCACTTTGTTTTCCTTTGGATTCGTCACTGTCATGTACTCCTTCACTGTTCATGCCAAGGCAGCACATCACAGTCTCCTGTTTCTGCTCAAGTCAAGTCAGTACATCATGTACTCCTTCACTGCTCAAGTCAAGTCAGTACATCATGTGCTCCTTCACTGCTCAAGTCATGTCAGTACATCATGTACTCCTTCACTGCTCAAGTCAAGTCAGTACATCATGTACTCCTTCACTGCTCAAGTCATGTCAGTACATCATGTGCTCCTTCACTGCTCAAGTCATGTCAGTACATCATGTGCTCCTTCACTGCTCAAGTCAGTACATCATGTGCTCCTTCACTGCTCAAGTCAAGTCAGTACATCATGTACTCCTTCACTGCTCAAGTCAAGTCAGTACATCATGTACTCATTCACTGCTCAAGTCATGTCAGTACATCATGTGCTCTTTCACTGCTCAAGTCATGTCAGTACATCATGTGCTCCTTCACTGCTCAAGTCAATACATCTGTGCTCTTTCACTGCTCAAGTCAGTACATCGTGTGCTCCTTCACTGCTCAAGTCATGTCAGTACATCATGTGCTCCTTCACTGCTCAAGTCATGTCAGTACATCATGTGCTCCTTCACTGCTCAAGTCATGTCAGCAGTGAAGTGTTGGGTGATGTCAGCAGTGAGGTGATGCTGGGTGATGTCAGCAGTGAGGTGTTGGCAGTGAGGTTTTGGGTGATGTCAGCAGTGAGGTTTTGGGTGATGTCAGCAGTGAGGTGTTGGGTGATGTCAGCAGGGAGGTGTTGGGTGATGTCAGCATGGAGGTGTTGGGTGATGTCAGCAGGGAGGTGTTGGGTGATGTTGGCAGTGAGGTGTTGGGTGATGTCAGCAGGGAGGTGTTGGGTGATGTGCAGGAGTGTTGGGTATGTCAGCAGGGAGGTGTTGGGTGATGTTGGCAGTGAGGTGTTGGGTGATGTCAGCAGGGAGGTGTTGGGTGATGTTGACAGGGAGGTGTTGGGTGATGTCGGCAATGAGGTGTTGGGTGATGTCGGCAGTGAGGAGGTGTTGGTTGATGTCAGCAGGGAGGTTTTGGGTGATGTCAACAGGGAGCTGTTGGGTGATGTCAGCAGGGAGCTGTTGGGTGATGTCAGCAGGGAGGTTTTGGGTGATGTCAGCAGGGAGCTGTTGGGTGATGTCAACAGGGAGCTGTTGGGTGATGTCAGCAGGGAGCTGCTGTTGGGTGATGTCAGCAGGGAGCTGTTGGGTGATGTCAGCAGGGAGCTGTTGGGTGATGTCAGCAGTGAGAAAACAAAAACAAAAAACATGGGGAGCGTCCCTGTTGCACTGTGGGAAATTCACTGGACTCTTATTTTTCTGGAATCTTGTTTGGCAACAGTGATGGTACAAGGGTTGAATATGTAGCAACAATGCAGAAATCTGTACAGAGGTTTTCGACCTCCATCCAGCATTCGTTCTGCATCAACCATGAGCAATCAAGTAAACGAGTATGCACACAGACAATGGTGGAATAGCATAGCAGCTATGTCAAGGCATACTTCTGTGCACAGGATCATGGCTGGTCTAGTTCTTGCGTATGCAACCGTAACAATGTTAACAGCAGTGCATACACTCCTACAGAAAATGGCCTCTGGGTGTATTACAAAATCCTTTCTCTTGCGCAAATGACTAATAAACTTCGGACTAAGAAATGCAACAGAGGGATGGAATGCTACCCACACACACCCCCTTTTGTGTCTTATAAACCAGACCACCCATGACTGTATTCTTGACCTCGGGATCAGTGCAGTTTTTCATGGACCAGTTCATTGCTGTATATATTCCTTTTAAAGCTCCTCCCCTCAAGTAAACCAACCAACAATAGATCCACAAAAACATTCACAACCATTCCAGTAGACATTTCAAATACTGAATTTCATGGGCACAACACACTCAGGGGAAAAACATGACCAACCCTCCCACAAGACATCAACCCTCCCACAAGACATCAACCCTCCCACAAGACATCTACCCTCCCACAAGACATCAACCCTCCCACAAGACATCAACCCTCCAACATCTACCCTCCCACAAGACATCAACCCTCCCACAAGACATCAACCCTCCTATAAATGATCAACCCTCCCAAAAGACATAATCAACCCTCCGATAGGGCCTACAAGACATGATCGACCCTCCTATACCTCCTACAAGACATGACCAACCCTCCAATACCTCCTACAAGACATGACCAACTCTCCTATACCTCCTACAAGACATGACCAACTCTCCTATACCTCCTACAAGATATGATAACCCTCCTATACCTCCTACAAGACATGACCAACCCTCCTATACCTCCTACAAGATATGATAACACTCCTATACCTCCTACAAGATATGATAACCCTCCTATACCCCCTACAAGACATGACCAACCCTCCTATACCTCCTACAAGACATGACCAACTCTCCTATACCTCCTACAAGACATGACCAACTCTCCTATACCTCCTACAAGACATGACCAACCCTCCTATACCTCCTACAAGATATGATAACCCTCCTATACCTCCTACAAGACATGACCAACCCTCCAATACCTCCTACAAGACATGACCAACCCTCCTATACCTCCTACAAGACATGACCAACCCTCCAATATCTCCTACAAGACATGACCAACTCTCCTATACCTCCTACAAGACATGACCAACCCTCCTATACCTCCTACAAGACATGACCAACCCTCCTATACCTCCTACAAGATATGATAACCCTCCTATACCTCCTACAAGATATGATAACCCTCCTATACCTCCTACAAGACATGCCCAACCCTCCTATACCTCCTACAAGACATGACCAACCCTCCTATACCTCCTACAAGACATGACCAACCCTCCAATACCTTCTACAAGACATGACCAACCCTCCTAAAAGACATGACCTTTTCTATGACACATGCCCACCACTCCTACCAAGCACAGCAATGTCTTTCAATACCTTCAGCTGGTACTGACACCTTCAACTGGCCAGCAGGAACACACCTGTACACAAGGTACACCTGTACACAAGGTACACCTGTACACAAGGTGTGTATTTGAGCTCAAAGTCTATACACAGCAATCACAGCATTTGGACATGGAAGA
Organism: Alviniconcha marisindica; assembly: GCA_018857735.1. Classification (NCBI taxonomy): domain Eukaryota; kingdom Metazoa; phylum Mollusca; class Gastropoda; family Provannidae; genus Alviniconcha; species Alviniconcha marisindica. The sequence goes on along the minus strand of JABMCL010001074.1, from coordinate 1,456,580 downwards.
GAGATGAGAGAGACTAAAACCAGCAATTGTTAAAACACTGTGCATTTTGAAACAAATACAAACTGCACAAAAGTGAAGGGAAAAATACCCCCCCCCCCCCCCCCCCAAAAAAAACCCACAAAAAGCCCAAAACAAACGAACAACCCTCCCCCCCCCCCCCCCCCCCCACAACAAAAATTGTGAGAACAAAAGAAGTTTGATGGCTGTTTGCACAGAAACACACACCTCTATTATCAGTGCAATGTGCCCATACACACACTGACCTATGATCTGTAACAGAGGGAAATGAAACCTAAAAGCCCACACTACAGCACACAACTGTGCCATTTGTGTTTTTCTAGACATACTATTCCTGGTAGCAAAGTCACAAAAACGAATCCACACAAAGACGTGACAGTGCCCCAGTATCACATTTGGTAAAGAAAAATACACCATTTTTTTCAAGGCACAAGTTAAAGAGCCAAACAGTGTCTTTGGTACGAACTGAAGCTCCATTTAGCCAATAAAAAAAAGCGAGACGAGTGGAGGGGCGGGGTGGGAAGAACTCATCACAGAAGCCCTGGATTTGTCACTGGGTGGTCAAGCACATGATCATTTAAAGGCCACAACGTTCACAACATGATCTATCTCCCCACCCGCCCCCCCACCCCCAATACTCTGATTTCTATCACACAGAAACAGTTCAACATCTGCAGCGTTTCCTGGATGGAGATAAAATGTGAAGTCATTAATACCTTGGGAGACAGCAGCCTTGCAAAGCTACACAATCTTTCAGGACGGAATCAACGTACGTGCAGATCAGACACAGTCGGCAGACATCCAGCGTTGCCAAACGGTGACCCAACTTGGCCGCATAAATACAGCCATCTTTTTTACCACCGCTGGGGTTGTGCCCGCGGCACCGCAGCCTCTGCACAGCGCCACCGGCGCTCAGTCAAGGGATGCACCATCGTGATTGATGAGTCAGGAGAAAAGCAACCAGGCTCTGAATCAATGAACCTACAGATAGGCACATCATGATAATAAATACTGAAGCCTAAAGCCAGTGCTGAAGACACATTGTGTAGATGTGTACCGTGGGGAGACGTGGTAGACTTACTCGTTCATGCAGTGTAAACCAGCACTGGCTCCACAGCCGTCACTCACTGCCTGAGGCAATCACCTTCTGTCAGTCACTGTCATGTCAGGTTTTGTCATCACTCACAGTCATGTCAGGTTTTGTCAACAGTCACGGTCATGTCAGGTTTTGTCACCAGTCACCCGTCATGTCAGGTTTCGTCACCAGTCACGGTCATGTCAGGTTTTTTCATCACTCACTGTCATGTTTTGTTCTGACAGGGCTTGCCACACACTGCCACAGTCCCTATCTCGACACAAGCTCCCCGCACCAAACCCCTCTCCTCTTATCCCATCTTTAGCCATCCTGTCTTTAGCTGTCCCATCTTTAGCCAGCTGTCCTATCATTAGCCAACGTCTCTTCAGCTGTCCCAGGCTTGTTTCTTGCTGTCGTCAGATGAAGCCTGGTAGCCGGGCAGTTTGGCGAGGTCGCGTGCAGCAACTCGGGCGCCCCTCTTGCCAAACCCTGGCACTGTATGCTGGGCGCTGGCGGACCCCCCTCCGTTTCCCCCTGCTGTGGAAGCTGGGTTGCTGCCCGCTCGGGTCTTGGAAGTGTCGCTGGTGGGGCGGCTGCGCTGGCTGGTGCTTCCTGGGAAGGCGTCTCCATTGGCGGGGGCGGGCGGGTCCAAGCCCACTGCCGGCCGCTCCCTCTGGCCGTCGCTGGCGGGGCGGTGGGGCAGGCTGAGGGATGGGGCGCCGTGGTCGCTGAGCGCTCGCACCATGGCCTTGCCCTCTTCCAGGCCGGGCCCGCCGCAGGGTGGGGGGGTCACCGACTGCCGCTGCGCGCCTTTGGCTGCTGGCGCCTCGCTGCTGCTGCTGCTCTGGAAGTTGGACCGGAATCGCGAGAGCTTGCTCTTGGGGTCCACGGGGGGCTTCCCCAGGGGCTGGCCCCGGCTCTTTTTCCGGGAACCCCGAGCAGCAGCCTTCTTGTCTTGCTGGCTGCTCCAGCGATTGATGGCGATCTGGACGTGGCCAAACTGTCGCTGTTCTTCTCTCTCCAGAGTCTCCATCTGGTGGACACAGCAAGGCTGCGCTGAGTAACGTGTCAAAGACAATGTACCAGATCAAATCCAACACAGCAACATGTGAAAGACAATGTACCAGATCAAATCCAACACAGCAACATGTGAAAGACAATGTACCAGATCAAATCCAACACAGTAATGTGTGCACACCCACTCACCGTGCCATCACCTCACTCACTGTGTCATGCCATCACCTTACTCACCATGCCATCACCTCACTCACCATGCCACTCACCATGCCATCATCTCACTCACCATGCCATCACCTCACTCACTGCACCATCAAATCACTCACTGTGCCATCACCTTCCTCACCATGCCATCACATCACTCACCATTCAGTCACATCATTCACCATGCCATCACCTCTCACACCACACCATCATCTCACTCACTGCACCATCACCTCACTCACCATGCCATCAAATCACTCACCACGCCATCACATAACTCACCATGCCATCACCTTACTCACCATGCCATCACATAACTCACCATGCCATCACACCACTCATCATGCCATCACATAACTCACCATGCCATCACATCACTCACCATGCCATCACACCACTCACCATGCCATCACACCACTCACCACACAATCATATAACTCACCATGCCATCACATCACTCAGCATGCCATCACATCACTCACCATGCCATCACACCACTCACCATGCCATCACATCACTCACCATGCCATCACATCACTCACCATGCCATCACATCACTCACCGTGCCATCACACCACTCACCATGCCATCACATCACTTACCGTGCCATCACATCACTCACCATGCCATCACATCACTCACCGTGCCATCACATCACTCACCATGCCATCACATAACTCACCATGCCACCACATCACTCACCATGCCATCACATCACTCACCATGCCATCACACCACTCACCACACAATCACATAACTCACCATGCCATCACATCACTCACCATGCCATCACATCACTCACCACACAATCACATAACTCACCATGCCACCACATCACTCACCATGCCATCACATCACTCACCATGCCATCACACCACTCACCACACAATCACATAACTCACCGTGCCATCACACCACTCACCATGCCATCACATAACTCACCGTGCCCAGCAGCGTCAGCAGTTTCTCCCAGGCGGGCAGCAGATTGTCCAGAGCATCGACGTTGCTGTTGCTGGTGGAGGCGATCAGGTCAGGGGTGGGCGTGTTGCGCTCCTGGGAGTTCTGGCTCAGCGGTCGCCATGACGACGCGGCAGAGCTGCTGCCACGGCTGGGCAGAGAGGGCAAGCCTTCGAACTTGACCCGTCGGAAAGCCTGGCCCGTCAAGCAGAGATGATCAAACACGTTACACAGGAAGAGAACCTGACAGACCGAAATGCCTGTCCAACTAATCCAAGAGTTAAAACTGTCAGTTCAAGCATGACACCCAGGAACAGAACTTTCAACAGATCAAAGAGATGACACAGCTGTTCTGCTACATGGTCGGAATAAGGGCTTCCTTTAAAAAGTCTTCACTTACTTATTCACCACAAACAAATGGCTGATCAAGAGTTGCGTGCCCACTAAATATGTCAAGACTCACAGTGAAAGCACCAGACAAACAATGTAACTCACAGGCTTTGGTTTAATGATGCCTGCCCACAGCTTGAAGCGCTTCAACATGAAGTCGATCATCTCGTAGTCCTGCGGTTCCAGCGATGACTTGAAGTAGAGCTGGGAGCGAGTCAGCTTGTAGGCGTCCTGCAGGACGGCGATGACCAGGGCCACAAAGAGGCCGTAGACAAAAGCGTAGAAAGAGTAGAAGAAGAAGTGGCTGAAGACTCGCTGGTGCTCCAGTGCCGGAACCAGGTCAGCGCTGCCCTTCATCACGCCAAACAGCGTCAGCAGTGAACTCTGGAAACTGCGGTACCCTCGCACAAAGCTCCCGTAAAACTGAAACATCAAACAGTGTTATTGGTTAAGTGTCCGGAAACTGCAGTACCACAACAGGAAGCTATACAACTGCAAAAAACACCAATGACAGTAGTATTTAAATGTTTCAAAATGTTCACAAGCAGATCTTCAGCTCATTCTTCACAAACTGCAAGTTGACAACCCCTCCTGCCCCAGTCAGCTGCAGTGAACTGTTGGTTTCATTTTGGGCGCTCTTGTATCACCACATCAACCACTTTACACTTCACTGCCTGCTCTGCCCTTTCAAACATTCACTCTTTGTGTTTGTGTTTATGCGCTGTGTTGTACGCTTGAGCAAGACTTTGTTTTTTAGTCTAAGCAACATGTTGTATGCTTGAGCAAGACTTTGTTTTTGAGTCTATGCAGGGTGCTGTATATGTGAGCAAGACTTTGTTTCTGAGTCTATGCAGGGTGCTGTATGTGTGAGCAAGACTTTGTTTTTGTGTCTATGCAGTGTGTTGCATGCTTGAGCAAGACTTTGTTTTTGAGTCTAAGCTACGTGTTGTATGCTTGAGCAAGACTTTGTTTTTGAGTCTATGCAGGGTGCTGTATGTGTGAGCAAGACTTTGTTTTTGAGTCTATGCAGGGTGCTGTATGTGTGAGCAAGACTTTGTTTTTGTGTCTGTATGTAGGCTGGCAATTCACACAGTGCAACGCCAAAGGAAGCGTATGGACCATGTGCACAGCAGTGGCAGCATCAAAGCGTGAAGAGGCGGTGAACTCACCAGGTAGCCAAGCTGCGTGTAGGTCAGCAGCAGGAGCAGGAAGATGAGCGTGGCGCCGGCCAGCCGACCAAAGGCTGTGGCCAGGGTGCGGGGGTAGACGCTGAGGATCCGCAGGTAGCGCACCTGGCCTGCAATCTGCGCACAGACAGCGAGAGACAGGTGACCACCAGGTGCAAAGCCAGCAGTGGGGAGGAGGGCAGGGAGGCCAGAAAAGGCCACAGCACAAAATGCAGGACTTTTGTATGTGCTTTTTAAAACGTCCAAAAATGTTACCAATACTGAACATCAAAAATGTTGCCAATGCTGACCATAAAAAAATGTTGCCAATACTGAACATCAATAATGTTGCCAATGCTGACCATTAAAAAAATGTTGCCAATGCTGACCATAAAAATGTTGCCAATACTGAACATCAAAAATGTTGCCAATGCTGATCATAAAAATGTTGCCAATACTGAACATGTAGAATGCAGGCAGCCCAATGCAGCAAAGTTGGGAAATATGGAAATCTGTATAATCTGGAAATCTGTACAAAATGGAAATGTGTATAATGTGGAAGTAAAGGCATCAGAGAACTAATGGCTGGTGACTATTTTTAACTTCACGTTTAAAACACAAATTCCGTGGGAAGCACAAGACACAAATATAATGTGAATGACAAGAAGCAGACAAACATAACACTTATATGACACATTCAGACACTTTCATAAGCCTGTTATGACAATGGGCCCCAGTCTTTTATGACAAGACCAAGGATAGCCCTGGCCTTCTACCTGACAGCTACCATCACAACACTAAGTGTGGCCAGTCATGCATAACTGATGACAAGCAACATCACAGCCATGATCCAGGTGAATGCATCAGCTAATGTATCTAGTGCTTGTACTACACATAGCAATGCTAATGACACAATGTACAAATATTATATACACAACAATGTTAATGAGATGTGTACTGATATTACATACATAACACTGTTAATGACACGATGTCACGGCATCAGACTATTACACACATAAGAATGTTAATGACATAATGTGTTCAGCACCCAGAGATGACGAATGGCTGACCGTGGCTGTGACTGCAGCACCTCTGAACAACTACTGACCATGAAATGTAGGCAGACCCTGTAAAACCTCAGTGAAAACCTAAGACTTCAGTGAAACATCTGGAAGGCCTCAATCAAACACCTGTAATACCTGTATAAAACACATAATGAAACATCTATAAGACCAATCTATCACAACAGTGAGATACATGTTTAGGGTCTGAGGACCAGTCCTTGAAAAATCAAACTTGATTTCGTCTTGTGAAAGAGCAAAGTGCATGTCAACTCCAAAATGAACGAAACTGAAGAAAGTGATGCACTGTCCATGCAGTGTGTACCTTGATGAACAACAAGAACAGCAGGCAGGCATGCAACAAACGCAACACTTCATGCAGGTGAACCGCATGCTCAAAGTTGGTGAAGGACGCCCAGTGGACGCTAAACCTATCCAGCGTCTGCGTCGCCATCACCACGCAGGCAACGTACAGCCCGATGCAGCTGAAGCTGAAGAGAGCGCAGAGCATCTGCAGCCAGTTACCGGGGCACGAGAGGAACTGGCACCTCTGCTGGCAGATGGTGACCAAGGTCTGGACCAGCAGGTACAGTGCAGGAAGCAGCAGCAACACCTGCAAGACACACGAGAGGTGCACTCTCCCACATCCTGTCACATCGGCCCTAACACCATGACCTTTCATCATGGGGTCATGTCAGCTCTAACACCACAACCTTTCATCATGTCACCTCTAACACCACAACCTTTCAGCATGTCACCTCTAACACCACAACCGTTCATCGTGGGGTCATGTCAGCTCTAACACCACCTTTCATCATGTCACCTCTAACACCACAACCTTTCATCATGTGGTCATGTCAGCTCTAATGCTATGACCTTTCATCATGTGGTCATGTCAGCCCTAAAGCCTCCAACTGTCATGTCAGGTCCAAAGCCATGACCTATCATCATGTGGTTACATCAGTTCTAAAGTTATGACGTTTCATCGTGTGTTGAACAAACTTCTCAATCCAAATCAATTCAGTTCAAACTTTTTATCGGCATCTTATGAGTAAGAATTTGGCATTCCTTTCTGACGTAACTAAAAAAACAATCACCTGGCACACATAGAGAGGGTCCACTCTGCCGTAATTACAGATGTACAGTCGCTGAGTCTTGATGGTGTGGCTAGCCAACACCCCACCTGCAACATCAACATGTCAACCATGTCACACTACACTCAAGTCTTAATGATACCCCACCTGCAACATCAAAATGTCAACAACGTTACGCACACTAACAGGGGTAACTGGCAACACCCCACCTGTAACATCAACACAACAACATCACACACACACACACACACACACACACACACACACACACACACACACACACACACACCTACCTGAGATTGGAAACTCCAACAAGAGGGTTACTGCAGAGAACAGGTCTTCTGCTCCACTGTAAAATGTCCATTCCACAAATAGTGCTCGCGACCTGCCCACAACCAAACAGCGTGAAACAGCTCTTTTGTGGACTTGGCCTCAAACAGTATAAAAAATCAACAACAGATCAAACCAAAAAACAAATCCACAAAATTGTCAAACTTGAAGATGAATCAACACAGAACTTCATTTTATGGAGAGAGAACCCCCCCCCCCCGGTCACTATATAAAACTGTCTGTAACAATCACAAACTCAGAGTTCAGGAGCTGTCTGTAACAATCACAAATCAGTAGGCTGTCAATCAAACTCAGGTTTCCAGGAGCTGTTGTAACAATCACAAACTCAGAGTTCAGGAGCTGTCTGTAACAATCACAAACTCAGAGTTCAGGAGCTGTCTGTAACAATCACAAACTCAGAGTTCAGGAGCTGTCTGTAACAATCACAAACTCAGAGTTCAGGAGCTGTCTGTAACACACAAACTCAGATCAGGACTTCAACAATCACAAACTCAGAGTTCAGGCTTTACACACAGTCACATATACACACAAACTCAGATAGACACACACATACACATAATGGCCACACACCGACACACAGCAGCCCATGAGGAAGGCATTCGCATGGAACACTACAGGACGTGCTGACCTACCTGCGGTCCAGCCAGTGAGCATCCGCCAGCTGCTGCAAGACGTCCAGCGTCTGGTTGAAGGACGTGCCCAGCTCTTGCACGTAGCCACCCCCAGTGTACAGCAAGTCCTGGCCAAACTTGGACCACCTAAACACATAGCCACCCCCAGTGTACAGCAAGTCCTGGCCAAACTTGGACCACCTAAACACATAGCCACCCCCAGTGTACAGCAAGTCCTGGCCAAACTTGGACCACCTAAACACATAGCCACCCCCAGTGTACAGCAAGTCCTGACCAAACTTGGACCACCTAAACACATAGCCACCCCCAGTGTACAGCAACACCTAAACACACATAGCCACCCCCAGTGTAACAACCTAACCAATCCCCCAGGACAGCAACCCCTAAACACATAGCCACCCCCAGTGTACAGCAACACCTAAACACACAAGCCATCCCCAGTGTACAGCAACACCTAAACACACATAGCCACCCCCAGTGTACAGCAACACCTAAACACACATAGCCACCCCCAGTGTACAGCAACACCTAAACACACATAGCCACCCCCAGTGTACAGCAACACCTAAACACACATAGCCACCCCCAGTGTACAGCAACACCTAAAAACACACACAGCCATCCCCAGTGTACGGCACGTCCTGACCAAACTTTTTCACATTCTTACTCAACTATTTTTCAAGGAAGCATCACCCACACCATTTTTCAGGCCAATTTTTCATGAAATACCACTTGCCAAGAAAAATGTCAATATCTAGTGAAAAACCTGACAAGAAAAAGGAAAAGCAAAATGTTGACACTCAAAACACCGATCCCAAAGGAGTGACCAACGTAGCCAATGCTGAATGTGTGCCGTCACACACAACACCACTGGACACCACTTACGTGCCCAGCTGGTCAGCCGAGGAGTGGATCCAGGATGCATTGCCCGAAGTGGTGTTGAGCCAGCCTGGGCTGTAAGTGGCCGTGTCCTCAGTGAAGTCCAGACGTCCGACGCAGGGTCGAACCTCCTCCGTCTTGTTGGTCAGGCAGTCCACTGCACACAGACACGGAGCGATAAGGATGGGTTCGGTTAAGTTCAAAATAGTATCTAAGTGCTCAGGAAAGCCCATATGTACTCCATCCCATCACAGGTAGATCACATCGCATTGTAAATATCTCTCACTCGCACCCCACTTAACCAAGGTGCTCCTCCGTCTCACCCACACCCCACTTACCCAGGTACCTCTGATCTATCACCCACACCCCACTTACCCAGGTACCTCTGATCTATCACCCACACCCCACTTACCCAGGTACCTCTGATCTATCACCCACACCCCACTTACCCAGGTACCTCTGATCTATCACCCACACCCCACTTACCCAGGTACCTCTGATCTATCACCCACACCCCACTTACCCAGGTACCTCTGATCTATCACCCACACCCCACTTACCCAGGTACCTCTGATCTATCACCCACACCCCACTTACCCAGGTACCTCTGATCTATCACCCACACCCCACTTACCCAGGTACCTCTGATCTATCACCCACATCCCACTTACCCGGGGACCTCTGATCTTTCTCACCCACACCCCACTTACCCAGGGTACCTCTGATCTGTCTCACCCACACCCCACTTACCCAGGTACTCCTAATATGTCTCACTCACATTTACCCAGGGTACTCCTAATATGTCTCACTCACACCCCATTTACCCAGGGTACCTCTGATCTCTCACTCACACCCCACTTACCCAGGGTGCTCCTAATATCTCACCCACACCCCACTTACCCAGGTACCTCTGATCTATCACCCACACCCCACTTACCCAGGTACCTCTGATACTACTCACCCACACCCCACTTACCCAGGTACCTCTGATCTATCACCCACACCCCACTTACCCAGGTACCTCTGATCTATCACCCACACCCCACTTACCCAGGGTACCTCTGATCTCTCACCCACACCCCACTTACCCAGGTACCTCTGATCTATCACCCACATCCCACTTACCCAGGGTACCTCTGATCTTTCTCACCCACACCCCACTTACCCAGGGTACCTCTGATCTCTCACCCACACCCCACTTACCCAGGTACTCCTAATATTCACCCACATCACACTTACCCAGGGTACCCTGATCTGTCTCACCCACACCCCACTTACCCAGGGTACCTCTGATCTCTCACCCACACCCCACTTACCCAGGGTGCTCCTAATATCTCACCCACACCCCACTTACCCAGGTACCTCTGATCTATCACCCACACCCCACTTACCCAGGGTACCTCTGATCTTCACCCACACCCCACTTACCCAGGGTGCTCCTAATATCTCACCCACACCCCACTTACCCAGGTACCTCTGATCTATCACCCACACCCCACTTACCCAGGGTGCTCCTAATATCTCACCCACACCCCACTTACCCAGGTACCTCTGATCTATCACCCACACCCCACTTACCCAGGGTGCTCCTAATATCTCACCCACACCCCACTTACCCAGGTACCTCTGATCTATCACCCACACCCCACTTACCCAGGGTGCTCCTGATCTGTCTCAGACGGGCAGGGCCGAGCAGCACAGGGTTCTCTTCGCTGGTGACCAGAGCTCGTCGGTACAGTGCCGGCGTCAACACGTCCCGGGACCACTCCCAGAACATGTCCGTGCTGCATCACAGACAGGGAAGGCATCAGTCTACACGTCTTACTAATGTCATCACAGACAGGGCAGGCATCAGTCTGCACGTCTTATTAATGTCATCACAGACAGGGCAGGCACCAGTCTGCACGTCTTATTAATGTCATCACAGACAGGGCAGGCATCAGTCTGCACGTCTTATTAATGTCATCACAGACAGGGCAGGCATCAGTCTGCACGTCTTATTAATGTCATCACAGACAGGGCAGGCATCAGTCTGCACGTTTTATTAATGTCATCGCAGACAGGGAAGGCACCAGTCTCCATGTCTTATTAATGTCATCACAGACAGGGCAGGCATCAGTCTGCACGTTTTATTAATGTCATCCCAGACAGGGCAGGCATCAGTCTGCACGTCTTATTAATGTCATCACAGACAGGGAAGGCACCAGTCTGCACGTCTTATTAATGTCATCACAGACAGGGAAGGCATCAGTCTGCACGTCTTATTAATGTCATCACAGACAGGGCAGGCATCAGTCTGCACGTCTTATTAATGTCATCACAGACAGGGCAGGCACCAGTCTGCACGTCTTATTAATGTCATCACAGACAGGGCAGGCATCAGTCTGCAGCTGTCTGTTTTATTAATGTCATCAGGAGGGGTAAAGGGAAGTCTCACGGCTTGTGAAGTCATCACAGAAGGGACGGGCAAGTGATGCACAACCTGACATGCTTTTAATGTTGGCAGTGTAGACACCACAGCATGTTCAAATCCTGGGGCTGACAGTGTCACTGCCACAGTCCCCTGATCACAGCTTGATCCTCCCACAGCCCCTCCCTACCTGCTGGTGTCAGCGGTGTTGGTGTACACAGCGCTGTTCTCCATCACCTAAAACCCCTCCCTGCCTGATGCTGTAGAAGTCTACATAGCCGGTGTCAGCGGTGTTGGTGTACACACCGCTGTTCTCCACCACCCACGACCCCTCCCTACCTGATGTTGTAGAAGTCTACATAGCCGGTGTCAGCGGTGTTGGTGTACACACCGCTATTCTCCACCACCCACAACCCCTCCCTACCTGATGCTGTAGAAGTCTACATAGCCGGTGTCAGCGGTGTTGGTGTACACAGCGCTATTCTCCACCACCCACAACCCCTCCCTACCTGATGCTGTAGAAGTCTACATAGCCGGTGTCAGCGGTGTTGGTGTACACAGCGCTATTCTCCACCACCCACAACCCCTCCCTACCTGATGCTGTAGAAGTCTACATAGCCGGTGTCAGCGGTGTTGGTGTACACAGCGCTATTCTCCACCACCCACAACCCCTCCCTACCTGATGCTGTAGAAGTCTACATAGCCGGTGTCAGCGGTGTTGGTGTACACACCGCTATTCTCCACCACCCACAACCCCTCCCTACCTGATGCTGTAGAAGTCTACATAGCCGGTGTCAGCGGTGTTGGTGTACACACGCTATTCTCCACCACCCACAACCCCCCTACCTGATGCTGTAGAAGTCTACATAGCCGGTGTCAGCGGTGTTGGTGTACACAGCGCTATTCTCCACCACCCACAACCCCTCCCTACCTGATGCTGTAGAAGTCTACATAGCCGGTGTCAGCGGTGTTGGTGTACACAGCGCTATTCTCCACCACCCACAACCCCTCCCTACCTGATGCTGTAGAAGTCTACATAGCCGGTGTCAGCGGTGTTGGTGTACACACCGCTATTCTCAGCCACCCACAACCCCTCCCTACCTGCTGATGTTGTAGAAGTCCACAGCCCCAGTGGAGGCGGTGTCGGTGTACACGACGCTGTTCTCCACGTGGCTGGCACAGCGGAGCCAGCTGGGACCGAAGTAGATGTTGGCCACGGCCAGGAGGGTTGCTGTTAGCAACAGGTAGGCTATGGTTTGCCGGACCATGGTGCGCAGCCGCTGCTTCTTGCGCCCCTCGCCCTGTGCCTGCAGCAAGGCAAAGCCCCCCAGCGGCCGGAACTTCACCTCCTGTGACAAACACATTCATTGGGAACTTCACCTCCTGTGACAAACACATTCATTGGGAACTTCACCTCCTGTGACAAACACATTCATTGGGAACTTCACCTCCTGTGACAAACACATTCATTGGGAACTTCACCTCCTGTGACAAACACATTGAGAACTTCACCTCCTGTGACAAATACATTGGGAACTTCACCTCCTATGACAAACACACTGAGAACTTCACCTCCTGTGACAAACACACTGAGAAGTTCACCTCCTGTAACAAACACAGTGGGTGTGAAAATACATTGAGAACTTCACCTCCTGTGACAAACACACTGGGAACTTCACCTCCTGTGACAAATACACTGAGAACTTCACCTCCTGTGACAAACACACTGGGAACTTCACCTCCTGTGACAAACACATTGAGAACTTCACTTCCTGTGACAAACACACTGAGAACTTCACCTCCTGTGACAAACACATTGGGAACTTCACCTCCTGTGACAAACACATTGAGAACTTCACCTCCTGTGACAAACACATTGAGAACTTCACCTCCTGTGACAAACAAATTGAGAACTTCACCTCCTGTGACAAACACACTGAGAACTTCATCTCCTGCGACAAACACAGTGGGTGTGACAAATACATTGAGAACTTCACCTCCTGTGACAAACACACTGAGAACTTCACCTCCTGTGACAAACACATTTATTGGGAACTTCACCTCCTGTGACAAACACATTGGGAACTTCACCTCCTGCGACAAACACATTGGGAACTTCACCTCCTGTGACAAACACATTGGGAAACACATTGACAAACACATTGTGAACTTCACCTCCTGTGAATATATTGTGTATCATTATGGTTGTGCCAGGGACTGTAATTTGTGCCAGGTTGTGGAAAGCAGTTTGCATGTGCCTACACTTTGACCTCCCTCCAGCGTGAACCTCCCAATGTTCATACCTTGAGCTGCTCATTGGCTTCAATGGAAGGCATGACGTCAATGGAGTCTGACTCAATGTCTTTTTCTGCGTCCTTCACTATTACAGCCACGTACAGTGTCAAGAGCACCACCTGCAACACAATCACCCATCCATGTCAACATCTTCTGACACACAATCACCCATCCATGTCAACATCCTCTGCCATAAATTCACCCATCCATGTCAACATCCTCTGCCATAAATTCACCCATCCATGTCAACATCTTCTGCCACACAATCACCCATCCATGTCAACATCTTCTGCCACACAATCACCCATCCATGTCAACATCCTCTGCACACAATCACCCATCCATGTCAACATCCTCTGCACACAATCACCCATCCATGTCAACATCCTCTGCCACACAATCACCCATCCATGTCAACATCCTCTGCCAACACAATCACTCATCCATGTCAACATCCTCTGCAACACAATCCCCTCATCCATGTCAACATCCTCTGCACACAATCACCCATCCATGTCAACATCCTCTGCACACAATCACCCATCCATGTCAACATCCTCTGCGACACAATCACCCATCAGTCCATCCTATGCAACATCCTTGCGACATAACAACCCATCAGTGTCAACATCCGCATGCGCACAACCTGCAACCCCCCCCCCCCCCCCCACCCCCCATGCAGACACCAGTGCAAGTGCGAGTGCCAATGACTGACAAGCCCCTCCCCCCCCCCCCCCCCCCCCCCCCCCAGGACAGCCAGTGCAAGTGGCGAGTGCCAATGACTGACAAGCCCCCCCCCCCCCCCCCCCCAACCGCAGCCAGTGCAAGTGGCGAGTGCCAATGACTGACAAGCCCTCCCCCCCCCCCCCCCCACCGCACGCAGTGCAAGTGGCGAGTGCCAATGACTGACAAGCCCCCCCCCCCCCCCCCATGCCCGGGACAGGGCAGCCAGTGCAAGAGGCGAGTGCCTGCGGCCACCTTGAGAGGCTCCAGGAGGAAGATGGAGATGAGGAAGGCGAGGAGGACGGAGAGGAGCCACTCCAGAGCGATGGCCGGCCCGAAGTTGTAGCCGTAGAGCAGCACCATGACAGTGGAGACCAGGGAAAGAGCCAGGCAGATGGCGTAGCCCACGTACACGCAGAACCACGGCAACCGACACCCACTCTCCGCCACAGGGCTGCCCAGCGTCTGCATGCGGTCTGAAACAGAAGTGTTGGTTGTCACTTATTCCACTCTCACTGTGTGTGCAGTCTGAAACAAGTGGGTCTGGTTAGATGGGGTTTTGACAATCTGGGTCTGGTTATATGGGGTTTTGACAATCTGGGTCTGGTTATATGGGGTTTTGACAATCTGGGTCTGGTTACATGGGGTTTTGACAATCTGGGTCTGGTTATATGGGTTTTGACAATCTGGGCCTGGTTATGTGGGTTTTGACAATCTGGGTCTGGTTATATGAGGTTTTGACAATCTGGGTCTGGTTACATGGGGTTTTGACAATCTGGGTCTGGTTATATGGGGTTTTGACAATCTGGGTCTGGTTATTTAGGTTTCTGACAGTATGGGTCTGACTGTGTTTCTGACTGCCTCAGTCACCAGTTGACTGGGTTTCTGGTTGCCGTTGTCACCAGTTGACTGGATTTCTGGTTGCCTTGGTCACCAGTTGACAGGGTTTCTGGTTGCCTTGGTCACCAGTTGACAGGGTTTCTGGCAGTTTGGGTCGGACTTCCTAGGCATCTGGTGGACTGGGTATGACTGGGTTTCTGGCTGCCCAAGTCACTGGATGCCTGGGTGTTTGACTGCATGGGTGTTTGGCTGTGTGGGTGTTTGTGTTTGGCTGTGTGAATCTGGCTGTGTGGGTGTTCGGCTGTGTGGGTGTTTGTGTGGGTGTTTGGCCATGTGGGTGTCTGGCAGTGTGGGAAGGCAACAGGTGCCTGTATGTGGGGGTGATGCTCAGTTTACCGACTTGGTTCTTTCACCTGGCTTTGGTTCTTTCCCATGTTTTATGTGCTACCTACTACAAGCATTTTCACAGGTGATGAATTGTATGGATGTGATGTGACAGTGGTGGTAGTGTGGGTGGGGGGGGGGGATGAGTGGGAATGTTGTGGCAGCCATAAATAGTAAATATGGTGTGTAATTGAGTGGGTGTGTAGGCAGGGGGGCAGCACATTTCATTCATTTTGATAAAGCAAACTGATCTGCAGCTTACTTCTGAGCTTGGCGGAGAGAGTGGTGCGTGACTTTTCTGACATCATGAAGCTGTGCAGCGTGCTGTCGCGACGCAGCATGGTGCTGTCCCTGCGCAGGAAGGAGCTGCCGGCACTGCTGGGCACGTGCATGGAGGCTGCCCGCAGTCGAATCAGGCTGCTCACGCTTGCACGTCTGCACGCAGACACAGGGGTCATCACCATGACAACAACAGGCACGGGGATCAGCACCATGACAACAACAGGCATATGGGTCATCACCATGACAACAGTCACAGGGGTCATCACCGCGATAACAACGGTCACGTTGGCCCATCTGTACACAGGCACAGGGGTCATCACCATAACAACAACGGTTACAGGGGTCATCACCTTGACAACAACAGTCACAGGGATCATCACCCTGATAACAACAGTCAACACTGTATTCAATTTGTTCTCATGGCCTGTTTAACCAAGTCACACATCTGCAACTTCATTCCCACCCTATTTACAGATGACTTTTTGTCACACTCACAGCCTGATCCCACCTGACCACCTCATTCCCAGTGTGATCCCACCTGACCACCTCATTCCCAGTGTGTTCCCACCTGACCACCTCATTCCCAGTGTGTTCCCACCTGACCACCTCATTCCCAGTGTGTTCCCACCTGACCACCTCATTCCCAGTGTGTTCCCACCTGACCACCTTATTCACAGCATGTTCCCACCTGACCACCTCATTGACTGCATGTTCCCACCTGACCACCTCACTGACAGCATGTTCCCACCTGACCACCTCATTGACAAAATGTTCCCACCTGACCACCTCACTGACAGCATGTTCCCACCTGACCACCTCATTGACAAAATGTTCCCACCTGACCACCTCATTGACAGCGTGTTCCCACCTGACCACCTCACTGACAAAATGTTCCCACCTGACCACCTCACTGACAGCGTGTTCCCACCTGACCACCTCACTGACAAAATGTTCCCACCTGACCACCTCACTGACAGCATGTTCCCACCTGACCACCTCACTGACAGCATGTTCCCACCTGACCACCTCACTGACAGCATGTTCCCACCTGACCACCTCACTGACAGCGTGTTCCCACCTGACCACCTCACTGACAAAATGTTCCCACCTGACCACCTCACTGACAAAATGTTCCCACCTGACCACCTCACTGACAAAATGTTCCCACCTGACCACCTCACTGACAGCATGTTCCCACCTGACCACCTCACTGACAAAATGTTCCCACCTGACCACCTCACTGACAGCATGTTCCCACCTGACCACCTCACTGACAGCATGTTCCCACCTGACCACCTCACTGACAGCATGTTCCCACCTGACCACCTCACTGACAAAATGTTCCCACCTGACCACCTCACTGACAGCATGTTCCCACCTGACCACCTCACTGACAAAATGTTCCCACCTGACCACCTCACTGACAGCATGTTCCCACCTGACCACCTCACTGACAGCGTGTTGTTCTAACCTAGCCGGAGGGAGAGGGGCGAGGACCCACCTGTCCAGACTGGGATCCTGGCGTGGGTTAAAGTTGCCTCCCTTCCTCCTGCTGCCTTCCTTGCCCTCCAGACCCTCGTTGACCCACTCATCATCCGAGTCAAACAGGTCGTCGATGGCGCCCTGCGAGGAGCGGGACGAGTGCTTCTTCATCAGGGCCTGCGGTTTGCTGGCTTTTGACGACGACGACGCCTTGCTCCTGGAGGAGGAGGCGGACTTCTGCAGCTCCCGGTCAATCTCATCCAGCCTCTGCATGAACTCTTCATGGTCGTCCTTCTCCTCTTCCATCTCCTTCTGCACACAGACAAGTCCATTCATTACCTGTTGTCTTTTATCCCCCTCTTTCCTACTCCTCTTGTGTCTGTGCTTTTACCCGCTGGAAGAATAAACATGAAGCATGACCCCTCCCCACCTTTACCCACATGACGGAGAAGAGTGGCTAAACGAACAAACATCTATACAGCTGTCTCTCTTCTTCTTCTCACCCTTCCAAGCTGGCAGTCCACCTAGACCCTGAGAGACTTGGCTTGTGAAGTTGTTTTCCTGCATAAGCAGAAGCAAAAGTGTCAGATGTGCATCTTTACTGATTCTTCTGGAGCAATTTTGTGAATATTTATCCAAGAAACAAGTTCACTTGAAAGAAAACAAAGCAGGTGACAAACTGAATCCGACAGTGTGTATGATCTTTGTCAACTTTTCATGATGCAAAATACTTCACGTTAATCTTATCACATGAACTGTATGACAACTATATAAAGCAACTGACACACTTTAAAAAAAAACTGTTTTGACCACACAACCTGACAGACAACAGCAATTATGACAACTGAAAAGAAGCCCTATTGATCACTGAATCTGTTGGTCAATATTCATGACACCACTGTCACACCTTGAAAGCTGTTTTGCGAGTGGTCACTGAGCCAGACGTCCCTGGCTGGTTGGCTGACTTGGATTCGGCCGGCTGACCAGTTGGCTTGGCTGGGGCCGACTTGGTCTTCTTCAGGGCTGATGCAGCAGCTGAAGTCTTGGACGTAAGAGAGGTTGTCTTGCTAATCCTACTGGCAGCAGGTCCTGAGGTACCAGCAGACCTAGAGGTACCTGCAGATCCAGAGTTTCCAGTGGTACCTGAGGTTCCAGTGGTACCAGTAGATCCAGAGGTAGCAGCAGACCCAGAGGTAGCAGCAGATCCAGAGGTAGCAGCAGATCCAGAAGTAGCAGCAGATCCAGAGGTAGCAGCAGATCCAGAGGTGGCAGCAGATCCAGAGGTAGCAGCAGATCCAGAGGTAGCAGCAGATCCAGAGGTACCTGCAGTACAGTCGGCTTTGCTGGATGGCTTTTCCTTTTCCTCTTCAGCAAACGATGGCAGCTTCTCTGGCCACGATTTCAGGATGTTTTCTTGATTCCACATCAGGTCCTGTGTGCGCCGAATGACTTGCACTGTGGACTACACACAAACAACACAATGACCTGCACTGTGAACTACACACAAACAACACAATGACCTGCACTGTGGACTACACACAAACAACACAATGACCTGCACTGTGAACTACACACAAACAACACAATGACCTGCACTGTGAACTACACACAAACAACACAATGACCTGCACTGTGAACTACACACAAACAACACAATGACCTGCATTGTGAACTACACACAAACAACACAATGACCTGCACTGTGAACTACACACAAACAACACAATGACCTGCACTGTGAACTACACACAAACAACACAATGACCTGCATTGTGAACTACACACAAACACCACAATGACCTGCACTGTGAACTACACACAAACAACACAATGACCTGCACTGCGAACTACACATAAACAACACAATGACCTGCACTGTGAACTACACACATACACAATGACCTGCACTATCAACTACATACAAACACAATGACCTGCATTGTGAACAACACACAAATAACACAATAATCTGCACCTGTGAACTACACACAAACAACACAATGACCTGCACTGTGAACTACAAACAACACAATGACCTGAATTCTGAACTACACACAAACAACACAATGATATGCAATGTGAACTACAAACAAATACAATAACCTGCACAGCAGACTACACACAAACAACACAAGGTCCGGCACTGTGAACTACATACAAACAATGGCCTGCACTGTGAACACACACACCTACACACACACACACACACACATCACACATACACACACACAAACATACACACACACACACACACACACACACACACACACACACAACACACACATACATACACACACACACAACACACACACACAACACACACACAACACCACACACCCACCCACCCACCACACACACACCACACACACACACACACACACACACACACACACACACATACACACACACACACACACACACACATACACACACACACACACACACACACACACACACACACATGCATTACCTTCTTACTGCTGCCAGGGAAGGCACCATGACTGGCTGACGCGTCCTTGCTGCTGCGAGTCACTGCAGTCGTGCGTCTTAACTGACTGCTGATTGGCTGAACAGACAACAGAGGTGAATGAGGTCATGGTCACTCTGTTCACATTGCACGCACTGGCTGCGTCACACTGAGTGACACACATTGCAACATAATACAGTATAATACAGCACAATACAACACACTATGTACAGTGACACATATTGCAACATAATACAGTATAATACAGCACAATACAACACACTATGTACAGTGACACACATTGCAACATAATACAGTATAATACAGCACAATACAACACACTATGTACAGTGACACACATTGCAACATAATACAGTATAATACAGCACAATACAACACACTATGTACAGTGACACATATTGCAACATAATACAGTATAATACAGCACAATACAACACACTATGTACAGTGACACACATTGCAACATAATACAGTATAATACAGCACAATACAACACACTATGTACAGTGACACATATTGCAAAAGAATACAACACACTACGTACAGTGACACATTACAAAAGAATACAGTATAATACACTATGTACAGTGACAAACATTGCAACAGAATACAGTACAGCACAACACAGTATGTACAGTGACACACACTACAAAAGAATATGGTATAATACAGCACAATACAACACACTATGTACAGTGACACACATTACAACAGAATATAATACAGCACAATACAATATCCTATGTACAGTGACACATACTGCAACAGAATACAGTATAATACAACACAGTACAACACACTATGACACAGCACAGTACAGCAGAACATCTCATAACGCACCACAGTAAATTCAAGGCAATACACAGAGCTAGCTGTCCAGTACATGCCACTGTTTAAGACGTAATTCATTTTTTTTTCTCTCTCATCGGTCCCATGCACTTCCTTTTAGGCAACCTTTGTCAGTGTTACTGCTGATAAAACATGGCAAAGCATTTGCTTCATTCACGTACTTCCGTATCTTTGCCCCCCTTCCCCCACCTCCCCTCTACCACCTGACTTAACCTGCACAGTTTGATGTTAACCTGCAGTTAACCAGCACAGTTGACGTTAACCTGCACAGTTGACGTTAACCTGCACAGTTGACGTTAACCAGCACAGTTGACGTTAACCAGCACAGATGATGTTGACCTGCACAGTTGACGTTAACCTGCACAGTTGACGTTAACCTGCACAGTTGATGTTAACCTGCACAGTTGACATTAACCTGCACAGTTGACAGTTGATGTTAACCTGCACAGTTGATGTTAACCCGCACAGTTGATGTTAACCAGCACAGTTGATGTTAACCTGCACAGTTGACGTTAACCTGCACAGCTGACGGCTTAAAAACAAAAACAATCTCCCTCCCCTTCTTTCCATGTTTTTTCTTCTTCCCCCTCTTTTTCTCCTCATCTGTACACACACGTAAAGAACTACAACCCTTTACAGTCACAGTGATCAAAATACTTGCCATAAAAACATGATGAGAAATGTACCAAAAACAAAGCGAGCCATGTGGTCAATAATGAAAAGAAACAGCACCATCAACTGTGCACAACTGCCTCCTACTCATGGTTCACACACACACACGCACCACATACACACACACACACACACATACCACACACACACACACACCACACACACACACACACACACACACACACACAACAAGGCAAGTGTAAGCTACAGAGGTTGTTAAAATGCCCTATCTCTTGCTCACAAGTGACGGTGATCATCTTCATGTTAGTGTTGTGGAGCACTGTGATCACAGCAGCTGTTGTTAAACATACTCCGCCAGACTCTCGCTGACCAGTGACCAAGACCATTACTGACCATCCCCATGTTGATGTTAGCACACTGAACATTCTGATCACAGTGCCTGTTGTTAAAACTAGGCCCTGAGACATGCTGACCAGTGACCAAGACCATTACTGACCATCCCCATGCTGATGTTAGCACACTGAACATTCTGATCACAGTGCCTGTTGTTAAAACTAGGCCCTGACTGACCATCCCCATGTTGATGTTAGCACACTGAACATTCTGATCACAGCACCTGTTGTTAAACATACTCCGCCAGACTCTTGCTGACCAGTGACCAAGACTGTTACTGACCATCCCCATGTTGATGTTAGCACACTGAACATTCTATGCTGGTGGGGGGTTTTAATGAGTTGCCCGTTTTAAAAGCAAGGGGCCAGTGAATTCTGACCATGCTATATTTTTTTTGTCTGTTAGCCAAAACTGAATGATTGTGATCACAGTGCCTGTTGTTAAAACTAGGCCCTGAGACATGCTGACCAGTGACCAAGACCATTACTGACCATCCCCATGCTGATGTTAGCACACTGAACATTCTGATCACAGCACCTGTTGTTAAACATACTCCGCCAGACTCTTGCTGACCAGTGACCAAGACCGTTACTGACCATCCCCATGTTGATGTTAGCACACTGAACACTGTGGCTACGCTGGTGGGGGATTGTGAATGACGTTCAGCAATCACCATTTTACAAAGCAAGGGGCCAGTGCTTGATTCTGACGCACTGCTATATTTTGTTTTCATGTCTGCTGTAGAAACCAGACTGGATGCTGATGATGATGATGGTGGTGATGATGATGATGATGATGATTACAACAATGATGATGATGACTATAATGTGGATATGTTCATGCTGCAACACACTGCTCATTGTGATTTCTCATCCTAAGAGCATGAAATGGGCATGTGTCCTTGCGACTATGCATAAAACAGATCCCCTGGCAGTTGGAAACTAAAGAAGAGCTTAAGAAACATCCACAGCTACCTTGCCAAATTCAACAGCTACTTGCCATTGTATGCCAGAAGCTAAACACTAAGTCACCAGACACAAGCAGCAGTGGGCAGCACTTTCCATCTTACCCTGCTAGTCAGGGACTCGGGTAGCAACCCAGTTTCTCACATGGGGTCTACAACATGTATTTTCCATTGCTGCGATTCTTATACATACAGATCAGTGCAATGTCTGATAGCGCGCTGAATAGCTGAACCCACTTTAAAAAGACCGTTGCCAGATCTATGTATTTTTGGGGCTCTTCTCAGGTATACCTGCCATGCTATGTCCACTGCTGTCTCACCCAGGTATTCGTTTGGTGTTATGGAGTGTTGTTAGCTCACGTTAGTGGTCTTTCAGGATCGCTGTACTGTTATCCTGTGATTGTATTATTTCAATGGCACAGACAGCATTTCCTCATGCACCAATTCTTCCAGAGTCACACGAGCATTGTTATTTCATACAGGTTTGTGCTCTGTCATTGTTGTTAACTGATGCATGTGCTCTTTTAATGTCACAGTGCTGTTACTTCATACACATATTCCTTCAATGGCACAATGATGTTGTCTGACGCACATTCTTTCATTTGCACAGACAGTGTCATCTCGGGCACAAGTTCTTTCAGCATCACAGAAGATGTTATTTCATGCATGTGTTTTGTCCATGTTAGATGCAGTGTCATCCCATGTCGGTGCGACAGTCCTTCCATGTCAGTGCTGTTATCTCTCACACACTCTTCCAGACTCACAGTCCGTGCGGTTATTGTGCTCACGGGTTAGGTGGGAGGAACAGACTTTGTTCCCCTGATCCATCGTCTTTTTTGTGCAGTGCTGTTTACCTGCTCTGCGTCTGCAACGTTATCGGGGCTACACGGACTACATGGGCTGCGCAGACTACGAGGGCTATGAAGGCTACGTGGGCTACATGGGCTGCGAGGAGACGGAGAGGAGGTCTGAAATAAACCTCTGTCTTTACAAACTCATCTGGAGGGCTGGAGAACATAGGGCTACACGTCATGTTTATCACATTTCATCCTACTGGAGAACACAGGGCTACACGTCATGTTTATCACATTTCATCCTACTGGAGAACACAGGGCTACACGTCATGTTTATCACATTTCATCCTACTGGAGAACACAGGGCTACACGTCATGTTTATCACATTTCATCCTACTGGAGAACACAGGGCTACACGTCATGTTTATCACATTTCATCCTACTGGAGAACACAGGGCTACACGTCATGTTTATCACATTTCATCCTACTGGAGAAAAGAGGGCTACACGTCATGTTTATCACATTTCATCCTACTGGAGAACACAGGGCTACACGTCATGTTTATCACATTTCATCCTACTGGAGAAAAGGGCTACACGTCATGTTTATCACATTTCATCTACTGGAGAACACAGGGCTACACGTCATGTTTATCACATTTCATCCTACTGGAGAACACAGGGCTACACGTCATGTTTATCACATTTCATCCTACTGGAGAACACAGGGCTACATGTCATGTTATCACATTTCATCCTACTGGAGAACACAGGGCTACACGTCATGTTTATCACATTTCATCCTACTGGAGAACACAGGGCTACAGTCATGTTTATCACATTTCATCCTACTGGAGAACACAGGGCTACACGTCATGTTTATCACATTTCATCCTACTGGAGAACACAGGGCTACACGTCATGTTTATCACATTTCATCCTACTGGAGAACACAGGGCTACACGTCATGTTATCACATTTCATCCTACTGGAGAACACAGGGCTACACGCTGCTACTGGATAACACAGGGCTACAGGTCATGTTTATCACATTTCATCCTACTGCTTGCCCAGTTCTAATATTCAGTGTATGGGATTGGCTCATTGTGGTTTCCACAGCTAGGGTGCACACACACACAACCCACACTGCTTTCCTACTGCAGGCAGAAAAAGGTCACTAAAAACATTTACTGAAACATGACGCTGGAGTCTGGAACAGCTGCTGCCACAACACACCCCAACGGAAGTGTTGCACACCATGTCGCCTGTCAAATGCTTCCACAGCTATGAAGAAAGCAGCTTCACTGATCTTCAAGACTCTTAAGCTTGCTACGGTACTGTGCACAGATCTCTCCAGTCACGCTCACCGTCTTCCTCAACACCAGCCACTCCAAGGCCCACAGTTTGCCAAAATGTCACACTGGAGGTTTTCCACTAGCTTCACCACCAACATCACCACTAACATCACCTCCAACATCACCTCCAACATCACCACCAACCTCACCACCAACATCACCACCAACCTCACCACTAACATCACCACCAACATCACCACCAACCTCACCACTAACATCACCACTAACATCACCACCACCCTCACCACTAGCTTCACCACTAACATCACCACCAACATCACCACCAACCTCACCACCAACAACCCCCACCAACCTCACCACTAACATCATCAATACGGGATTTCCTGAGCATGCTGAACAGAACTGAACCCTTCCACAGCAAAACTACAACAAACTGAACTGTCCCATCTGCATGAACAAACTGAACTGTCCCATCTGCATGAACAAACTGAACTGTCCCATGTGCATGTCTGAAGAAGATGACTGCACAAGCACAGCCAAGGACGGATCATCAAAGCCGGTGAGATCAGCGCCACAGAGGCCACTTGTCGCTTACCGGGATGGACTCCGTGGTGCTCTCCCTTTCAAAGATGGTGGTCCAGTCCTCATTGGGGGTCATGGTGCGCAGCGAGCCGCCGTAATGCGACATGTCGCACATGGCGTCAATCTCCAGGGTCTGGGCTGACTGGGGACGCATCGCCCGCACGAAGACATCCGCCTGAAACACACAACAGTGGGTGTGAAGATAGACATCCGCCTGAAACACGCAACAGTGGGTGTGAAGATAGACATCCGCCTGAAACACACAACAGTGGGTGTGAAGATAGACATCCGCCTGAAACACGCAACGGTGGGTGTGAAGATAGACATCCGCCTGAAACACGCAACGGTGGGTGTGAAGATAGACATCCGCCTGAAACACGCAACGGTGGGTGTGAAGATAGACATCCGCAACCTGAAACACCGCAACAGTGGGTGTGAAGATAGACATCCGCCTGAAACACGCAACAGTGGGTGTGAAGATAGACATCCGCCTGAAACACGCAACAGTGGGTGTAAAGATAGACATCCACCTGAAAGAACAACAGTGGGTGTAAAGATAGACATCCACCTGAAAGAACAACAGTGGGTATACATATAGACATCCACCTGAAACACAACAATGGGTATGAAAATAGACACTGACCTGAAACACACAACAGTGGGTATAAAGATAGATATCCACCTGAAAGACAGAACAACGGGTGTGAAGAAAGAGGCAGTCCAAATTTCCTTACCTTGTTCTGGGAGGGAATCTGGTCTTTTAATGTCTTAACTCCCCTGCCAGGACAAAGACATCCATCTACCTAGACCTGGGAGAGATTTTGTGTAGGCAACTGTTTTCCTGCATGTACCAAAATGTCTCCATGCAATGCTTGCTGCAGTTCAGGTAGCTGCACACTCACTTCAGGGCTTGCATAGGACAGAAGGAAGAGCCAGACAGAGATTGTCTTGTCTCAGTAATGTCAGCTTCACACACACAACACACACACACACACACACACACACACACACACACACACACACACACACACACACATTCAGCTGTAAGTGCAGCATCAGCAATTCCTACCTTGGACCTGCTCCTCTTAAAGATGCAGATGAGAACCAGCGCCACAGGGAAGATAGCTGCGGCCGACACCAACGCGATGATCACCTCTTCCCACCCTATCCTGCTCCACGAAATGGAGCCTGCTGCGTCCGACTGGTCCTTGATGAGGCCGTACCACATGGCGTTGATGAACATGTACAAGTACACCAGTGTCACGCAGCAGGTGGCGCGCTGCACGCGTGTGAAGCGACTGTGGTCCGGGCGGTTGACGATGGACAGCCACATGTGACGCTCCGCCATGTTGTTGGCCAGGGAGGTGTGGAAGACACGCGAGAAACTGTGCAGCTCTTCTGGGGCTGAACAAGAAAGACAAAACATTTTACCATGCCTGCCAATGTACTCAGCACTGACAGAGCTTTGATACAGTTTTGACAACACTGTTCTCCTGTGACTGGGTGCATCAATTACCATCAAATCAGTCAATCAAACAAACCCTTTTGTTTCACAGTTATATAGGTGCATAAAAAAGAGGGGAGGGGGGGACCTTTGACACTTCAGGTAGAATGTTCCAAAAATAAATAATACATTATTGCGAGCCTGATGCCTCCATCACTACTCCCTACGTCCCATCCCCCACAAGGATGTCAGAGTGAGACCAAAGCTCACCTGCAGCACACAGCTCCTTCTGCAGCATGCCGTCCTCCATCTCCAGCGACAGCCAGGTGTTGGCCGGGAAGATGTAGCTCTGTCCACTCTGCAGATCCTGCACCTGGATCTGCGTCAGGTACCAGGCAGGGGAGGGCCCCGTGTTGTCGTGCCACACCCGCACCTGACAGATGATTCCAACATACACATCAACACCTGACAGGTGCTTCAGATATACACATCAACACCTGACAGGTGTTTCATACACACACATCAACACCTGACAGGTGGTTCATACACACACATCAACACCTGACAGGTGATTCCAACATACACATCAACACCTGACAGGTGGTTCCAACATACACATCAACACCTGACAGGTGGTTCATACACACACATCAACACCTGACAGGTGGTTCATACATACACATCAACACCTGACAGGTGGTTCAAATACACACATCAGCACCCGACAGGTGGTTCATACATGCACATAATCATACAAATCAACACCTGACAGGTAGTTCAGATATACACATGAACACCTGACAGGTGATTCAAACACACATATGAACACCTGACAGGTAGTTCAGATATACACATCAACACCTGACAGGTGGTTCATACACACACATAACACCTGCTAGGTTGTTCAAACTAACACACCTTACAGGCAGTTCCAACATACACATCAACACCTTACAGGTGGTTCCAACATACACATCAACACCTAACAGGTGGTTCCAACATACACATCAACATACAAATTAACACCTGACAGGTGGTTCCAACATACACATCAACACCTGGACCTGGCTCAGAGGAGGGCCCTGTGTTGTCATGCCACACACTACAGGTATTAAACACACAAACACCTACATAAACAGGTATTAAACACACACAAACACCTACATAAACATGTATTAAACACACACAAACACCTACATTAACATGTATTAAACACACACAAAGACCCACATGAACATGTATTAAACACACACAAACACCTACATAAACATGTATTAAACACTCACAAACACCTACATAAACATGTATTAAACACACACAAACACCTACATTAACATGTATTAAACACACACAAAGACCCACATGAACATGTATTAACACTCACAAACACCTACATAAACATAAGGTCACACAACTAATCAGGTCACACAACTCCATCTTCTCACCTTGTGCAGGTTCCCCAATTCGTTGTCGGTAGCAATGAGGAAGGTGTCACGGGAATTGCGCTGGAAGACACCGCTCTTTGTCAGATGTCGTGGCTCGCTCTTGTTGATATCTCCGTATAGCTTGATGCCAACGTGGGCAGTGGTACCTAGACACAGACAATCCATATGTGATGCCAATGGTACCTAGACATAATACGTGATGCCAATGGTACCTAGACATAATCCATACAGCTTGATGCCAACCATACCTAGACACAGACAATCCCTACAGCTTGATGCCAGTGGTACCTAGACACAGACAATCCCTACAGTTTGATGTCAATCGTACCTAGACACAGACAATCCATACAACTTGATGTCAATCGTACCTAGACACAGAAAATCCATACAACTTGATGCCAAAGGTACCTAGACACAGACAATCCATACAAATTGATGCCTATCACACCTAGACACAGACAATCCATACAACTTGATGCCAATCGTACCTAGACACAGACAATCCACACATCTTGAAGTCAACATGGGCAGCGGTACCTATTGTTTTGCATTCTCACAGTTTGTGTTTGCAAACTGCTCAAGTGAAAACAAGCCCAACAAACCGTGACCACTCACCTGCCCCAATCTGCCTGCCTGTGATGACAGTGATGTGATACTTGAACACGCCATCACGCCCACACAGTGGAACCACGGAGATACGCCGCAGATCCAGCCGGTCCAGGTGACGGCAGAAAATCACACCGATGATGTAAACCAGAAGAATAGTTCCCACGGCAACCAGTGCTACTGGGTTGAGCCCCAGCTCAAGTCCCTGCAAATCAACAAAGGCAGCATGACAAATCAGGGTGACATGACAAATCAAGCCAATGACATGACAAATCACAGCAATGACATGACAAACCAAGACAACATGACAAAACGAGGCAGCGACATGACAAATCAGGGTGACATGACAAATCAAGTCCATGACATGACAATTCACAGCAATGACATGACAAATCAAGACAACACGACAAAACAAGGCAGTGACATGACAAATCAGGGTGACATGACAAAGCAAGGCAATGTGACAAACAAAATCAACATGACAAACCAAGGCAACATTGTGAATCACGGCAACATGACAAATGCGAGGAAGTGTGGCTCTGAAGTGAGAAGCCCTGGCCCAGGCGGGCGAGGTGACGGTGAAGGTGAAGGTGAAGGTGACATGAAAGAAGGCAGAACAAACGAGAGGTCAGCCCATGGCCTTGCGTCACCCCCCCCCCCCCGCCCCCCCACATCATCATGCTGCTGCTGCAGCCAGTGGTGACTGGTTTGAGTGCAGAGTGACTGGTAGGGCCTGGCGTTTGCAACAAGCGTGTCTGTACGTTGTTCTTTTCTTCTGAAGTTTTATAACTTTGCTTAAAACAGTACTGCACTAAGTATTCGTCGTGTTAAAATAAGTAGCCACACACAACACTGGTGCACCGGAAAATAATGTTCCCTTTTAAGTTTGATTGACAAAATATGGTAATAAAGTTCTTTCCTGTTGTATTTGTAGTGTTACACGTGTTAAGATGAATAGTCAAACCCAATCTATTCAAGTGCTGGATGAACACCCAGTCGGTTCATGCTCTGAGTACCTAGACCTAGCTAATTTAAGTCTTAAGATGAGTAGCCACACCAACTCTATTCAAGTGCTGGATACCCACACCAGTTAATTTAACCTCTTCACTGCCATGATATCGCTTGAAAACGGTCAATGAAAATTTCAAACCCTTAAGCCTTTCTGTTTTCTTTTTGGCACTGGCATGTGACAGGACTTTCATCAAAACGCATAGCACTGAAAGTGATTGTTATAGGACCAGAAAATATACTGTTTGCAGCTGCATCCATGCATCTTTCAGCCCAGATATTTTACAGGCTGGGGCAGTGAAGGGGTTAAGTCTTAAGATGAGCAGCCACACCCACTCTACTCAAGTGCTGGTACCTACACCTAGCTAATTCAAGTCTTAACATGAGTAGCCACACCCACTCTACTCAAGTGCTGGGTACCTACACCCATTCAAGTCTTAAGATGAGTAGCCCCACCAAGCCTACTCAAGCGCTGGGTACCTACACCTAGCTAATTCAAACGTTCAGATCAGCGGCACAGCCCAATGTATTCCAAAGTAAAGATGAGAGACTAGACCCAACTATTCTGTTTAGCTGAGGGGCTAGGCCCAGACCTATCTGAATGCTGGCTCACCCCAATTAGCCAAGTTAACGACCCAAAGCTCCCCGTCCTGTGTCCTACTCACAGCCAAGTCACTGAAGGTGATGCTGGAGATGGGCACCAGGCTGCTGCCCCCGAACGCCGTCAGGTGGTTGCAGTGGCAGACGGTGGCTGTAGGGATGGACTCATCTGACACGGAGCATCCGCTGATGGACCAGGCCTCGCTGCCTTCATCGTAGAACTGACAGCTGGACACGTACATGGCTGCGGAGATGTTGACGTTGTGGCCTGTGTCATCGTTGACAAGGGTGATGGTGTACTCAGTCTGGTCTCTGAAATCTCTGAAGACAGAGGAAAGACATTAAAATTGTTATTCTTTGAATACTTGATCACTCCCTGGCAGGAAATACTTGATCACTCCCTGGCAGGAAATACTTGATCATTCCCTGGCAGGAAATGCTTGATCACTCCCTGGCAGGAAATCACTCCCTGGCAGGAAATCTTGATCATCCCTGGCAGGAAACATTTGGGATCACTCCTTGATCACTCCCTGGCAGGAAATACTTGATCACTCCCTGGCAGGAAACACTTGATCACTCCCTGGCAGGAAATACTTGATCACTCCCTGGCAGGAAACACTTGATCACTCCCTGGCAGGAAACACTTGATCACTCCCTGGCAGGAAATGCTTGATCACTCCCTGGCAGGAAATGCTTGATCACTCCCTGGCAGGAAATGCTTGATCACTCCCTGGCAGGAAACGCTTGATCACTCCCTGGCAGCATCTTGACTCAAGTATAGTTACAGCAGCAGAGAGACCAGCACATGACTCAGCACCACCACTGTGTGTGGTGACTGTTAACATGTAACGCAGTGGGAAATGTCTATTCATTTTGCCAAGGCAGGTAGTAAAACCTGGCATGGCAGACCAACACAACAACAAAAATGGTATAACTGGTACCACACAGACCAGCACAACACAACACATCACAACACAGTTCAGACTCCAAGACAAAGGTGCAGCACTGAGCCCAAATGAAGCCAGGAATGAACCCCCAACCCCTCGGTGATGAATGGCCATCATGGCAAACAGCACAATGAAGAAAGAAAGTGGAGGGTGCAGTTCCTTTGGTGACTTCCTGGGCAGCAAGGTATTTTTCTAAACTGCATTCAGTAATATATGTGTGCACATCCACAATCCCAAGCACTGGCAGACATACTTTTGTCTGCACACACACACACACACACACACACACATATAGCACATACTTGGTCAACCCTTGCAGACATACCACTGTCTGCACACATACACAAATACAGGACACACTTGGTCAACCCTTGCAGACATACCGCTGTCTGCATACACACACAAATACAGCACACACTTCAACCCTTGCAGACATACTGCTGTCTGCACACACACACACAAATACAGCACACACTTGGTCAACCCTTGCAGACATACTGCTGTCTGCACGCACACACACAAATACAGCACACACTTGGTCAACCCTTGCAGACATACTGCTGTCTGCATCACACACACAAATACAGCACACACTTGGTCAACCCTTGCAGACATACTGCTGTCTGCACACATACACAAATACAGACACACTTGGTCAACCCTTGCAACATACCGCTGTCTGCAAACACACAAATACAGCACACACTTCAACCCTTGCAGACATACTGCTGTCTGCATACACACACAAATACAGCACACACTTCAACCCTTGCAGACATACCGCTGTCTGCAACACACACACAATACAGCACACACTTCAACCCTTGCAGACATACTGCTGTCTGCACACACACACACAAATACAGCACACACTTGGTCAACCCTTGCAGACATACTGCTGTCTGCATACACACACACAAATACAGCACACACTTGGTCAACCCTTGCAGACATACTGCTGTCTGCATACACACACAAATACAGCACACACTTGGTCAACCCTTGCAGACATACTGCTGTCTGCATACACACACAAATACAGCACACACTTCAACCCTTGCAGACATACTGCTGTCTGCATACACACACAAATACAGCACACATTCAACCCTTGCAGACATACTGCTGTCTGCATACACACACAAATACAGCACACACTTCAACCCTTGCAGACATACTGCTGTCTGCATACACACACAAATACAGCACACACTTCAACCCTTGCAGACATACTGCTGTCTGCATACACACACAAATACAGCACACACTTGGTCAACCCTTGCAGATGGAATGTGGCTGCCAAAGCGACAGAATTGAAAATGGTTACATCTGCAATTCATCGTCTGAAAGCCAGGTGCACTGCTGCTATAAAACGGAAGAGAGAAGAAGAAAAATGAAAGCTGTCCTCACCCTGAAGACACAAAGAAGGTGTACCGTCGGTGATCGGCACCAGACGCCATGTCAGCCGAGGTGATCTCCTTAAAGTCTGTGTACTTCTCCTCCGAAGCCTCAAAGCCTGCGCCAAAGTAAGCCCGGATGGTCGCCGTGGGTGTGACGTTGTTCTCCTCATCCGTCTTGTTGGGCAGCGCTTGCACACGCACCTGCACATGCAGCGCCGACATGCCGGAACTTCCCTGCTGCCCGTCTATCAGCAGCTTCTTCCTCGTGCCACCCCCCAACGTCCACGTCTCAAACTGCGTGTCAGCCAAGGGGTCGTAGTGCGGGCTGTCCACCAGACTGCTGTTGGTGATGGTGTAGTTGTTGCTGCTGCTGCCAAACATGAGCACCTCAATGGTGGAGGACAGGTCGCTGATGGAGATGTCGGAGCCGTTGGTGTACCTGAAGGAGAGGGTGGGGACGCGGGAGGTGATGGTCAGCTCGTCGATGTAGCCCCACGTGAAGGGGTTGCTGTCCAGCATGATCATGATTTTCAGAACCTGCAACGGCCATCACAGCACAGGCAGGTCAGAGTGCTGATAATCACCGACACAATTTTAATGCACTCAAACCATCACAGCACAGATAAGTCAGAGTGCTGATAATCACCAACACATTTATAATGCACTCAATCCCTAACAGCACAGGCAGGTCAGAGTGCTGATAATCACTGACACATTTATAATGCACTCAATCCCTCACAGCACAGGCAGGTCAGAGTGCTGATAATCACCGAACACATTTATAATGCACTCAATCCCTCACAGCACAGGCAGGTCAGAGTGCTGATAATCACTGACACATTTATAATGCACTCAATCCCTCACAGCACAGGCAGGTCAGAGTGCTGATAATCACCAAAACATTTATAATGCACTCACTCCCTCACATCACAGACAGGTCAGCCCCATTTTATGTACTGTACAAACATTCTTTGTTATCATTGTTACTATGCTCTGCACCCCATTTTATGTACTGTACAAACATTCTTTGTTATCATTGTTACTATGCTCTGCACCCCATTTTATGTACTGTACAAATGTTCTCTGTTATCATTGTTACTATGCTCTGCACCCCATTTTATGTACTGTACAAATGTTCTCTATTATCATTGTTACTATGCTCTGCACCCCATTTTATGTATGGTACAAATGTTCTCTATTAAGATTGTTACTATGCTCTGCACCCCATTTTATGTACTGTACAAATGTTCTCTGTTATCATTGTTACTATGCTCTGCACCCTATTTTATGTACTGTGCAAATGTTCTCTATTATCATTGTTACTATGCTCTGCACCCCATTTTATGTACTGTACAAATGTTCTCTGTTATCATTGTTATTATGCTCTGCACCCCATTTTATGTACTGTACAAACATTCTTTGTTGTCATTGTTACATTGAAATAATCACAAATAGTTGAGTGCTCTGTGCCCCATTTTATGTACTGTACAAACGTTCTTTGTTATCATTGTTACTATGAAATAATCACAAAGTTATCTTTCCACAGTTCCACAACCCAACAAAAAGAGTACCCTTTTTAGGGTTCATTTTTCTAATTGTTTGTTTGATTGCTTTTCTTTCCCTTTCCCACACACCCCTCCACACCTTCAACTGTCTAATTTGGATGCGAATCAGCATGCTAGCAGCCTCATTATTATTATTTGTATGGACACGGAACAGCTTTGGCCCAGCAACTCACCTCATCTGTGTCACTGAAGCCTGAAAATAGGGCGCTAGGCAACAGGAATCGACAACCCTCCTGCTCAAAGTAAGAGCTGACACCTCCAACGGTTGTACGCACCCCCTCCACCACCATCCCACCCGCCTGGAAAGTAACGCCATCTTCGTCCAACACCAGCGACTCCAGAATGATGCTGGTCACATCCTCCGCCAGGGTGAAAGCTTCCGACACGATGCTGGTCTTGTGCTCCGTGGTGAGCGTTGTCGCTGAAAAATCCAAAACTTGCAGGTTGGTGCTGAGTTGCGAGGACAGCCCCATGAACTGAGGGAAGGTGTCAGCGAGGGAGGTGGACGCGGTGGTGGTGGAGGTGGAGGAGTGGAGGTTGACGGCATCCATGAGGTGGTTGAGGGAGGAGATGAGGGACTGAAAGGCGAAGTCCTGGCGGTCAAGGCCTGACCGCACACTGGTCTGCAGGACAGCCACAATGTCCTGCAGTGTCTGGATCATCAGCGTGTGGCAGCCGCTCGTCTGGTACTCCGCAGAGAATTCCTGTCATAGCACACGAAACAAAACGTCAGGTACTCAGCAGAGAGCTGTCACAGCACAGGAAACGACATCAGGAAATGATTTGCGGAGGCACAAAAGAACAGCTTCTTCCCCCAACGGAAATGTCTTACAACAACCAGGCACATCGTAAGTGGCTGCACCTTGGGTCTCTGAACAACTTTGTCTTTTTGCAGCAGACGCTGATGTTACAGGAGCTCTGGGTTGGGTTCCACTGTCCGTCCTTGTTATAACCCTGGCTGTTGATGAACACACAAACTGGCAGACATGGGCCGCATTTCCTGTACCTCCCACACCCTTACCCAAAGAAATGATATGAATGTCCAACATGGGATGAATAAAGCATACAAGAAAGAAAGAAAAACAACAACAAAGAGCTTATTGTCAGGATGCTGTGCAGGATAAAGAGCTCACCATCAGGATGCTGAGCAGAACAAAGAGCTCACCATCAGGATGTTGAGCAGGACAAAGAGCTCACCATCAAGACGTTGAGCAGGACAAAGAGCTCACCACTGGGATGTTGAGCAGGACAAAGAGCTCACCATCAGGATGTTGAGCAATACAAAGAGCTCACCATCAGAATATTGAGCAGGACAAAGAGCTCACCATCAGGATGTTAAGTGGGACAAAGAGCTCACCATCAGGATGTTGAGCAATATAAAGAGCTCACCATCAGAATATTGAGCAGGACAAAGAGCTCACCATCAGGATGTTAAGTGGGACAAAGAACTCACCATCAGGATGTTAAGAAATATAAAGAGCTCACCATCAGAATGTTCAACAGGACAAAGAGCTCACCGTCAGGATGTCAGGCAATATAAAGAGCTCACTATCAGAATGTTGAGCAGGACAAAGAGCTCACCGTCAGGATGTTAAGTGGCACAAAGAGCTCACTGTCAAGGTGTTAAGCAATATAAAGAGCTCACCATCAGGATGTTAAGCAATATAAAGAGCTCACCATCAGGATGTTGAGGACAAAGAGCTCACCATCAGAATGCTTAGCAGGATAAAGAGCTCATTGTCAGGATGTTGAGCAGAATAAAGAGCTCACCATCTGGATGTTGAGCAGGATAAAGAGCTCACTGTCAGGATGTTGAGCAGGATAAAGAGCTCACCATCAGGATGCTGTGCAGGATAAAGAGCTCATCATCAGGATGTTGAGCAGGATAAAGGGCTCACCGTCAGGATGCTGAGCAGGTAGGCCATCTGTTGCACCTGCTGCAGAGTCTCGACGGGCACGGTGCTGGCCACGCACACAGTGATGGCCGTCCGCACCAAGGCCTGTACCTCCAGGTCATCCGTCTGCAGCGACCCCGTGGAGGCCGAGTTCAGCATCTGGGTCAAGGCCAGAGCGTACTGCAGGAGAGTGACGGGGTCACCTTGCAGCACGAGCATGGTCAGCGTGGTGTTGGCTGCCACATACAGCTCCTGTGACGTGTTGCCTGTCGAGCTCCCAGTGTCCCGGAACTGGATCAACCTGACAAAACAGCAGCAGGAGTTAGCTAGTGAGTTGGTGCTTGGAGCCCAGTCACCCACACAGGGTTATATCAGGGCTAAGCCATCAAAAGTTGGTTGGTGCTTGGAGCCCAGTCCAGCACACAGGGTTATATCAGGGCTAAGTCAACAAAAGTTGGTTGGTGCTTGGAACCCAGTCACCCACACAGGGTTATATCAGGGCTAAGTCAACAAAAGTTGGTGCTTGGACCCAGTCACCCACACAGGGTTATATCAGGGCTAAGCAACAAAAGTGGTTGGTGCTTGGAGCCCAGTCACCCACACAGGGTTATATCAGGGCTAAGTCAACAAAAGTTGGTGCTTGGAGCCCAGTCACCCACACAGGGTTATATCAGGGCTAAGTCAACAAAAGTTGGTGCTTGGACCCCTAGTCACCCACACAGGGTTATTTTCACTAAGTCACACACAAGTTGGTGCCTTGGTATCCCACACCTTTTCCTCCATCTAAGGACGGTGGACTCGGTGTCTGGTCCTTTGGAGGAGATGAAATTCAAAGACAGAGGTTTCCTGTGCTACAGGCATATGTCTATAAAAGGCTTAACTGGTAATCAACCAACAGTGACTGTCACACCCCTACCCCCCATGCCCTCCTCCCTCCCCCAACCACCACCTCTCCCCTGAACTTTGGATTCTTAAAATGAGTAGCATTTCATATGAAGGTCAAAATCTAACAAAAGATAAACACAAAAACCAAAATAATAATAAATTCTTTATATTTGTGAGGCTCAAAGCGCTATACATGATACATTACAAAAGCACACAGCCCAATTTGTGTTACATAGCTTTCTCTATCCCTCACTGTCTTTTCACACACACACACTCACTACCCCTCCTACCCCTCACTCTCTCTCCCTCTGTCAGTCTACCTCCTTCCCCCCAGTGACAAAATAATGTTCACCCCAAAAATAACAAAATCAAAACAAAACTGAAAAACGAAGAGAGGATGATGATGGAGGTCTAGACTCACTGGCTGAGAGCCTGGGTGCGAGCGCCCGACTCATCCATGACCGACACCACCAGCTCCAATGCCCCGTTCTGCGATGTGGACCAGGGCGCGACGTACACGGCCAGCGTGTGCCGGGTCCCGTGGTACAGCAGGTAGCTCTGCGTAGCATCCATCACCTTGATCTCGTACAGCAGCTGGGAGTCACCGTCATCCTGGTCCACCCACCCGCTGCAGCTGACGGTCACCAGCTCCTGCAGAACGGTGACGGTGGTCGGTGAGGCCGTGCAGACGCCGCCACTAGGGGGCAGGTTGGGCTGGAGGGTGATGGAGGCTTGGCTCTGCATCCTGCTGCCGTCCGCCGAGTCGACGGTGACGGTGAAGGTGTAGGAGTGGCCATCCTTGAGGGCGGCGTTGCGAAGGACCACCAGGTTGGCCACAGCTGTGCCTGAGGAAGCAGAGGAAAGGATGGCGTCACCGGTCTGCTAGCCTGAGGACCTGTTGGTCCGTCCACACCAGTAACACACTGCTTTCTGTCTCGCAACCTCTCCAGTTGATATGGTTCTGCCATGCCTCTAGATTTTCACTCTCCCACCCACCCACCCATACTTTCAGGGCCAAAGAGACTTACCAGTAGAGATACTGTCACTTACCACTGGACATATGTATGCATACATGTGCATACGTGTGTGTGGAATGTCTGAGCATCATTGTCTGTATACACTGTACTTGTCCTTTTCACTGACTGTGACGATTTTCTTCTTGCTGATATTGTACAGAGCCATGAGCTTGCAACTGTTCATTGCACAACATAAGAGTTATCACCATGTGTTCTGAGGGCCAAACAAACTTACATGTAGCAGTATCATCACTTACCTGTCGACAATCATTAGACTCACCTGCGGAAGTATCATCAGACTTAACTGTGGACAATCATCAGACTTACCTGTGGAAAATCAGACTGGCCTGTGGACAATCATCAGACAGACCTGTGGACAATCATCAGACTTACCTGTGGAAAATCAGACCGGCCTGTGGACAATCATCAGACTGGCCTGTGGACAATCATCAGACTTACCTGTGGACGTGTCATCAGGGCCAAGAGACAGGGCTGTGCCAGTGTCCTCAGTGACAGTCCAAGAGTAGGTGACGGGAGCTGTGCACTCCGAGCAGCGCGCTGACAGCGCCGTGTGGTGACTGGAGCTGATGCGGTAGTCGCCCGTCGCTTGGCACGACACGCACTCCACCCCCACGGACAGGATGGGGGGACTGGTCACCCACACCTCCAGCTGCAACGTTAGAGAGAAAACAGATCACTGCCAGATGGCGTTAGTGGTGACAGCAATGACAGACACTGTCCGGGGAAGAGGGAGGAGAGCACAGGCTGCAGAAGAGACCTAATGCCTGGAATCTCTGATCTGTCCGTCTTGCACAGGGGACTGGTGGGGAAGAGAAGTGGGAACAGCAGAGAGGAGAACAGGAGTGCTGACCATCTGACTGACTGACTGACTGACCGACCATCTGATGGATTGACTGACTATCTGACTGACCGACTGACTAGTCAACTGTCTGACCGACCATCTGACTGACTGACTGACTGACCGACCATCTGATGGATTGACTGACTGACTATCTGACTGACTGACTGACTAGTCAACTGTCTGACCGACCATCTGACTGACTGTCTGACTGACCATCTGACTGACTGACTGACTGATTGACTTACCAACCATCTGACTGACTGACTGACTGACTGACTGACTGAACATGACTGACTGTCTATCTGACTCACTGGCTGACTGATTGACTTACCAACCATCTGACTGACTGACTGACCATCTGACTGACTGATTGACCATCTGATTGATTGACTGTCTGATTGACTGACTGACTAATTGACTGACTGTCAGACTGATTGACTGACTGACCATACAACTGACTGACTGTCTGATTGACTGACTGACTGACCGTCTGACTGATTGACCAACCATCTGACTGACTGACCGTCTGACTTGTAGAGTGGCTGGCGTATCCTGAGCGGGAGACAGTCAGTGTGATGTTGAAGGAGGCGGAGGTGATGCCTGCCGCCAGGGAGGTCACGCACAGCACGCTGCTGGAGTTGGTCACTGGCAGGAAACAGCTGCCAGTCCCCGACATCTGCACACAACATCGGCAACAATCACACACCTGTACACATAAGGAATGACACACACCTGTGCACACCAGTAAATGACACACCTGCACACAACACCAAAAACAATGCACACACCTACACAACACCAGCAACAATGACACACACCTGTATGCAAAACCACTACCAATAACACACACCTGTACACACCACCAACAACGACACACTGTACATGCCACCAGCAACAATGACACATGTACACACCACTAGCAACAATGACATTTGCTTGTGCACACCACCAGCAACAGTGACACAGCTGTACACACCACCAGCAACAATGACACACACCTATGCATGCCAGCAATCATACATGTGCACACCAGCAACAATGACACAACTGCACACACCACCAGCAATAGTCGCATGCCTGTACGCACAAGGAATGATACACACGTGTGCTTGCCAGTAAATGACACACCTACTACCACTCTTAATAGTAATAAACATACAGGAACAGCAAAATCATTGAAAATACTTTGAAATGACAATGAATAAATAAGATGTATACATAGCAAACATGGTGATGACATATCTTGCAATTATTTGTAAATCACGAAAACATAACATGGATCAGTGGCACATGGGGGGGAGGAAAAAACAAAAGATCAGATCATAAATCACTGTAGGCAATGCTGCATTCACTCACACACACACACACAGCATGGTAGCAACAGTAAATCACTTTTCAGTGAAGTGATAAACGATGATATCGGCATCTGTATAGCAATGATGGGGGTTGGGGTGGGGGGGGGGTGGGGGTGGGGGGGGGGGGTCATAAGCTGTCTTACACGGTTGTGTTAAGGTTGTGTTAAGGTGCTCACGGAGGTTTCGCTTGAAGGAGCTGAGTGAGTGACATGATCTGAGTTGCACTGGAAGACTATTCCAAAACAGGGCACCAGAAAAGGTTATGCTTGTTTTGAATAAATCTATTCTTGGCTTTGGTAACTGAAGGTAGTTGTTTCTGGAGCTAGAGTGGGGAGCTTTGTACAAGCTAGATATGTACACTGGCGCATTGTTGGTTAGTGCCTATACATAAAAACACCCTTGTTGTATTCCAGTTGTTTGTGAAGGCTCAATATTCCTATCTTATTCAGTTTCTGGTCAGTGGTTAGAATTTTATCTGGAAGGATTAGCTTTCCGGCTCTTCTTAGTAGAGAATTTAATCGTTTTTGGAGAGTATCACTACAGTCACCCCACACTACAGATGCATAGTCAATGTGGGATTTAATGTGGGCATTGAAGAAAAGCTTTAAAGTATCAGTGTCAACAATGTACTTTAGTCTAGATAAAAGGAAGACATGCTTAGAGAGTGTTTTGCACAGTGTGTCAGTATGTGTATCCCACTGAAGTTTGTTGTCTATAATTATTCCTAAAAGTCGGTGTTCTGCCACTTGTTCAACTTTCACTCCATGTAGTAACAGATCAAGTGATAAAGGTAACAGCTGCTGCTTCTGCCTTGTAGCGATTGTCATAGAGTGGGTTTTCTTTGGATTGATTACCATAGAATTATTGTCCCACCAACATGAGACCTGGTCTAAGCTTTCCTGTAAGGTGTGTTCTACCTGCATAATATCTTTTCCGGATGTGTGGAGTGTTGTGTCATCTGCTAGCATGTCGCAAGCAACAGAAATATTTGTTACATGCAATGGTAGGTCAC
Source organism: Alviniconcha marisindica (assembly GCA_018857735.1). Classification (NCBI taxonomy): domain Eukaryota; kingdom Metazoa; phylum Mollusca; class Gastropoda; family Provannidae; genus Alviniconcha; species Alviniconcha marisindica. The sequence continues at coordinate 1,415,257 of JABMCL010001074.1, read as the reverse complement.
TGATAAAAAATACTAAATAGAATAGGCCCCAGGACAGATCCTTGTGGTACCCCAAACTTTACAGAGCCTTCAGAAGAATATGAGCCATGGAGGAAAACATGTTGCGTTCTGCCTTCAAGATACGATTTGAAAACGGTAGAGAACTTGAATTCTGAAGGTAGTATCCAAGCTTGTACATCATGATATTGTGATCCACAAGGTCAAAGGCCTTTTTTAGGTCTAGGAATATCACGCCAGCACTTCAGATCTGTTCATTGCTGTCACCGAAGAATGTGTAAGCCGTACTAAGGCGGTATTGCAAGAGTGTTTACATCGAAAACCAGACTGGAAGGGGTGAATGAGTAGGTGTTTTTCCAAATAATCATTTAACTGCACACGCACATGCTTTTCAAGGAGTTTGGACAAGACAGATAACAGTGATATTGGTCTGTAGTCAGTCAAGTTTGTCTTGTCGCAAGTTTTTGGCAATGGGATCACTTTTGCTTTCTTAAACTCAGATGGATAATGGTTTTTCTCGATGCATTGATTAACAATGTAAGTACGTGAGTATATTATGTAAGGCAGTGACAATTTAAGTAAGTGGTTACTAATGAGAGAGAGAGAGTGTGTGTGTGTGTGTGTGTGCATGTATGCGTGCGTGTGTGCGTGCATGTGAGTGTGTGTGTGTGTGTGCATGTGAGTGTATGTGTGTGTGTGTCTGTCAGAGTGTGTGTGTGTGTGTGTGTGTGTGTGTGTGTGTGTGTGTGTGTGTGTGTGTGTGTGTGTGTGTGTGTGTGTGTGTGTGTGTGTGTGTGCATTATTTGCCGTTGGGTTTTTGATGGCGTGGAGGTGGCCATGCATGACTACTATATGTCTGCGTCAACAACAACACTGTTCATCATCACGCAGCACCTACCGTCTGGCACATCCAGGAGTAGATGATGCCGGCAGTGGGGTTGTCGGGCTGGTCCGGGTTGTAGGAGAGGCCACCGTCCATGCACACCTCGCCTGACCCGTCCACCTGTCGCCACCCCCCTCCGCTGATCACGGCCACCAGGGGGCTGGCCACCACCGTCAGGTTGTAGAAGACCTCCTCGGCCACAGGCGTCTGCTGGTAGCCCATGGTGTAGCGCACGCAGAACTGGGACCGGCCGGCCGGCAGGACGCTGGCCGGCAGCATCAGCGTCGGTTTGGCCGTGTCCACCGACGTCAGGGTCAGTGGGGTGGAGGGCAAGGTCTGCGTGCAGTCGGCCGCCTCATAGACCTGCCAGGTGTGGAGAGCCACGTACTGCGTGCAGTCCTTGTAGTCCACGCTCACGTCAAACTGGGCCGACTTGGACCGCAGGACGGAGCGGGAGCTGCTACCCACGGGCGTGACGTCAGGAAGGTTACACTTGAGGTCCTGCACCGTGAAGTTGACCGAGACCACCACGTGGCTGACGTCATTCCTCACCTCCACCTCCAGGGTCACCAGCTGAGCACTGCCGAAGGTCGCAACGTAGGTCGGTGTGCTGGTCGTGTCGCTGAACACACCTAGGAAGGTCCAGGTGTACACGGCGCTGCTTAAGTAGTCTCCCGTCACAAGAAAGGTGACATTCTGATTGGTGAAGATGTAATCGACGGGTGGCTGGTCGATGCTGACCACCACGTTAGCAATGGTGTCCTGGGCACGGACCATGCAGGTCAGTCTCTCCTGTCCCACCCGGTTGGTGGCCACCACCTCTACCGGGTAGATTCCACCGGAAGGAAAGGTGAAACTCCAGCTCGAGCCGCGGGCTGTCTGGTTGAAAGCTGGCAGGTGAACAGTCCAAGAGAAGGAGACGTTTGTTCCCTGCGCCGTCACCGAGAGCGTGGACGGCGCACCAGCCTGGCGTGTCACATTGCAGTCCGTCAGCTGCAAGGCCCTTACTGGATCTAGAACTTCAACTGCAACTGTTTGCTGCAGCCAGCTGATGTTGTTATGAACCAGCAGATCGACGACGTAGGCTCCAGCATTTTGAAATGAGTGTGAGAAGGACCCGGCGGTCAGGTTCTGGCCCTCAACCGTCCAGGAATAACTGACTGGCGTGGCGTCCGGGTTGGGCACGCCCACGAAGCTGACCACATCTCCAGCGGACACAACGCGGCTCGGGCTCACCATCACATCGAGGCTGGTGACGGCCTTTTCCACGTACACCGTGAAACCCCGGCTTTCCTGACTGACCGCGTTTGACACAGCCACCGTGACGCTGTACTGTCCAGTCTCTGTGAAGTTCAGCTGAAGGGCACTGCCGGACACTGCGCGCTGGGCGGAAGGCGTCAGCACCGTCCACTCAAACACGGGGTCGGAGCCCTGGGCCACACCGGCCACAAAGTCGACCTGCTGCCCCTGAGCCAGGTAAGGATGCGTGAAGTCGAAGGAGGTGTTGAAACGGATGCTTTGGATGGGATACTGCACCAGGATGGTGACGTTGACCGTCTGAGAGCCGAGCGGGTTGGACACGTTCACCTCAATCAGGTAGGTGTCGGCAGAACTGAAGGTGTAGGGGAAAGAGCTGAAGCCAGCGACGGCGGACAGCGGCATGGCGTTGAGGGACCAGTCAAAGGTGGGGCTGGTGCCGGTGTCCATGGCGGCGGTCAGCTCCACGCCCTCCCCCACCGTCACCGTGGTGTCGTTGGCGGTCAGCCGCAGGTTGCTGATCCTCTCCATGGCCTCCACCTCCACCGTGATCTGCTTGGAGCTGATGGCGTTCACGGCTCTCAAGATGAGCTGGTAATGGTACACCGTGGTGAAACGGTACAGCAGCACGCCGCCTACCTGAGTGTTGATGACACCTGCGTCTTTCATCACGTTCCAAGAGAAGTCCACTTCAAAGTTGGTGTTGCAGTCAGCCTCCACCCCAGGCGCCGTGTGGATGGGCAGGTAGAGGGTGCTGTTGGCCGTCCGGTTCCTGATGCCCAGCGACGTGATCACCTGCAGAACCTTGACGTCAGTGCTGGCCTGCTGGGAAGAGATGTTGTTGGCGGCAGTGACGTTGCAGGTGTACAGCCCCCAGGAGGGGAAAACCACCACGTGGACGTTGGTGGTGGTGGTGTGGGGGGCCTGCGTGGCGCACCGCCAGGTGTACTCCACGTGCGTGCCCTCTGCGTGCGTGGCTGTCAGCTGGACGGAGGACCCCTCGCTGGTCAGGGAGTGGTCAGCAGTGAGGGTCAGGGTGCTGACCTCCTCCTCCACCACCACCTCGAAGGTGACGTTCTGCATGCTGACCGGCTGGTTGGACACCACCACCTCCACCGTCTTTGAGCCCACGCGGAAAAACACGTGGTCCAAGATGCTTCCGTTGATGATGGTGCGACCGCCAATTCTCCAGGACACCGAAGCGTTAGTGCCCAAGTAAGAGCAGCGCAACTCCGTTCTGTTCCCCTTGGCGATGAACTTGTCGTTGATGCAGTTGCGGCAAGTGATGACCACGTTCTCCACAATGTGCATCACGCTGACCAGGGACCACATGCTCATCTCGCTCACTTCGTTGAAGGCGACGACGGAGATGTTGAACGTGCCGGCGGTGCCCATCTGCACAGTGACGTTGGGGCCCTGCACGGGCAGAAGCACGCTGTCGTTGTACCAGCGAAAGTCCACGTTGGTCCCGTCCTGAGAGCTTGCCAGCAAAGTCTCCACGGCCGGCTGGTTCTCTCCAAAGCTGGCCAGGCTGGGCACCGTCATGGTGATGTTGCTCACCTGTTCCTGGATGGAGATGACGGTGGACGTGCTCTTGGTCACTCCGTCCAGCGTCAAGGTCACTCTCACGGTGTAGTTGCCGACGGAGGAGAAGTTGTAGCTGAACTTTTTGGTGCCGCTGAGAGTGAGGACGTGAGAATCCACGCTCCACTCCAGGTCCACCTTCTGAATGTCCAAGGTGATGACGTCCACAGTGAAGTTGACCAACAGGTTGATGGGTGCGAAATGAATGTGGCTGATCCGCCTCACCACCAAGGTGCTGGCATCCATGGCGATCACGTTCTCTACGTCAGACACTTCGCACACATCGTTCCGGACAAGCACAGAGGCCGAGAAGCTGCCCGAGGCGTTGTAGGTGTGCAGAACCACCGGGTGCTCCTGCTGGACGGGGGCAGAACCATCGCCAAACTCAAAGGTGTAATTCAGATCAGAACCTCGGGTTGCATCCGCCGTGAACGTCAGCTCCTCTGACAGGTTCTTGGGTCCGTTGTAGGTCAGCTTGACCCTGGTAGGGCAAGTCTGAACGATGACTGTAGTATAACTGACCACTGAACTGACCTCATTTTTTACGCTGACTTCGATATCGTACGTTCCGTTCGTGGTGTAAGTGTGCTGGACAGACCTTGATGCTCGACTGCTGGTGTGGGTGTTGACTGCAGATCCGTCGCTGAAGTCCAGCGTGTAGGTGACGTTGCCAAAGTTGGGTGTGGCTGAACCTGCAGCCTGGACATCAACCGTGATGGAAGTCGCGTTTCCACTGGCAACAACGCTCGGTGAGGCAGAGAGAGACAGACCAGCAATGGGGGTCACAACATAGACCACGGCCTCCACGGTCACCTCTGCCCCGAACGCATCCAGCAGGCTGACCTCGAGGGTGTACGTTCCTGCCGCGGTATAGGAGTGCTCCCCTTGAGCTCTCAGCGAGGTGCCATTCACTTGCACCACGCGGGACTGGGACTGGCCGTCGCCGTATTTCCAGCTGATTGTCAGCTCCGCTTGTGAGGCAACAGATGCAGTCACAGTGAATGTGAAATTTTGGCCAACTTCTGAAACCATAGGACTGGTGGGTTCCAACAGGGGCTGCACCACCTGGGCCCTCACTTTGGCGGACACCTGAACCGAGGCATTCACCGACTGGAGGCCATTGGACGCGTTGACCGCCAGCAGGTAGAGTCCGGGCGTCAGGTAGGTGCGGGACAGGTTTGGCGACAGCTGAGACGAGAGGAGAACCCCGTTTTCCGTGAACTGGTACAAGTCCACGGTGCCGCTGTCCTTGGAGGTGAGGAAGTGCTGCGAGACCCCGACCTCCACCAGGGGGCTGCAGGCTGCGGTGGTCGAGCAGGTGGAGTGGTACAGCACCAGGTTCTCGATCCGCTCAACGGGCTGCACATCAACGCTCATGCTCTTCCACCCGAGACGGTTCGAAACGTTCAGGGTCAAAGACACTGGGTTGGACAGCGAGAACGTGTCGGTAAAGACGAGGAACGGCTCTGCCAGCTGGCTGCTTGGGTCCTGGCAGTCGGCCACTGCGGACGACACGCTGCCGGGACAGGTGGCCGATGCGCTTCCTGTCGTTGGCGATCCCGTGTCCAGCTCCCAGATTACCTGAAGGTCAGACCCGCTGGCTACGGTGACAACCAGACTCTGCGCCACCCCTGCTTCCACATACACAGTGGAGGGGGGGCTGAGGGGAGGGTGCAGCCAGCTAAGGTCACCAACTTGCTGAACTGCGTCTACAGCACACGACTGGGAGGCTGCAGCTGCGCCAACGACTTCAGCCTGAATTGTGTACGACGTTGCCTCTGGGACATAGGCCAAGTTGTCCGGGAGGGAAACGATTCTTGCACTTCCGTACACAGCGCTCACGAAGCAGACATAGTTTTCTTGCTTCGTGTAGGATGACAGGGACAGTTCTTTGCTCAACTCTGTCCAGTTGCCGCTGCCTGCCGTGAACGCCACCTGCCGCCATTGGGACGCCTGATCCACGCCACACAACCCAAGGTCAGGGCCGGAGCTCTGGAACGCCAGAACATCGTTGGCCTGAACCTCAATGCCACCACTGATTTCAGCCACAAAGGAGCCGCCAGAGGCAGGAATCTGGTACACAGCTTGCCCCACCAAGGTGTAGGTGAGGTCTGAGGCAGGGTCCGTGGCTGCGCAGTCAACGTTGGACAGGCTGGCGCTGGCACAGCTGCACGGGTCGGAAGATGAGATGCAGGTGTCGGTCAGGGGGCAGACGTGCTCACTGTCCTCACTGCAAGTGGGAAGGCTGGGACAAGCGGCCGCTTCAGCTGCACTGCTGCATCTGGCAAACACGTTCTGAACACAGCCTGAAACAGACCCAAGAAAGACGCGAGAAACTCAGACACAAAAGGGTGGGGTTTGAATAAAAGACTATCAACTGATTATATCATCATGCGGACAGCTCATTCATACAGGCAGAAACCTACTGTAAAAATCCTTTGCCTCACCATCAACAAGTAGCAGACTCTGGGGGCACAGGCGCTTCCTCATGGTGCTAAGTTCTACTCACTGCACCAGCAGAGACTGGGCCGCTCGGGAGACAAGGTGCACTACGATACCCAAGCTCCACAGGAAGTACACAGTGGATTCCCAATGAACCCCAGACGGTAGGGTCACAGAAAATTCAAACTCAACCCCTTTGCTATCAGATCAGACACTACTGTTCACATCAAGCCTGGCATTACGACAAAGGGGACTTACTGGTGTATTGTTACCTGGTCTGATGACTTTGTTGTGAGGACAGGTGGCATTACGACAAAGGGGACTTTACTGGTGTGTTGTTACCTGGTCTGATGACGACTTTGTTTTGAGGACAGGTGGGTCGCAACACTTGCACAGCGACAACGTTGCTGGCTGACAGAGGGGCCACCTGCAGATTCACCTCCAGCAACTGTCCGTCTTGTGCAAACCAAACACCTGTCAGCATTAACAAAACAACATTCACCTCCAGCAACTGTCCGTCTTGTGCAAACCAAACACCTGTCGGCATCAACAAAACAACATTCACCTCCAGCAACTGTCCATCTTGTGCAAACCAAATACCTGTCAGCATCAACAAAACAACATTCAAAAGTTTAGAAAATCAAAGAGAAAAAAAGGGTATAGCAAAATAAAAATGAACAAGTACATAAAACAAATATACAGATATAACAGTTGCCCTCACTTCTGTTTTATTTTTATTTTTTCATCTTTTTTTATTTTTTCTTGTTGAAACATTTTATCGCTTGCTTTCACTGATGCAACAGTAGAGTAACTAACAAATCAACCTTCACTCTTTAAAGGGGAAACAGAGCCAACAGCAGAGTAATTAACAAATCAACCTTCACTCTTTAAAGGGGAAACAGCCAACAGTAGAGTAATTAACAAATCAACCGTCACTCTTTAAAGGGGAAACAGCCAACAGCAGAGTAACAAACAAATCAACCTTCACTCTTTAAAGGGGAAACAGAGCCAAGAGCACACTGGTTGAAAACAGAAGCTGCCAAACACTTCCATCTGCTGCCTTCAATACGTAGACAACAAAACTTTCAGCTTCACAGCTAGGTTCTCATGGCGCAGCCATGCTGACTTGTGCAGCAGGCGCTACCTGCCCTGTGGTTCCAGTCTACTGCACAGAGACCGGGTGCCTGTTCCAACTGACCCGGCATGACCAGGTATGCCCACCCTGTGGTTCCAGTCTACTGCACAGAGACCAGGTGCCTGTTCTAATGAACCTTGCATGACCAGGGTGTACCTGCCCTGTGGTTCCAGTCTACTGCACAGAGATCAGGTGCCTGTTCCGACTGACCTGGCATGACCAGTGTGTACCTGCCCTGTGGTTCCAGGCTACTGCACAGAGATCAGGTGCCCGTTCCGACTGACCTGGTATGACCAGGTATGCCCACCCTGTGGTTCCAATTTACTGCACAGAGACCGGGTGCCTGTTCCAACTGACCTGGTATGACCAGGTATGCCCACCCTGTGGTTCCAGTCTACTGCACAGAGACCGGGTGCCTGTTCCAACTGACCTGGCATGACGAGAGTGTGCCCGGCCTGACTGGGTAGAGTCTGGTGTATTCACTCAGCGCTGTGAAACTGCTGCCATAGTTCTGAAGATCCGGGGTACCCGCAACATGTAGGTCAGGGGTCACTGCATCTGCCATTCCCAAAGTTCCACACCAAAATAATTAAATCAGAGGAACAACAAAAACGACATTTCCAAAAAAACATTTCTACACGGGCCTCATGTTTGACAGAACTACAGTCAGAAATCTACACATAACGAACTCCACTTATCCAACTACACATATCGAACTACATTCATCTAACTACACATATCGAACTATGCTTATCCAACTACACATATTAGTGTAGTACTGGCAAACAACAGTAGTGAGTACTGGCTGATGGACGACTCACCATTTAGTGAGTATTGGCTGATGGACCACTCACCATTTAGTGAGTACTGGCAGACGGATCACTCACCATTTAGTGAGTACTGGCAGATGGACGACTCACCATTTAGTGAGTACTGGCTGATGGACCACTCACCATTTAGTGAGTACTGGCTGATGGACCACTCACCATTTAGTGAGTACTGGCATGATGGACCACTCACCATTTAGTGAGTACTGGCTGATGGACCACTCACCTTTTAAAGTGAGTACTGGCTGATGGACCACTCACCATTCGAGTGAGTACTGGCTGATGGACCACTCACCATTTAATGAGTACTGGCTGATGGACCACTCACCATTCGGAGTGAGTACTGGCAGATGGACAACTCACCATTTAGTAAGTACTGGCTGATGGACCACTCACCATTTAGTGAGTACTGGCAGATTGACCACTCACCATTTAGTGAGTACTGGCTGATGGACCACTCATGGCTGAATTTNGAGTACTGGCTGATGCACTACTCACCATTGAGTGAATATTCGCAGATGAAGGGCAGCGTCTGGTCACAGTCGGTCCCCTCCCACTGGCCAGAGGCAACGACGCTGACGCAGGGCCACTGGACAGCCGTCTGACTGCTGGCGCTGACCCAGTTGTTCCAGGTGACCGACTCTCCGTCCACCCAGCTGTAGTGACCCAGCAGGCCAGGGGAGGCCAGGCCCATCCACGCCGCGCTGTCACCACACAGGGCACACAGGTCAACAGGGCACAGGTCAACAGGGCACAGATCAACAGGGCACAGGTCAACAGGGCGCACATCACAAAGGCACATAGGTCAACAGGGCACACATCACAAAAGCACATAGGTCAACAGGGCATAGGTCAACAGGACACACACGCCACAAAGGCATACAGGTCAACAGGGCACACACTGACACACATGCGTTAATGCACATAGCACACACACACACACACACACGCATGCACACATACACAGTCCCACACAACAGACACAAACACACACATGCATGCATGCACACACACACACATATGCATGCATGCATACACACATGCATGCATGCACACATCCATGCACGCACACATGAGCTCGCACGCACACACACAAACACACACTGAGACCTGTCCCCACCTGGTGACTCCCAGTGTAGGGAAGAGAGAGTCGGTGATGGACTGCCCGTCGAGCACAGCCAGGTCCCCATGGTACAGACCCTGACACGTCTCTCGGGCCTGCTGCCAGGTGACATTGGACGTGTACAGGTGGAAGCAGTGACCACTGGCCCCCAGCTGCTGACCAACTGGACAAGGCACAGGATCTGTGGACAGCAACAGCTTTCACACTAAGCTTCATCTTTTGAAACTCAAACAAAATCACTTAAGGGGTTAATCAATTTATGTGGATGTGGTAAAAATTAAGAAGGTAGAAATAATAGCACATAATTCCGTATGTACGGGCAACAGATCCTGATACAGAAAGCATTATTTTGACTGGACCATGTAGTGATCTGTGCCACACCATATGAGTTCACGGCTGCCATGCTGTAATCCACATCCATGCAAATGGACTCACACCTCCGCTTAATAGGACAACAGTCCACGTTGCTGAAAGAGTTAGCAAAGAAACTGCACTGAGCACACCACAAAGAAACTGCACTGAGTACACCGCAAAGAAACTGCACTGAGTACACCACAAAGAAACTGCAATGAGTACACCACAAAGAAACTGCACTGAGTACACCGCAAAGAAACTGCACTGAGCATGCCACAAAGAAACTGCACTGAGTACACCGCAAAGAAACTGCACTGAACACGCCACAAAGAAACTGAGCACACCACAAAGAAACTGCACTGAACATGCTACAAAGAAACTGCACTGAGCACACCACAAAGAAACTGCACTGAACATGCCACAAAGAAACTGCACTGAACATGCCACAAAGAAACTGCACGAAGCATACATCCCCAGCACTGTGCAGTGTAGAACCAAACCCCCGTGCACACGGCATGCCACAGTAACAAACATCAACAAGTGGGAGTAGTGACACTGGTTTCAGTTTGAACTGAGGATCTCAATCCTTGTCTGTGTCTCTTTCTCACCTAGTGCATAGTGACCGTGCAGTGAAGCTGACTCACCTTTCTCACACAGCATGCAGTCGTCTTCCCACCCATCTCAAACACATGGAGTGGCAGCCAACTCACCTTTCTCACACAGCACACAGTGACAGGTGTAGCCAACTCACCTTTCTCACACAGCACACAGTGACAGGTGTAGCCAACTCACCTTTCTCACACAGCACACAGTGACAGGTGTAGCCAACTCACCTTTCTCACACAGCACACAGTGACAGGTGTAGGCAACTCACCTTTCTCACACAGCACACAGTGACAGGTGTAGGCAACTCACCTTTCTCACACAGCACGTAATGCAGGCCGGAGCAGTCTGCAGCTACCAAGCCACTGACGCTCATCACCAGACAGTTGCCAGCACTGCGGTCAAGGTTTAATGCCTGCAGAAGTGTGGCTGCCGTAGCTGTTGGCTGCCACCGATACTCTGCCCCATCATACTCAGCCCCTATCCAGGCTGTGGAAGCTGCACACAACGACCAGAAACACTGATACAGCAATACGCTACACACAGTGGTACAGCAATACGCTACACACAGTGGTACAGCAATACGCTACACACAGTGGTACAGCAATACGCTACACACAGTGGTACAGCAATACGCTACACACAGTGGTACAGCAATACGCTACACACAGTGGTACAGCAATACGCTACACACAATGGTACAGCTGTATGCTACACACAATGGTACAGCAATATGCTACACACGACCAGGAACAGTGGTACAGCAATACGCTACACACAATGGTACAGCAATATGCTACACACAACGACCAGGAACACTGATACAGCAATACGCTACACACAATGACCAGGATCATTGATACAGCAATACACTACACACAGTGGTACAGCAATACACTACACACAACGACCAGGAACAGTGGTACAGCAATACACTACACACAACGACCAGGAACAGTGGTACAGCAATACACTACACACAATGGTACAGCAATACGCTACACACAATGACCAGGAACAGTGGTACAGCAATATGCTACACACAATGACAAGGAACAGTGGTTAAATAATATGCTACACACACTGACCAGGAACATTTGTACAGCTAAATGCTCCACCATGAGAACTCAGATTAGGTTTCTTCCCTGTCCACACTGGAATTTTCCACACAATGACCAGGAACATTCCTACTGCAATATGCTCCACCCTAAGAACTTAAACTGTTTCTTCCCTGTCCGCAATGGGGATTGTCCACACAATGACCAGGAACATTTGTACAGCAATACACTCCACCCTGAGGATTAGAACTTCAATAAATTATCTGCTTTTGCTTTTTCCCTGTCCAAACTGGGTATTTTCCCCTATCCTATCCAAAACTATCCCTGTTGCAACGGGGAATTTCCACTGTCCCAGAGGGAATTTTTCCCAAACCAAACTTTTTCTGTCCCACTTGGGAATTTTTCACTCTGATAATCCATTCCATTAAATTTGGGTCCCCTTATGTGGGTAAGGCTACAGCAGCCACAAGAGCAGTGCTACCCATTTCTACAAGTGGCTGCAGTATTTCCATGTGACCACACAATGATATGGCTGCCAGTGTCTGGGATTTTTAAAGTGTGCACAGATGTTGATAAATGTAATTACACTTGTGGGGGGGGGGGGGGGGGGGATATGGACAATGCAAGACTGTTAGCACTGAAACCTCTGATGTCAGCCCGCACCACCCAACCACTGATGTCAGCCTGCTCCACCCAACCTCTGATGTCAGCCTGCTCCACCCAACCTCTGATGTCAGTCTGCTCCACCCAACCACCGATGTCAGCCTGCTCCATTCAACCTCTTATGTCAGTCTGCTCCATTCAACCTCTGATGTCAGTCTGCTCCACCCAACCACCGATGTCAGCCTGCTCCATTTCAACTTCTATAGCTGATGTCAGTCTGCTCCATTCAACCTCTGATGTCAGCTGCTCCACCCAACCACCGATGTCAGCCTGCTCCATTCAACCTCTGATGTCAGTCTGCTCCATTCAACCTCTGATGTCAGTCTGCTCCACCCAACCACCGATGTCAGCCTGCTCCATTCAACCTCTGATGTCAGTTTGCTCCACCCAACCTCTGATGTCAGTTTGCTCCACCCAACCACTGATGTCAGCCTGCTCCACCCAACATCTGATGTCAGCCTGCTCCACCCAACCTACCGATGTCAGCCTTGCTCCATTCAACCTCTGATGTCAGTTTGCTCCACCCAACCACTGATGTCAGCCTGCTCCACCCAACCACTGATGTCAGCCTGCTCCACCCAACCTCTTATGTCAGCCTGCTCCACCCAACCACTGATGTCAGCCTGCTCCATTCAACCTTGATGTCAGTCTGCTCCACCCAACCTCTGATGTCAGCCTGCTCCACCCAACCTCTGATGTCAGCCTGCTCCACCCAACCTCTGATGTCAGCCTGCTCCACCCAACCTCTGATGTCAGCCTGCTCCACAACCTCTGATGTCAGTCTGCTCCACCCAACCTCTGATGTCAGCCTGCTCCACCCAACCTCTGATGTCAGCCTGCTCCACCCAACCTCTGATGTCAGCCTGCTCCATCCAACCTCTGATGTCAGTCTGCTCCACCAACCTCTGATGTCAGCCTGCTCCACCCAACCTCTGATGTCAGCCTGCTCCACCCAACCTCTGATGTCAGCCTGCTCCACCCAACCTCTGATGTCAGCCTGCTCCACCCAACCTCTGATGTCAGCCTGCTCCACCCAACATCTGATGTCAGCCTGCTCCACCCAACCTCTGATGTCAGTCTGCTCCACACAACCTCTGAACCAGCCCCCACACTGGGAACCTTACTGGTCATTCCATTAAAAACGTCCTTGAAACTCTAAAAACACCTTTATATTCAGTCTTATCAGTCTGTACCATGCCATAGTTTATCCATCATTTCAAGCCAACCAGGAATATCTGTTACTGGCTAGGGCACTGTACCTATAACGGAACCAAAAACCAACAGTTAAAAACCCAGACAGCTGACAGTTACGACAAATAACCCCACAAAGACCCGCCCGAACTCACCTGCAGAAAGTCCAACAAGGGACACTATCTGCAGCTCCTCCTGAACATGATTCAGCATCAGTAACGTCCCCCCTCTGTTCCGACACACCGCCTCCGCCTGGGTAAAGGTCTTATTGCGCGTCACATGTTTGATGCAGCGGTCAGCAAAAACCATCCATCCACTTTCACAAACTCCAGCTGCACAAAAAGCAAAGCATACCACAATCACACAGCTGTCATCCTCATAATGTTTAAAATAATTCACAATTGTTTTACGCATGTGTTGTGTGTGTGTGTGTGTGTGTGTGTGTGTGTGTGTGTGTGTGCATACACATGTCTGGGGGTTGGGGTATGAAGTGATAGGTGTGTCAGCTTCTTTGTTCCTGTGAGACCAACAAACAAAAAAAGGAAGAAAGAAAAGGGTTTTAAAAAATAGAAAGAGAAGGGAAATACCCTAAAATTTGTGAAATTTCCAACCAAAGAATTTGCATAATCAGTGCCATTCCCTGCCAAGGAATGTGTACTGCTAGTGCCCTTTCCCATTTCCTTCCAACAAGTCTCTCAGACTGGTCAAGCCAACTGGAACAGTTTTCTTTGACAGTTCTGATCTTCACATGAGAAGCGTGAATTCAGCAGGTCACATGATGTTCAGCTGGCCAGTGGGAAGCACTTAGCCAAGGTCACTGTAGGACATTATAGGGAGAAAGGATTAAAACAGTTTTATGCACCACTCCCTTACCGTAAACAGATCCAGCAGCACTGGTTCTGGACCACTTGATCTGGGAAGTGTAGGAGTTGGACAGTGACAAGTTCAAGCTGATCTTTTCTGACACTTCGGTGAGGAGCGGACAGGTGAGACTGGTCTGCACATTGCCTGCCTTCACCCTGACTTGCACCTGCACGCTTCGGCACACCCCCGACCAGCAGAGGTCAACGCGCAGCAAAAAGGACCCAGGGTAGGTGTAGGTGTGGCTGACCGTGGCCAGACTGGTGTTGTCTCGTTTGGCGCCATCCCCAAAACTCCAGGATATGGATGTGACCAGGCTGGGATAACCCGACAGGGTGAAGGTGGATGGTGTGTGTGCAGACACGGGGGAGGTGAAAGTAAGAGCCACACTGGACAGCACATGGGAAGTTTGGGATACCTGAAACACATCAGTCACATGGGGGAGGTGAAAGTAAGAGCCACAATGAACAGCACGTTGGATGCTTAGGATACTGAAACACATCAGTCACATGGGGGAGGTGAAAGTAAGAGCCACATTGGACAGCAGACGGGAAGCCTGAAACACATCAGTCACAACACGTTTGAGAAAAGAAGAAAAAGTCACACGCTGGTATGATTCTTGTAACACATGCTCACAGGCTTGAAGTGAAGCATTTTTCTGCATGCACAACTGGTGAATTAATTATTACATGTTTTAAACGTAACGAACAGCCCACAGAAACTCTCTCCCCAATTATTACATATTTTAAATCATAATGAATGGCCCACAGAAACTCACCCCAATTTCACAAATTTTAAATTGTAACAAATGGCCCTCAGAAACGTTCACCCCGATTATTACAAATTTTAAATCATAACAAACAGCCCACAAAAATTCTCACCCCAATTATTAGAACCCTCATCCCAACATATTACAAATTTTAAATTGTGACACATGGCCCACAGAAACTCACCCCAGGCAGAGAAGCCAGTCTCGACACTGACCAATGCCTAAGACTAATTTAAACTGTACTGTAACAACATGATTCCAATATAGAGAGAGAAAATTCCAAGCTTGTAAGATACAAATCCCCCCCCCCCCCCTCCCCCCAGACAAGCACTGTTACCAGCATGCAGGCTCCTCCACAAAACACATCAGCAGAACACAGGGCTGTTCCTTACCCCTCCCCACACACTGGTACATCCAGACTGCTACAGCCACAACAGGGCTGTTCCTTTCTTGATCTTGATCTTGATTTTGATGCACACTACAATTTTGTAAGTGCAATATGCTGACAGGACCCAATCTAGGGTATAGAGTCAGCGAACAAGGGAGGAGCACCCGATGTTTCAGGGGCAGCGAGAGATTTGTGTCTTAAAATTTTCTAATGTCTTGCTACTAACTACTTCCTGTTCTAAGTTGTTCCAGTTGATGGTAGTCCTGGGACAGAAAGAATATCTATAGACAGCAGTTTTTGATGGAACTACTCTATAACTCTGTGAGTTGTTTCTTGCGTGGTCTATCACTATATTTGTTGTCTTTTCCCTCCCCACACACATTGGTACATCCAGACTGCTGCGACAGCAAACTTCAGAGGGTACAAAATTGTGTTGCCCATCTTGCAGTTTATGCATCCCCAAATGTACATACCACACCAATACTCGCTCAGCTCCACTGGCTACCTGTCCAAGCTTGTATCTCGTACAAAACTGCCTGCCTCTGTTTCAGTTGCATTAACTCCTCTACTCCCGCTTATGTCTCTGATATCCTTCATCTCTATTCTTCTGTTTGACCTCTTCATTCCAGTGCTGACACCCATCTCCTATAACATCCACTATATAAATACACGATGAAAGGTGATCGTGCCTTCTCTCATTTTGGCCCTTCTGTCTGGAACTCACTGCCACCACACATTAGAAATACTGCAACAATTGCTACTTTCAAGTCTGCTCTGAAGATACATTTCTTCAGCCTGGATCACTCTGACTAACTAAGCCCTGTTTGATTTGATGTGTGTGCGTGCGTGTGTGCGTGCGTGCGTGTGTGTTAAGGGCTTTTTAAGAATTTGCGCTTTAGTAATGATTGTTATTATTATCACAGCCAGAACACAGGGCTGTTCCTTACTCCTCCCCCCACACATTGGTACATCCCAATTACTGCTACAGCCAGAACACAGGGCTGTTCCTTACCCCTCCCTTACATTCTGTTACTGTCAGTCACTTTCACATAGCCCTATTGTCTGCTCTCCAGCAGACTCACTGTGCTCTTGTCGCATGTGATTCCAAATAAGTGACCTTCTATAGTGCGTGTTTTTTTTAACAGCCACAGTACTGTTTGGTTGTTACAAGGCTGGTGCCACGTGAAACTGTTGCCGTCTCAGTGCACATTATAAGTTCACTGTACAACCAAGCACCACCTTACAGTGTCATTTCATTCAAAGCCACGTGCATAGTGTGCATCAGTGTGTTTAGCTGTAACCTGCCACCTGCACTTTGCCTCCATGCAGGCTCACTCACACCACAGGTCAGCGGAAGAATGATGCAACCGGCACTGGGCTGTTCCTTGCTCCTCCCCACTCACTGTTACCTGTGTGTAGGCTCTGCCACACAAGAGGATGTTAGCACAAACCAAAAAACTGGTGCAATTGAACACTTTTGGTATGAGTGTCCTTTGATAGTTTTAGCTTGCGAGAGCTTACATGTATGCACTGTGTGTATCTGGCACCATGAACACGCAAGGTTTTGTGTGGAAGTTTTTTATGCGCTATATATAAATTTTCATTCATTCATTCAATTGAACACTAGGTAGTTCCTTGCTCCTCCCCACTCACGCTTACCCGCATGTAGGTTCCGCTACACAAGAGGGTGTTAGCACAAACCAAAAAAAATGGTGCAATTGAACACTAGGCTGTTCCTTGCTCCTCCCCACTCACGCTTACCCGCATGTAGGCTCCGCCACACAAGAGGGGGTCAGTGGAAGACAGGGTACTGCTGGTGCAACCGGAACACGGGGCTGTTCCTTGCTCCTCCCCACACAGGCAGTGATAGATCGAGCTGGCAAAGGCATGGTAGGTGAAGTTGTTGGCAAAGCAGTAATCAAGGCAAGCATCTGCATCTGTCTGCGTGGTGAAGGCAGAGTAGGTGACAACGGCAACGCTGTGAGAGTCAGGACTCAAAACGCAGGAGCCTGCTTCAGAGGGACCTGCAATTTCCATTGGAATGAAGAAATAATTCAATAATAACAGTAATTACAGTATTTATACAGCAGGACATCTTGTTTAAAGAGGCTGTTCTAAGCACATACACCCACACAGAGACACCCACACACATGAATATACTGACCACACACACATACACACACATGCACATACGCATGCACGCACGCACACACACACACACAAACACACACACAGAGGCACATGCACACATGAATATAGACCACACACACACACACACACACAGGCACCCGCACACAGGAGTATACTGACTACACACAATTCACAGCCTGGGACTTGAGGCAGAGGCAGATAGGACAGTTTCAGGCGGACTATGCCAGGGACCAACATGCCTGGCATGCTGACTACAGTATGTTGTACAGGCTACAGCTTCAGGTGGACTATGCCAGGGACCAACATGCCTGGCATGCTGACTACAATATGTTGTACAGGCTACATCTCTGGCTCACTGCCCCTGGGAGAAACATGCTTAGCACATTGACCACAGTATGTTGTCCATGCGAATTATCCATAGAGGTAAAGGGGTTAAACTGAATGACCATTACTGACTGGGACCAGCATCAAATCCTGATTACATTTGAAGGGGTTAAACTGAACGGCCATTACTGACTGGGACCAGCATCAAATCCTGATTACATTTATTAGTTTGTCTCAAGAAACTTCTAATTATTAAAGTACCCACAGGTTATGCTCATTGCAAAATGTCGCACAAATGTTACATTTTTCAGGTGCACCACCAGACACAAAATGGCAGAACAGACTTATGGCCCACTGGCGGGTGCCGTGTCACTCAACACTTGCAATTTGTCACCTCAGCCACGGCCCTTACTCCTCTCGGGCACACACTGAAAGTCCCATCAAGGGAGGTGGAATCTGGATGGCGATGAAATAAACGCACCAGCCTAGCGTCATTTTTGGACCATAAGTAGAACTATATAAGGAAATATTTTTTCCTCATATCTGGCATCTGCGACTTATGGTTCATAGCACCTTTTTTGTGAACAAAATTTGGCTTGCATACTTTTCCAGGCAATTGACAAGAGGATGCAATCCCAGAAACGGGATTTGGAAGGACCCAATGTGCCTAGCAGCAAACAGCAGCATTTACTCAAAGATGGAAGACTATGAGACTGATAACAAAATGCATGTTGACGCTGAAAACAAATGAGAGAAAACGGCAGCAGCCTCAATTTTAACTTTATCACGTGACCAAGTTCCATGGAGGACTGAGGAGAATGGTAGCAACATACCATCTGCTGTGCTGTTCTTTGGAAAATGAGGCCTCGTCTGATGTTCTGACTGATTCAAACTTTATGTGAATAGCAAATTCACTGCAGGTTTCCACTTTCCCGTGTTACGGCACTTTGTGTTTACACCTGTCCATTAGGATTTGCTCATCAGCTATGAAAACACCACCATCTGATGTCTGGGCACGCCTTGTCTGTGATATTTTTCCACTTTTCAGTCAGATATAGGGGCTGCACCTTGTAAGTTATCTCCAAAAATGTATACTTTTAATTCTTGCGCATGTTTAGACTTTCGTTTTACTATTTCCATCTGCTCACTTTTTGTATAGTGAGTACAACTGCAATCGAGTTTCTGTGTCATCTTGATTTGTTTGTCCACTAACTCTTGTGTTGGTTTTTCCATTTGCATTTTTGTGTGCTACTGATGCAAAATACATAATGCTGTGCACCAACTGATGCAAATCACTTAGAGCAACCCAGAGTACCATATAGAGTTGGTTTCATTTTGTTTTCTCTCTCTGTCTCCCCCCTCCTCCCCCCCCTTGTTCTGCTAAAACAAACTAGCCTTACAGATAAAGACTACAAAACAGCTCAAATTATCCCACTATCTTCTAGACTAATGTGTAATAAATCGCATTTTGTGCACAAAATTGTATCGGGTAGGACACCAATTTATCTATCCAGAAAATTATTGATCAATTAAAGTTAAGGAATTCATCAAGAAAGCTAAATGTGCCAATACCTAGGTCAGATTTATTCAATCCAGCCTGGTTTATTCTGGTCCTGCTCCCTGGAACTCATTGTCCAGCGTGTTGAGGCTTCCAGTCGGTCTTTCAGTGTTTGAAAAGATGCTTTGATATGTTATCTCTCTTAGGTGTTACGTGAAACCATGACCATAGATCTATCTCTCCATATGCTGCTTCCAACCTGTGTAGTGCTACTTCAGGTAGCCCATACCTTTTCTGTGTCTGTGCTCTATGTGCATGAAGTTTTCAATGACAAACATGTTCTTATGCGCATGCAAGTGTGTGTGCGTTTACCCCAGGTCTAGCTAATTTTTATACACTATTTTTTTCATTTCCATTATCAACTTGTTTCTTGGTTTACTGATGTCCATTTCAACATGGTTTGTATAAATGTACATGTACTCAACATACTGTAGTTCCTTGTATCCTTAGTTAATAGTAGTTTCTTTCACGGGTGAGGTCTGCATGTAAAAAGACCTTGATTCTTCTCCACTACCCTCATAAAATTTATTCATTCATTCATTCATTCAATCATTCTCTCTCTCTCTCTCTCTCTCTCACACACACACACACACACACACACACACACACACACACACACACACACACACACACACACCACACACATTCTCTTTCGCTCTCTGCCTCTCTCTCAACACCCCTACAGTCCCAGGTGATCAACATGTACTTGTAAAGAAGTAGATTTAACACCTCTCTGCTTCTCTCAACATCCCTACAGTCCCAGGTGATCAACATGTACTTGTAAAGAAGTAGATTTAACACCTCTCTGCTTCTCTCAACACCCCTACAGTCCCAGGTGATCAACATGTACTTGTAAAGAAGTAGATTTAACACCTCTCTGCTTCTCTCAACACCCCTACAGTCCCAGGTGATCAACATGTACTTGTAAAGAAGTACATTTAACACCTCTCTGCTTCAAAGTGGTCTTACAAGCTTCCCCTTCAGACTGCGACAACAGCTGAGGAATGGAGTGTGATACCTTGGGAGGGGGTATGACTGAAATAAAGTCTGATTTCCCCTTCAGACTGCGACAACAGCTGAGGAATGGAGTGTGATACCTTGGGAGGGGGTATGACTGAAATAAAGTCTGATTTCCCCTTCAGACTGCGACAATAGCTGAGGAATGGAGTGTGATACCTTGGGAGGGGGTATGACTAAATAAAGTCTGATTTCACCCCAAACTGCACCCATGAGAGCTGATTACACACTCCTGACAGATTACCTGCGCCGGCAATCAGGCACTTGTTTGCACAGGCACCAGTCCAAAATGACAAATCATAGGACTGGGTAAAGCTGTGCTTTGAGCAACAGGGATACCCCCCTAAAACTGTACCCCCCCCCCCCCCCCCCCCCCACACACACACAGTGCATCACACTCATGCAAGCATGTATGCACACACACAAAAATAATTTAATAACATAAACACAATACAAACACACACATGCATGCATGGACAAGCAGAGAGTAAATGGACACACTAAGCATACAAATGTTTTCCCTGTACGATATCAGTGACCAGTGCCATTTTTTACCTTGTTCAAACACCTGTGAACGGCACTGTTCTCCGCCTTGTTCAAATACTGTGTACACCTTCACCTACCTAGTTTGACTACCAGTGACCAAAACCTTTGCCTTGCTCAAATACCTGTGAGTAGTACTGTTGCCTGCCTTGTTTAACAGCTATGCACAACGCCTTTCCATCCCTTGTTTAACTACTATGCACAACACCTTCATCTGCCTTATTTAACACAGTGTTTAATACTGTGCACAACACCTTTCCATCCCTTGTTTAACTATCTGTGAGCAACATATTTCCCCTGTTTAATACCTATGAGAAGCACCTTTCCCTTGTTTAAATACCTGTGACCAGCACCTTTCCTTCCCTTGTTTAAGTACCAGTGAGCAACATGTTTCTCTTGTTTAAATGCCTGTTAGCAACACCTTTCCCTAGTTTAAATTCCTGTAAGCAGCACTTTCCCCCCCATCTAAATCCCTGTGAGCAACATCTTTCCCTAGTTTAAATACCTGCGAGTAACATTTTTTCCTGCCCCATTTAAATACCTATTAGCAATACTTTTCTGTCATTTAAACACCTGTGGGCAACACCTTTTCCTAGTTTAAATACCTGTGGGCGACACCTTTCCCTAGTTTAAATACCTGTGAGCAACACCGTTTCCTAGTTTAAATACCTGTGGGCAACACCTTTCCCTTTTTTAAATACCTATGAACAACACCTTTCCTTAGTTTAAATACATGTGGGCAACACCTTTCCATCATTTAAATACCTGTGGGCAACACCTTTCCCTAGTTTAAATACCTGTGGGCTACACCTTTCTCTAGTTTAAATACCTGTGGGCAACACCTTTCTCTAGTTTAAATACCTGTGCGCAGTACCTTTCCCTGCCTTGTTTAAACAGTGACTGATTGAAGCTCAGCTGGGGGACCAGCAGTGGCAGGAACCACAACAGATTGGAAATCACCTTATCTAACGCCACTTGATCAGATGGAAAGGAGAGCCGTTCACGGCAGGACTGTGTAAACAACCCCTCAACTCAGATATCGGCCTGTTATTTTCATAGCCATAATTGATCAGCTCTGAAAGCACTGCACCATGGCAGCTTGAAAGGCCTTTCTTTCTTCCGACCGTTTTACCTCCAGTCTGAACCAAAGTGAGAAAAAAACTTTTTTAAAGTTTGTTATGTATGGTTTGTTTGTTTGTTTTTCTTTCTTTCTTTTTTGTTGTTGGTGGTGTTGTTGTTTTGGGTGTGGGGATCGAGGGGGGGGGGGGTGCATTTTTGTAACAAATGTTTACCTGACAATTGTCTGATGACCTGGCCTGCAATTTGGTAAGTAAAACAGACCCACTGTAGTTGTTAGAAAAAAACAAGTCTAAAATGATGATGATGGGTCTTGGGTACACATAGATATTCTGCCAGCTGAAGCATAAAAGCACCAGTTGCATGTTCATTTAACTGTGTTAAGATGTTCTCAAGGCATGAAAAACTCTTGTTTCTGTGGTGATGCATTACTATACCAACTCAGGCTACAAAAGCTTCTTCAGTTTTGAACCTTCACTGTGACTTTGACCACAGCAATCCAATCTTTTTCACAGGACACTCTGGTACATGGTGGTGTAGCAGCAAGCTAAGTAGTACCAGCAAGTTTTGAACCTTCACTGTGACTTTGACCACAGCAATCCAGTCTTTTTCACACGACACTCTGGTACATTCATGTACCAGCAAGTTTTGAACCCTCACTGTGACTTCGACCACAGCAATCCAATCTTTTTCACAGGACACTCTGGTACATGATGGTGTAGCAGCAAGCTAAGTAGTGTGGTTGCACAAGTGTCAGAAGTTTGGTAGATATGTCAGAAAAAGTTGGATTTCTTATTCTATCACCCCTCAACGTGACACTGATCTTGAAAAATAGTGAAGTTATTTTTTCACACCAAACTCTTGTTTCTGTGGTGATGCATTACTATACCAACTCCGGCTACAAAAGCTTGAACTGTTCAGAAGATCATCCAGACAAACATTCAATATAATTTTGAACTTTGCTGTGACCCTGACCTTGAAGACAGTAATCTAGCCTTTTCACAAGATGTTCTAACTCCTGCTGATGCACACCATACCAAAGGTGGAGCAGCCCTGTAAACATCATCCTGACAAAACCCAGACACGTGGACAGCCAGACAAATGGACACAGTAATTCCAGTAGGGTACAATTTCAGTACTTCACGACAATTTAACAGGGGATACAAAGGTCTGAAAATGCAGGTCCCAGCAGTTCAGTGACACGGCACATGTGACACCTGACTGGGTGTAGGTTAAGAACTAGGGAGAAGGCCCATTAGTGGCAGTGACAAGCCAAATAAAATGGAGTCTACACTTCTCATATCACTCTCAGGGATCTCTTATGGTACTCCAGCAAATCGCCCTTTACAAATGTTTGACATGTGAAAGACTCAGTTGACACTGGAACTTATCATCACCTGTGCAACGATAATACCCACTGAAAAGTTTGTGTACTACACCTGTACATGCACTATGTTAAACAAAATGCACTTACAAGTACAGACAAATCAGCACTGATGCCAAAACTCAAACAGATTATGTGCTGATCTTGTTTTTTCACTTCTCATGTGAGATTTTGTGACTAAAACATGTTCCTACATATAAATGGCTACAGATGAGTGGCACCCTCTGCCATACCAGCAGCTGCGCCCCACCGTCCGGGGTGAAAACACCACTAAGTGTGCACAGCCTTGTAAGCAGTCTTGGCTAACACAATACTACAGAGCTGAACAGAACACTGGAGATAGAGACAGAAAGAGCAAGCGAAAGAGATGGACAAGTAGGTTGGGGGGGGGGGGGGGGGAGAGAGAGACAGAGACAAAAGAGAGAGAGAGAGAGAGAGAGAGAGAGAGAGAGAGAGACAGAGAACAGAGACAGAGACAGAGACAGACAGAGACGGAGGCGGAGACAGACAGACAGATTTAAAAAAAGAAACGCTCACAAATATTGCACTAAAACCTTTACAAGTACTGTCTATCTGACTGACCACCTGGAAGGAGTGGTCCAATCTATGACGGCTGTGAGGAAGCCTGTGGTGACTGGAAAGGGTCAGAGGCCACACTCACCCTGGATGCACTGTGTTGGAGGGAACCACAGGGAGCAGACGGAGGTCCAGTTAGCGAAGATGTGGATGGGCGAGGAGCTGGAGGGGGTCACAGAGCGCAGAGTGCGCACAGGCACAGCACACGGCACTACAAGTCATCCCAGAGCCAGCGTATTGTACAACCACAGAAAACACACAGGGAAAGAGGCACGCAGTTTAGTCAAGGCACATGTTAGCAGTCATAACTGAGGGACACTTCCATATAAGGATCTCCCATTTCAGCTGTGATGCCCCGTCCACCCATCTGCAGTGAGTGCTCAATCTGTCAGCACCAAGACCCAGCCTTGGCATTCAAGAGGACAATGGAACCCTGGCCCAAAGAGCACCTCTACATAAAGACCATATTTAAGTAGAGTCTTCATCAGTTCACGTTTTTATGCTTGGGAACTCCCCACTGCATGCTCCTTTAACTAGACCCCATTTTGAAAGTGCTCTTTGGACAGGGTTTCACTGCACAAGTTAAACAGAGGACAGCACAGACGTTACGTAGGGCAGGGCAGGATTACCATGTCCTAAGAAAAAAAGAAAAAAGAAAAGAAGAGACATGTTCTAAAGTTACACATGTCCTGGCACAAACTGTAGCACCAGCTGTGCAGTACCCCTCCCAGTCCACCCAGTTTTACATGTAGCACCAGTACACCTCCCAGTCCACCCTGTTTTACATGTAGCACCAGTACCCCTCCCAGTCTACCCTGTTTTACATGTAGCACCAGTACCCTCCCAGTCCACCCTGTTTTACATGTAGCACCAGTACCCCCCCCTCCCAGTCCACCCTGTTTTACATGTAGCACCAGTACCCCTCCCAGTCCACCCTGTTTTACATGTAGCACCAGCACCCTCCCAGTCTACCCTGTTTTACATGTAGCACCAGTACCCTCCCAGTCCACCCTGTTTTACATGTAGCACCAGTACCCTCCCAGTCCACCCTGTTTTATAAACTTCCAGCCTTCCACAATGATGAAAGGGAGAGCTGCAAGACATCAAGCTGCGCTTTATTAAAGAGCAGCCCATGTTCAGTACTGTTGATAGACTTTTGAACAGCATCCACTGGACACTGTGAGCTTAAAGTACTCCCTGCCTTGAACCTGCCCAACAGCCCACCCCACCACATCACAGGACAAGTGTGACCCCCCCCCCCCCCCCCCCCCCCCCCCATTGATCTGGCTTTCAAACACTACATTTCCCATCGCTCTGGCTTCTGAACACTGCATTTATCCATTGATCTGTCTTTTGAACACAGCCTTTTTCCATTGATCTGGCTTCCCCACAAACCATTTTCCCATTGATCCATCTTTACAGATGTAACATTTCCCCATTAAACTGTCTTCCTAACACATTTTCTCCTTCCATACTTTATTCTCTTCTCACTTTTATTCAGTAGTATTTTTTATATAAATGTTTTTCCATAACGTGTTCAATTTTTATTGATTTAGGTATTTGTGTGTGTGTGTGCATGTGTGTGCGTGCATGCATGTGTGTGTGCGTGTGTTGCATGCAGGCATGCGTGTGCATGAATGCTTTGTATGTGTTACCCACATAGTTTTCCAACACTATTTTGTCTTCTTTTCTGGAAAACCAGTCCCCTTGTGTTGCTTTGCAAGGGTTGTTTTCTAACAGCCCACTACACGTAAACGAAGACAGACAAGCTATCCAAGCCAGGACAGAGAGAATTAATGGAGAGACGAGAGATCAACCATTAGCAGTAAGGTAGCAAGTGGCTAAGAGCTGTGGCCTTCACTGTTGGCTTGCAACACTGTTACACTACCACCTCACCATGTGACTGTATGACCACAGGTAAAATCATTCAAAATCACAAAGTGGTAGTTTTTGTCACCGGTTACCTGCATGAATATATTTCCGTCTGCAGGCTTTGTGTGGTTTTTCTATAAATATTTATGCAACAGAAATCCCTTTCTGCTCCAAACTGAAGCCCCTCAAGGGGCAGCCATGTTGGTTTACAAAGTGAGAGCAGAAAAAGTTTGGCTCCTGGTGTACTGTATACATCTGCCACACCTGCCTGTCAGCCCTACTGACAGTGACGTCATGGACAGGGGCTGCCAGACACAACATGGCAGTGTTCACAGCTGTGGTTTCACACCTTTCAAGTGTTGATTTTCAACAAACTAAACCATAAACCAAATAAAATGCTGCTGTTTGTGTATTTTTAAACAGTCCATTCCATCTTCACTTGGAGTCCATGTTTTTGTCTAGAAGATTTCATTCTGATGGAAAGATCTGTTTCTGTCTAGAAGAAGTCATTCTGATGCAAAGACATGCTTCTGTCTAGAACTGTAGAAGTCATTCTGACATAAAGACATGTTTCTGTCTAGAAGAAGTCATTCTGATGTAAAGCCATGTTTCTGTTCTGAGGAAGTCATTCTGATGTAACTCAGATGTGCTTCTGTCTCGAGGAAGTCATTCTGATGTAAAGCCATGTTTCTGACAAGGAGTCACTGTGATGTAAAGCCATGTTTCTGACAAGAAGTCACTGTGATGTAAAGCCATGTTTCTGACAAGAAGTCACTGTGATGTAAAGCCATGTTTCTGACAGGAAGTCACTGTGATGTAAAGCCATATTTCTGACAAGAAGTCTGTGTGATGTAAAGCCTGTTTCTGACACGAAGTCACTGTGACGTAAAGCCATGTTTCTGACAAGAAGTCATTGTGATGTAAAGCCATGTTTCTGACAAGAAGTCATTGTGATACAGCCACTCTGTCCTATAGTGATGCTTCTGCAGTAATGTTGGCCACAGCTCTCAAGCCACTGGCTACTTCACTCTTCAGTCCCTACGTAACAAGTCAGAAGAAAGTTCACACAAAACCACTCCAATCAACCTGCTAAAAAGAGAGAAATGAAACATGTACATGTATGTTCAGTATCCACCTGGGTACCTGACAACATGCATTTGGAGTGTGACTGTTTCACTAACATTGTGATCAAGCATAAAACTGTTCACTCATAGATCTGTATAACACTACTTCAAAAACACTACAAAATTAATGATCATTCTGCATGCCACAAGAAGAATCAGGCAATAAAGGAGACTGCACACATTTAACATTCACAGTGATAATATGACAAACACTTAACACCAACCAGGTTGGTGGAAGCAGGCAGACTGCCACAGGATCATGAGGACGTGACTGAACTAAGGACCATGATGGTGTGACTGAACTAAGGACCACTGGATGATGTGAGGATGTGACTGAACTAAGGACCACTGGATGATGTGAGGATGTGACTGAACTAAGGACCATGATGGTGTGACTGAACTAAGGACCAATGTACGATGTGAGGACATGACTGAACTGAGGACCATGAGGGTGTGACTGAACTAAGGACCACTGGATGATGTGAGGATGTGACTGAACTAAGGACCACTGGATGATGTGAGGATGTGACTGAACTAAGGACCATGATGGTGTGACTGAACTAAGGACCACTGGATGATGTGAGGATGTGACTGAACTAAGGACCAATGTACGATGTGAGGACATGACTGAACTGAGGACCAGTGGATGATGTGAGGACATGACTGAACTAAGGACCATGAGGGTGTGACTGAACTAAGGACCACTGGATGATGTGAGGACATGACTGAACTAAGGACTACTGGATGATGTGAGGACATGACTGAACTAAGGACCACTGGATGATGTGAGGACATGACTGAACTAAGGACCACTGGATGATGTGAGGACATGACTGAACTAAGGACCACTGGATGATGTGAGGACATGACTGAACTAAGGACCACTGGATGATGTCAGGACATGACTGAATTACGGACCATGAGGGTGTGACTGAACTAAGGACCACTGGATGACATCAGAACATGACTGAACTAAGGACCATGAGGGTGTGACTGAACTAAGGACCACTGGATGATGTGTGGTTGATCTGACTGAACCCTAAGGACCACTGGATGAATCGGGAACAGACTGAACTTAGGACCATGGGGAAATGACTGAACTAAGGACCACGGGACAATGTGTGGTTGTTGACTAAACCCTAAGGACCACAGGATAAATGTGGAACGACTGAACTTAGGACCACAGTCAAGAAAATGACTGAACTAAGGTCCACAGAACATTATGTGTGGATGTGACTGAACTGATGTGTGGATGAGTGACTGAACTAAGGACCACAGAACATTATGTGTGGACAAGACTGAAATAAGGACCACAGGACATTATGTGTGGACATGACTGAAATAAGGACCACAGGGCATTTTGTGTGGATGTGACTGAACTAAGGATATGACATCATGTGTAAACATGACCTAAATAAGGACAACAGAACAATGTGTGGACATGACTGAACTGAGGACCACAGGACAACATGTGGACATGACTGAATGAAGGACCACAGAACATGTGGACATGACTGAATGAAGGACCACAGAACAACATGTGGACATGACTGAACATGTGGACATGACTGAATGAAGGACCATAGAGCAACATGTGGACATGACTGAACTAAGGACCACAGAACAAATGTGTGGACACGACTTGAACTGAAGGACCACAGGACAACATGAGGACATGACTGGACCCAGAAGGACCACAGGACATCATGTGGACATGACTGAATGAAGGACCACAGGACAATCATGTGGACATGACTGAATAAAGGACCACAGGACAACATGTGGACATGACTAAGGACCACAGGACAACATGTGGACATGACTGAACTAAGGACCACAGGACAACATGTGGACATGACTGAACTAAGGACCATAGAACAACATGTGGACATGACTGAACTAAAGACCACAGAACATGTAGACATGACTGAATGAAGGACCATAGAGCAACATGTGGACATGACTGAACTAAGGACCACAGTACAATGTGTGGACACGACTAAACTGAGGACCACAGGACAACATGAGGACATGACTGAATGAAGGACCACAGGACATCATGTGGACATGACTGAATGAAGGACCACAGGACAACATGTGGACATGACTGAACTAAGGACCATAGAACAACATGTGGACATGACTGAACTAAAGACCACAGAACATATGGACATGACTGAATGAAGGACCATAAACTAACATGTGGACATGACTGAATGAAGGACCACAGGACAACATGTGGACATGACAGAATGAAGGACCACAGGACAACATGTGGACATGACAGAATGACCATAGAATAACATGCGGACATGACTGAACTAAGGACCACAGAACATTTGGACATGACTGAATGAAGGACCATGGAACAACATGTGGACATGACTGTACTATGGACTACAGAACATTATGCATGGAAGTAACTGAACTAAGGACCACAGGACAACATGTGGACAGGACTGAGCTAAGGATGTACATATCTTGCAAGTTATCGGTAAACAAAAGCTGTGTGTACCGCTTTAAACATTCTGTAGATTTTAAACAATATGTGCTCAAGATACCAGTGTTTTTGACATGTGGAAATTGAATTTGCATAGCATAAAAACTAGAACTAAATGTAAACCAATGGATGATGGAACTGGAAGGGTGGATGGTAGATAATTGGATGCGGGTTGGTCTGCTATTATATGGAACAAATATTCCAACTGTCCATCACATTACTTTCAAGGGCTGCTGAATATATCATATGAATATTTATTTCTGAAGCTGGATGTCATGGTGAAAAAGAACAAATCAGAATGAAAACAGCATGGTGGAAAACATAGCATTTGATGATTCTCAAGTTATCAAAAGAAAAGAAGAATCAGAAGGTATATTATATGGCTACAAAGAAGACTTGTTGCATCCTTCACAAAGTTTATGGTCACACAGTTACCAGAGATCCATCACGGCACACCAAGAATCAAGAATCTACAGCACACAGGTCTGGATGTGAACCACCACTGACCCTGGAACCCCAATGACAACTGAATAGCTGGGTCCTAGCCTCCTTCTCATAGCACATTGGTTGCACTCACAGAAATCGGCAGGTGACACATCCAGCATGGAGACTGAGGGCCAGCTCACACAGTTGGTGGACGATGCGTCCAAAATGGCAAGGTTCCTGTCCCCTGCCGCCAGCATCCAAATACTCAGCCATTTCAGACTGCAGTTGCATTCCCATGGGTTATTGGACAGATTTCTGAGAGAAAAGAACACACTTATATCAGGTTTGGTTCAAACAATATGGCATTGTTTCAGCTCTATCTATGTATCATCATACATGTATACACATATATATTACTGCACTGCACAATTACAAACTACAGCCTATAATGGAATGTGTGAGTGTGTGTGTGTGTATGTGTATGTGTGCGTGCATCTAGACATGTATCAGTGGTTCCATTATGAATACTTAAAAATGTTATTTCACCTGTTCATTCATTCTTTTATTCATATTATCAATGACAGTTCCTATCCATTCATTTATACATCCTTTCACCAGCCTTTTGTTTCTTTACTAATCTTTTTTAAGACATGCCCTTGGGTTAAATTTGTCACTGCTTTGCAAAAAATAAAAAAATCCACATTTTACACGCTCACTTGTAAAAAAAAAAAAAAAAAAGAAAGAAAGAAAAAAGAAAAAGAAAGAAGAAATTTTGATTGAACTTACATTTTATTAACTTATTTGCATATCTGGGAACAAATGTCTGTGAATAATGAAGCACCGCCGTTTTTCATGTCAGGACAGGGGACTTAATTTACAATGCAATCTCTAGGGTGGCAGCACTGACTTTCATAATCTACTCTGCCAAATGAAAGTGGGGAAATTCAAATCAAACTAAGCTCTCCCCTGAGAAAGGCCTTCCCAGAAGAAGGCCATTGACTAGCCATTCATCTTGACTGAGTAAGACCTTGATAAGATTACGCCACTCACCCCGGCTGAGGTGAGGGGTGGCAACACGCCACAGAGCTTAACCGGCACACACATCAAAAGACGCTAAACAGGTGGCCCTCTCACTTGCCGCCGCCGATTTAGCTCTGCTGCCCAGCCAACCCGCAGAATGAATGCCCAGGCAGCTTGACAGGGCTATGACGCACAAGTTATTGAAAGGGCGGTGCGGCCAAATAAACTTTATCTTGACCGCCTGCGCATTGAAACTCCTGCAATTTCCTGGGGCCTGGAGAGGTGCCAGACTGTGGCCGGGTGTGACAGGAGCCGGGTTATTATGAGATTTGTCAGGCTGCAGGGCGGCCACGGCTGGGGTCTGACCCGTGGGATCGGGAACAGCCAGCCCCTTGTGCTACCCCGGCCGTGTGAGAAAGAAACACAGCCATGTGTACAGTTAAACTTACGGGGCTCCCCTGCTTAAACAACGACACTTTTACTGATCCATTGCCATGCACCTCTGCAAGATTCCGTCTCCTTCCCCACTGCGGTTCTGAGTCTTACAACACGCTCACCCCAACAGACCTTGGGAGAGTGAACTCACAACAAGCAACCCCCCCCCCCCCCTCTCTCGGCCCCTTTCCTCTTAGTAGTAGCTTAGCCGCATGGACAAGTTGCCAGACAGGTCTGAATGAACATAAAACTGCAGGCCTTGTAAATATTCCAAGCACTCTCTCCCTTCTTTTTTCCCCCGTTTTTTTTCTTCCCCCCCCCCCTTCTTGTCCACTTTACCATGGTTTGTATAAATGTACATGTACTCAATATATATTGTAGACCATTCTATCCTTAGTAGTTTTCCTTCATGGGCCAGGGCTAGATGTAAAAAGACCTTGAGCCTTCTCCACAACCCTCGTATAATAAACTTCATTCATTCATTCTCTCCTGACAATACACAAAGTGGTGGTAGCAGGGGAGGGCAGATACCAAACAACAAGTGGGTGGGGGAGAGAGAAAGCTGGAGAGACAGGGTGCATTTGTTGTGGGGGGGGGGGGGATGTGTGTGTGGGGTGGGGGGGGGAGGGTGGGGGGGGGGGGGGGGGTCACTGCTTTGAATTTCCATGCAGTACAGACAGAATGAATCTTTCTTGCTACTAACCTTTTGTATTATACCAGAATCAGAATTTTAAAGACTGACAGGAGTGATCTGCTAGAAACATAAGGCATCTTTGGTTGTGAAACATTTCTCGCCAGGAGGATAAACCAATCAGAAATTACAATGTAGAAATTACAATGTAGTAAAAAATGATGCTGCAGAATATAGATCCAAAGTGGTTGACTGCAGAGCATAAACAACAGGACCAAGTACAGAGCCTTTTCAAAATAGCCAGGGCAAGCCTTGAACACTTAGCAAAAACAACATGGCAGTGCTGTGTGCAAACCAAAGCAACATCAACAAAAAACAAACTGTTTGCATTCCCATTATATATATATATATATATATATTATATATATATATATATATATATATATATATATATATATATATCCAAATAACAAGTAGGTATGTACCTGGCACTGGGGCCAGCACTCAGTCTGACTTGGATCTGGGGAGGGACTGGCAGACCCAACAGATTCTTTATGAAGGCACTTCAAAAGTTCAAAACAATGTAGCCCATCTCAGCTTGAAAACTTTCCTGGGCCTGACCACACTACACACCCTCTTTGCACTCTGCACTGCTGGGCCTGACCACACTACACACCCTCTTTGCACTCTGCACTGCTGGGCCTGACCACATTACACACCCTCTTTGCACTCTGCACTGCTGGGCCTGACCACATTACACACCCTCTTTGCACTCTGCACTGCTGGGCCTGACCACATTACACACCCTCTTTGCACTCTGCACTGCTGGGCCTGACCACATTACACACCCTCTTTGCACTCTGCACTGCTGGGCCTGACCACATTACACACCCTCTTTGCACTCTGCACTGCTGGGCCTGACCACATTACACACCCTCTTTGCACTCTGCACTGCTGCCAAATGATGCTAGAATCAAATACAGAATATCTTCTCAATGTTTCAGTGCTATCACTTCTACTGGCCTTGTCTACCTTTCTGATCTACATAAGATCTACATGCCCTCTGGGCAACTTTGATCTTCCACTGACAGCCATACAGGTCTGTTTCATCTGTCAACACTAAATCATATGGTGAATGCCTGACCCTGGAACACCCTTCCAAAAGACATCAGATCTTCTCAGTAAGCTTCTTTCTTCAAATCAGCACTCAAAATGAAAACTCACCTGCTGATTTGTATCTTCATAAAACATTGCTTATAATTATTTATACATGTGTATATATGTACAGTTCATTCATTTGTTCAGTGTTGCATTGTGTCCGCTGAGACAGTACGGACTATTGGGGATGGGGAGCCCAGGACGGCCACCTCAACTTCCACACTGCTCCTGAGCTCTGACATGTACATTTACTGTTTACAGTGTCTTTACAACAGACGAGCTCTGACATGTACATTTACTGTTTACAGTGTCTTTACAACAGACGAGCTCTGACATGTACATTTACTGTTTACAGTGTCTTTACAACAGACGAGCTCTGACATGTACATTTACTGTTTACAGTGTCTTTACAATAGATGAGCTCTGACATGTACATTTACTGTTTACAGTGTCTTTACAATAGATGAGCTCTGACATGTACATTTACTGTTTACAAAATCTTTACAATAGATGAGCTCTGACATGTACATTTACTGTTTACAAAATCTTTACAATAGATGAGCTCTGACATGTACATTTACTGTTTACAAAACCTTTACAATAGATGAGCTCTGACATGTACATTTACTGTTTACAAAATCTTTACAATAGATGAGCTCTGACATGTACATTTACTGTTTACAAAATCTTTACAATAGATGAGCTCTGACATGTACATTTACTGTTTACAAAACCTTTACAATAGATGAGCTCTGACATGTACATTTACTGTTTACAAAACCTTTACAATAGATGAGCTCTGACATGTACATTTACTGTTTACAAAATCTTTACAATAGATGAGCTCTGACATGTACATTTACTGTTTACAAAACCTTTACAATAGATGAGCTCTGACATGTACATTTACTGTTTACAAAACCTTTACAACAGATGAGCTCTGACATGTACATTTACTGTTTACAAAACCTTTACAACAGATGAGCTCTGACATGTACATTTACTGTTTACAAAACCTTTACAACAGATGAGCTCTGACATGTACATTTACTGTTTACAAAACCTTTACAATAGATGAGCTCTGACATGTACATTTACTGTTTACAAAATCTTTACAACAGATGAGCTCTGACATGCACAGCTATTGTTTACAATGTCTTTACAACAGATGAGCTCTGACATGTACAGGGTTTCCAATGTCTTTACGACAGATGAGCTCTGACATGTACAGTTACTGTTTACAGTGTCTTTACAACAGATGAGCTCTGACATGTACAGCTACTGTTTACAAAATCTTTACAATAGATGAGCTCTGACATGCACAGCTATTGTTTACAATGTCTTTACAACAGATGAGCTCTGACATGTACAGCTACTGTTTACAAAATCTTTACAATAGATGGGCTCTGACATGCACAGCTACTGTTTACAATGTCTTTACAACAGATGAGCTCTGACATGTACAGGGTTTACAATGTCTTTACGACATATGAGCTCTGACATGTACAGTTACTGTTTACAGTGTCTTTACGACAGATGAGCTCTGACATGTACAGTTACTGTTTACAGTGTCTTTATGACAGATGAGCTCTGACATGTACAGCTACTGTTTACAGTGTCTTTACGACAGATGAGCTCTGACATGTACACTTATTGTTTACAATGTCTTTACAACAGATGAGCTCTGACATTTACAGTTACTGCTTACAATGTCTATACAACAGAATGGTATACTGGATGGTTTCAGTTTGTTGAACTGCATGCAAACGGCCGGTGTGTTTTTAGTCTCCAGTTTGTGCAGTGCTGCCACATTAAGTCTAACTTGGCTGGAGAATAATGTTTTATAAGAATTATCTATTAACACTATTAATTATCATTATACTTACATAGTTCTTAGTGAAGAAAGAGATTCAAAAATGCCATCAGGAAGAGTACGAAGGCTGTTGGAACTGAGGTCTCTGTAAGGGGAGAAAAAAAAGGGAAGAAAAAGGATGAATCAAAATAAGGACAACGTGACTTTTCATTGACACCCTCAAGTTGAGCCACAAATGGCCAGAGTAAGTAAAAGTAACTAGCATATCAGCAAAAGTATATAAGTTTTTAATTCTAATCAAGCAAAAAAACAAAACAAAACAAAAAAGCCACAACGATCAACAACAACAAAAACACAACATATTTCAGTTTGTTTCAACAAAATAAATAACCTGGAAATATAACTCAGTGTAAATGATGAAATAACTTAAAAACAAATGAGGCAAAGGACCCAGAAACAAATTCAAATACCTGCCAACCTTGTGTCAACCTTATCTGCCAACACAAAACACAA